>WBMZ01003773.1:24782-176131 GCA_013400975.1 Atrichornis clamosus
TATATATATATATAAAATCAAATAATCAGAAACCCCTTAATTTTATTTGAAATCCTTTTAATACTTTTCAATTTTTCTTGTATTCCAATTTGTCCTAGGCCTTGTATACTGGGATGATCAGATCCATATACCTGCAGAAGGACAGACACTTTTGTCTCCAATAGAAATAATACATGAAATATTTATCATTCCCCTAGCATAAACTAATACTCTGTTGATTTTAATTAGGATGCCTTAAAATTACCCCTTTGAAAACTATCTAAATGCATAAATGTTACATTTCTTGCCCAAAAGAGCCTTTTTTAGAAGATTCATTGTTAAGAAAATAATGTTGACTGGCATTAATTAGGTTGTTATCCTTTAACTTCTTTCAAATAGATCTCAAACTTTACTAATTTTTCCTGTCCAGCTGTAACATCAAAAGACAAAAACATCGTAAGACAGCTAGAGTATTAACATTCCCAAGTAATTTTGGGTGTTTAGAAAAAGTAAGCAATCATTACAAATTCCAGTATCCCAACTAGCCCTGGGTAAAGGACAATACAGAAGTTTCATGGAAGAAGCAGATTCTGCATGTAGCAGATAATTGTCTCTTCAGGTTTCAAATGCCTGAAAGCTGTGCTATCACTTTTCATTAAGATATTGCATATAAAGTTCCAAGACACATTAAAGACACATTAAAATAAAGATGTACAAAAAAATCCCTGTAGTCTCTTGAAGACTAGAAACCTTTTGGTGTTTCAAGACAATTCTTTCAAAGGGTACTGTGGTAACTTTTCATCATCTTTTATTAGAACAAGATAGTGGAATTTCTTTAAATTAAGCAGCTGTTGAATAGAAAAGAGAAAATATTTTTAGAAATTTTCTCTTTGTTCTATGGCTGGGATTAGAAGAGACATTTTGAAAAGTGTTGACAAGTTTTGAGTGAAGGGACCTGGCTGGTTCAGGAAGAAGCAGCTTGACGGGTAAAAGCTGAAAAATTTTATGAGATCTAAGAGAGATTCTCAGACTAAAATTGATGAATAGATAAGAGCTGTGCATTCAGCATGTCAGGATCTTTGTATTAGGTGAAATATCTGTGCCTTAGTTTATGATCTTGTCTGTTCAAAACATGCATAACTCATGCATACTCACATGCGTACAGTGAGCATACCGCCAATCTCTGAAGGCAAGATCAATCGACCTTAGTCGTGGCATAGAGTGTGATGGTGTGCTTCTCTCCCCCTGCTCCTTGCTTAATCACCAGTGGGATTGTGACAACCACATCCAGCTTGCTGTGAACTTTGTGGGACAGATGGCAACATGGTACGTAAGGGCTGCCTGGAACAGCGGCTCGGACATCTTGGCAGAACACAAACAAGTCAATCACGTTGCTTTTCAAATACTGGGCAGCCCAGGGCCTGTTGAGCTCTCTTGCATAGCAGTGGGCTTCACACTAAGAGCTCACTTTGGGTAGGGATGTCTCTCAAGGTTACTCCTAGAGGCTGAGAAATTCCGTGCCATAACAGATCCTTGGCAAGTGATTAATAGTGCATTAAAATTTGAAATTATAGCTAAGTGATATGTAGGATTCACTGTACATATATAATCCTTTAGACATAAACTGCTGACCAAGTCTGGGACTAAGTGTGGATCCAGCTGCACCTAGACCTGTCTCTGTGAAGGAGCTCAGAAAGTTGAGTGTATTCTTTCTGAATCCCATTACCCAACAAAAGGGTCTCCCTCACATCTTTATCTGACCCTGTCCTTTATGCAGTAGATGACCAAATGGACCTTGCTATCCAATCTTGTTAAACCACTGTTGCATGTATGATTGAATTTTCTTAATTAACTCACTACTTTAATAAAGTATATTGTTGCTTCTCTCTTACTAGTGAAGCATATCACTCCATTTGCAACAGTTTATTAGGAATGTCACACAGTACGTTTATAAGTAAGCTTTTCTATATATTTATAAATGTTAAAAACCCATTAGATTATTTAATATTTTACACTCGACACTTTTAACTTATTCAGTGATAGCAGTGAACTGTGTTAGAAGACCTACAGGCTGTTAAAGGAATGTTTATCCTGAAAAGACTGATGCTTGCAACATAGATTCTAAGACTAAATACAGCATGCTAGAGCAATTGCCTATTAAAAATTGCAGAGCTTGAGAAAATTGCATTTGCAAGGAAAACTATGCCTCACCACTTTGCATATTTATGGCAATCATTCATAAAACCATGTGCATATTAAATTTGACTGTTGTTTGAAATATTTCAAAGATGTGTTAGTTTCAATTCCAATGAACTGAGCACCAGTGATAGCCAAATAGTCTAAAAGGATTTTCTAGAATTCATTTTATATGAAATCAAACAAACAAAAATGTATTTTCTACTGGTTTGTTAATTTTGCTGTGTCACATTGTGGACGTTGAGTGTCCAGAATAACAACATGACTGGAGGTGCAGTGCCAGAAAATTTTACATTGTGGCAAGATATGTAAAACTATAGTAGGAAAATCATACCAAATCTAAATAGATGCAAGCTAATACATAAAAGAATCCTTTGTGCTTTTTTTATCAGCATGTGTAAAAAGAGGTGAAAAGTTCTTGTAAATGAACTCTATATTTCCTCTATGAATAAAATTCTAAATATAGAAATGTTTTTGCAAATATGTCTTTATATTATGTCTTTTTTGACAATGATTTCTTCAGGTGGATTTTATTCTCTCAGTTACTTTACAATGAACTTATTGTAGTGCAGAGATAGGATATTAGAATGATATATGATAAACAACAACTATAAAACTTAGAAAAATAAATCTGCTGTTGTTAATAATTTGGCGAGTCTTATGAGCAATAACACCTAAATTGCATTTCTGATGGTTTTGAGTAACCATAAATTCTCACATAAATCTTACAAGTTATGAAAATTTTGAAATACATGGAAATATAACTGCATTTACACACAGAGGCTGGTACAGCTGTTATCTGTGCTCATGAATTACAGGCACTTCATTCTGAAAAACAGGCCCTTAAGATGTTCTCTTAAGAAGCAATTTTAATGGTATCCTATTCCAATCAGTCTAGAAATTGCTTTCTACCTTTTTATGATATAAAAAAAATTATGCAGATTTGTTCATTTTTCACCTCTTGATAAGTAATTTGAAATGTCCTTTGTCTCTAGACCTGCACCTTACCATCTGTTACTTCATTTTACATAAAATGCATTATGGTAAGTTAATTAAATAATTTGGATTTATATAAGCATGCTTAAAGGCTTTCTGTTCTGTCTTAAATGTCAGAAGGCAACTCTGCAAGAGTAAAAAAAAGAAAAAAAAGTCTCAAAAGCATCATTTGTCAGGAGCTGAGTTCCACTTGGTTCAGTAGCATTCCAACCTCCACATACCACTGCTCTTATAAACTTACTAGTTTCCACTATTCAAAACTTGGTTCTTCTAACATTAAGTCACATTCTACTGAGTCAGCAGTGTGCCCGGGCCACTAGAAGGGTCAACTCTGTCCTGCAGTGCATCAGGCACAACATCACTAGCTGGCCAAGGGAGGTGATTGTCGTGACCTCGTGAAGCCTCACCTTGAGTCCTGTGTGCAGTTCTGGGTGCCACAATATAAGAAATATATACAGCTGTTAGAGACCATTCAAAGGAGGGCCACAAGGATGGTGAAGGGCCTTGAGGGGAAGCCATATGAGGAGGGGCTGAGGTCACTTGGTCTGTCCAGCCTGAAGAAGAGGAAAGATCTCTTCATAGTCTATAGTTTCCACATAGGGGAAGGTACTTATTTCTTCTCCCTTATGACCAGTGACAGGATCCAAGGTAATGGCATAAAGCTGTGTCAGAGGAGGTTTAGGTTGGATATTAGGAAAAGGTTTTTCATCCAGAGAATAGCTGAGCACTGGAAAAGACTCTCCAGGGAAGTGGTCACAGCACCAAGCATAACAGAGCTCAAGAAGCATTTGCACTGTCCTCTCAGGCACATGGTGTTATTCTTGGGGCTGTTTTTTGCAGTAGCCAGAAGGGAGCACAGTTAGGACATGGAAGTTGTTCCATAGCTCCTCATGTCATTGCCAGGGGTGGGGAAAACAGTCCCTTCCTGGAAGAAGAGGCTCCTTTGGGGTTCCTTGATTAAATGTGGCGGCGGAAACACTGGTTTTGAGCAATCACATGTGAATCTTGTACACCTTGTTATTGATAATGTTGCTGTTACTGTTTGGTTTCTTAACTCATTGCCGTCTCCAGTAAATTGTTCTTTTCTCAACCTGTGATCTTGCCTTTTGTGCCTCTAATTCTCCTCTCCATCCCGTGGCAAGGGGAGAGGGGGTGAGGAGCAAGCAAATGGCCCATGGATTTTAGTAGGAACGCTAACTGGGGAATACCATTCCTAAACCATGACACCTGTGCGTGGTGTCGGACTGTGTGCGTGGTCTGTGTCGGACTTTGATGATTTTTGTGGGTCCCTTTCCAACTCAAGATATTCTGTATTAAATTTTTTCATTGTCTTTTGAGTTGCTTATCAACTCTGCTGACGTGAAGACATTGAAGAGAGCTTAAGAAGAGTAACAGGGAGCTATTTAAACTGGGAATTGCTGAAAAATAAGGGAACGAGAAAGACAAGAACAAGATGTGGATAAGTCAGAATGAATTTTCCCAGTGTCTTAATTGAAGTCTACTTGTCTTGATGTCTTGATAATAACCTAAACCTGAACTGTTAGAAGGGATTAATCTGGAGAACCAGATACATCGGCATTAAGCCATAGTACTGTGGGAGCTATGACAGATGGAATCATCTCTGATAGTTAATGCTAAGATATATATAAAGACTCAGAAGACTCAGAAGACATGTACTCTATAATGAGGACTTGGGAAATGTGCTTCGACTCACTCACTCACTCAAATTTAAAAACGTAGAACTGCAGGATACCCAGTAATGAAGAAAAATGACGATTGAAGTTTAGCCATGTCAGTTATGGGTAGTACTGCTTTGAAATGGTTCTAAATATTCGTTTAGACTACATGAGAGTATGAATATAACAAAATAAATGGTTATCATTTCTGTCTGAATTACAGAGTATATTTGCTGAATGTGACTTCAGCATTTCAAATAGCTTCAACATTGTATTTTCAATTGTCTATATTTTTCCATGATTCAAATCATTCATTCACAAAAATTAAAAAAAAAAAAAAGTTTTGCACAGTTATATAATTTGTGAAGATTGTATTTTAAATTAACTGTATGATTTGTTACACTTGGAAATATCCAGAAAAACATAATTCCCATTCAATATGTTAATGTTCCAACACTAAAGGGGGTGTATTACCTTTTTCATAAGTAACATGGTTAAAATTTAGTTAGATGTTGATGAAGTATTAATCATAGTGTTACTTCCATAATATGGAACCAGCTACATATATCTTCTGCTTCTCTAAGTCCCCAATGCTTAAAAACCTGACAAGATCAGAAATGAACTGGACACAGCAAACTCCAAAAGAATTAAGCCATTTTACCTAAATTTTGCAAATACTCCAGAGTATGAATAATCAAATAATTTAAGACCAAAAATTTGTACTTAACCTTAGAGAGATAAGGATGATTTCTTTCCATTACAAATAGGAAGACTGAGATAATTGTTTCCACACCATCACTGAAAAAAAGGCAATATCTTTCCACATCTGTTCTTTCACATACACAAAATCTAGACCTCCATGACTAGTCATTTATCTCATGTTTTGATTTTCTGTCCACTGAAATCTTTGTTCCATATACTTAGAATTGTTATCATGTAGACACGACAACAATCCAGGTGACAGGTAGTTAATTGTTCAGGTAGACAAGACAGCAATCCAACTGACAGGTAGGTAATTGCTCAGGTGTTAGTGAGCTTTTACACAAATCCTTTGTGTTTTGGGTTTTTTTTAATTGAATGAAAATCCAATTAAAACAAAACCAACTAAACAAAACCAAATTGCTTTTAACAGCACAAATGCATTAGAAAAGTATAATCAAAATTTTTAACTTTATGAAAGAATTAAATCATGACTAAAGAAGGCTCACTTTTTCATACTTTAAAAAATAAGCTCTTGTAGATTTATACTGAACAATTATAAATTAACCATGAACTATATCAATTATTCTTTTTCAAGATACTGCGGTTTCAAAATACTCTTAAAGGATACAGTAAAAGAGAAATTTTATAAGTTTTGTCAAAACTCGTGGTATGTTTAAATATCAAGTATGCTTCACAGACGATGTCAACAATGTCACTTCCTTCTGAAATCAGAATACTTTAATTCAAACCAGGCACAGCTGCAGACTCCTGCGCAATCCAAAATATACTCTTCGGGACATTGTTCTCTAATATTAGTTGCAATGCTTATCCTCTCCCTGCTTTTCTACAGTGTTCACTTATTTTGTAGCAAAACCCTGCATTCTTTAATGTTTTTGCCATCAAACCAGAAAGCGAATCCTGTGAGAATCTGTCTCTTTTAGTCTTATAAAATTTCCCCAAATGACAAGAAAACAAACCAACCAACCAAACAAGTATAAACCAATAGGCCTATTATTCTTCAAAGGTACTTAGTTAGTTATTGACAACTGCACCCTCAGAAACAAGCCTGAAAAGTATCAAGAATATATATTGCAATCTGATTTACTTTTTCTTTGGAGATCAGAACAATTATGTTTGTCTGAACAGTTTTT
The DNA here is from genome assembly GCA_013400975.1 of Atrichornis clamosus. Classification (NCBI taxonomy): domain Eukaryota; kingdom Metazoa; phylum Chordata; class Aves; order Passeriformes; family Menuridae; genus Atrichornis; species Atrichornis clamosus. Next base: position 31,483 of record WBMZ01003773.1, read on the forward strand.
GTCCCCCCACACCTTAATGTCTATGAACATAAGGACCACTAGATGGTCATTGTACAGACCCCGGGCTTTACATGAGTCACCAGAGAAATTTGATCTTACCACAGAACTAAGCAAAACTCCAGTGTGTCCATACTGAAATATGACTTAAGATAGTTGGTTGAGCTACCTGGGAACAAGAACTGTCAGAAGGGTAGATCATAGACTCAAAGAATCACAAAATCAACTAGGTTGGAAAAGACCTTTGAGATCATCAAGTCCAATTTACAGTCTAACAAACTGCCATGTAGGTATTGTTGCATGACCTTGAACTTTTCAAACACTTTGTAACTTCCTCTGGTGACCTTTACTTCATCTTGTGACAATAGCTCTGAAACATCCCAGTTTGCAGTACTTTTCCATCCATGTTATTTTCCATTGTATCAGAAAGAAGAAACTGTAAGAGTCCATTTAATAAAATTTAAATCTCTTCTTTTGTGTGCAAGAAAAACATGTCTGCTTAGGCCTGCTTGAGATTTTAATAAGACTTCAAAGAATTTTATTTTGGAGCGAAGCAATATTTCTTATATATCTTGGTTTTATAAACCCAAATAAATTGACATAAGAAAAGACAAAAAAAAATGACACAAAATAACCACTTTCATTATGTTATTCTTCATATTGCTTCCTGTTCTCTATTAGTTTATGTACCTGTGATGGTCTACACTCTATAATAACTTAATTTAAACACTTGTTTAGGAGAACATCAATAGATTTTTGGGTTAGAAACTGAAAACACTCTCAAGAGTGTGCGCTGATTTCTGAACCCTACATACATATGTTGACACAAGACAGCACGCACAATCTTGCCCAAAGACCATGCTCATAACAAAGAGAATAACTAAATAGCTTTGGAAACCAGCTACACAGGTAAGAGAAACTTCATTTATGTCTGTGCTTGGAGATGAGCACTGATAGAAGAAATATTTAGACAGCAGTAAATGTATCAGAAAAATTAAAGAACTGAAGATGGTAAGAATAAATGCAATTCCATAAAAAGAAACAAATTTAAGTTGGATTATGACATATTCTTACTAGGTCTCAAAAGATTAAATTCCTAGTTTATAAAATTCTATGTCTCACACTACATGTCACAAATACATGTTCATCAAATGAATCCATCAAACCCACTGATTATATGCTAGGATATATGGTTAAAAAAAAATCTTGATCTGAAAGACAAATGTGGAAAAAAGCTAATAGAAAACAGTCAACCTTAAACTGAATGAATTACTGTACCTTAGATCCATTAAAAAAGATTTTTGGTGTTAAATTAAATTTCAATATGCACTATAAGATCTCTCAAATTAGAAAGCCTAGTTTTATCTGATTTTCAACTGACCTTAACAAATCCATAAAATGTAAGTCCTCCATTTACATTTACCTTAGGGACACACGACTTTAAGATTGTTTCCTTCCTGCATAGTAAGTATCAAAAACTTAGCAAGTTGTTCCATAACTCTTGCCATTGAAGTTCATTCCATTCAGAAAGCATGGAAGACTGATATTTTTGAGGAAGTTGTCTCAAGACAATAGTTTGAGCAATGCTGTATTTACCCTTTGTTTCCAAGTTGTCATTTGTGCAAATCTTAAGCATAGTTTGAACAACTGTTTTGTGAACTGTGGGGGAAAAAACAAACTTTCTACAGCAAAGGGATAGAGTCCACAAGTTTCAGAAATAAATAATTAAATGTGCAACTTTCAGATATGACTAGAATGAAGTAATTCTTCACACTGTTTGTTTGTTTGTTTGCTTGTTTCTGTTGATCCCAGTTCAAAGTAATCTGTGTTCTATCTCAATTCCTTTCTGACCCATCCAAAAGCAATCCATGAGCTATAACTTCCAATAAATAATATGTATTTGTACAGCTGAACCTTTCCTTCCACCCCACTGTGGTTTAGGTATGGTATTCTCCAATTTAGTGCTCCCACTGAAACCATGCACCACGTGCTCTCTCCTCTTCCTCCCCCTCCCCTACAGTGGGCTGGAGGGAAGAATTGGAGGTGCAAAAGGTAAGATCATGGGTTGGGATAAGAACAATTTACTGGAAACAACAATGAGGTATGAAAACAAAGAGTAACAGCATCAATATCAGTAACAAAGGGTACAAGATTCACATGTGACTGGTTCTTATATGAAATTAGAACCATTATTTGATATAGAGTAATATATTTTTATGTGCAGAAACTGATCAGAAGAAGCAAAAATGAATTGGTTCCCTCGCTTTACACCAAGTCTATATGTACAAGTTTATCCAATCAAGACTTCTTGAAAATATGGGATTTGGGGTCTCACTACAGAAATAATTTGCAAAACATTTTTATGTCAGCTAACACCTGTTAGTAGTGTCTGACTTCAAATATTATCAGTAGAGTATGTATGTGTGTGTCTACAGTCAGCACTTCAAAGATGGTTGCAGACTAAGTCTAAACTAATAAGGCTTTTCCAGGTGTATGGGTTTCAACCTGAGCACATCAGTGTGGGACAGCACTTATTCCTCAGTGATGGGCTACAGGAACAAAGAGGAAACTGTGAGATGATAGTATGGGGAGTGGATGATAGTATGGGGAGTGACATCTGCTGAGTGGGAGGAACTGTCATACGGCATTGAAGCAACCATCCTGGAAATGGCAAGTAGAAATGTTCATAGGCAGTGAAAAAAGTTCAGATCATTGTTTTAGTGTTTCTCTTGCTGTCTCTCAAACCTGCCATTGAAACTATGTGGATTTAAGCTGATTATTCCTTTCAGTCTTGACAAAGTATTTATACACATGGACGCTATAGTGAAAATTAAGATGAAAGAGCAAAAGAAAAATTACATGAAGAAATAAAATAACCTTAGCAAAGGAATATTTTTAATGTTTGATTAGGAAGCAGAGTTGTGGTAGGCTGCACATGGCTGGATGCCAGGTGCCCACCAAAGCTGCTCTGTCACTCCCCCTCCTCAGCGGGACAAGGGAGAGAAAGTAGAATGACAGGTTTGTGAATCAAGATGAAGACAGGGAGAGATCACTCAGTCAGTTACCACCACAGACAAAACAGACTTAACCTGGAGAAATTAATTTATTACCAATAAAATCAGAGTAGGATAATGAGAAATAATATAAAATCTTTTAATCACCTGCCCCCCAACACTTCTTCCTGGGTTTAATTTACTCCCTAATTTTCTACCATCTCCCCACCAGCATCACAGGGGCACAAGGAATGGGGGTTGTGGTCAGTTCATCACATGTTGTGCCTGCCTCTTCTCCTCAGGGGGAGAATCACCCCAGGAGCCTACTTCTCATGGGATCACAGCCTCCTTTGGGCCTCCATCTGCTCTGGTGTAGGGTCTTTCAAGGACTACAGATAGATCTCTGCTCCACCATGGACCTCCAAGGACTGCAGGGGCACAGAAGTCTCATGATGGTCTTCGCCATGGTCTGCAGGGGAATCTCAGCTCCAGTGCATTTCCCCCCTCTCCTTCTTCACTGACTTTGGTGTCTGCAGAGTTTTTTCTCTCACATATTCTCACTCCTTTTTCTGCAATTGCTCTGTGCAGAAACTTTCCCCCCTTTTAAATCTGTTATCCAAGAGGCGTTACCACCGTTGCTGATGGGCTCAGCCTTGGCCACAGGCGGGTCCTTTTTGGAGCTGCCTGGAATTGGCTCTGTCAGATAGCAGCCACTCCTGTAGCTTCCTCTTTACCAAAACCTTACCTCACAAACCCCATACAACAGTACATAACAGTCTCATGGGAAAAATGGATCTTTGTGCATTAAGAATAAGGACATATATTTGGATTTATGTGCAAAATAAAACTAGAAAATAATGTTGTACATAGTCTCAAACCAAAATGCTCATTTCTACTATTTTCAGTATGCTTGTATTTTCTGCATGCCTACAGAACAGTTAGATTTCTTTCCCATAGAAGCACCTACCAGATATGCAACATTTTGCATAATGATTTTGAAATAAGCATCCTGTTGCATATATTGATTATTAAACTAATTTAACGGTATTAATGGAAATATCTAAAAAACAGACTGAGAAATACTGTCATCTTATTGTGTCAACATATTACTAATTTGTACTTAAGTGAAATGGACACTGCAACAACTGTGACAGAACTGTAAATCAAGAACCTAGGCTTAGAGTAAATATTTATTGTGATGTCTCTGTTAGATATGAAATGTAGCTCCTCATTTGACTTCAGGCTGATCTGTGATTGCATCAAGATGAAAACATAGAGAGAACATCCTCTCCTCTCTTCCAAATCCTGCCTAAACACTTCTCTTACATTATCTACTCCTGTGCTTCTGCAAGGTATCATATTACCTCCAAGTAAAGGAAAATCTTGCAAAAAATAGAATTAACCTTCATATGGATAAAATAAATTATGAAATCTATTTGTGGCCACATGAAAATAGACAGAGGCAAATGGGTGGTAGACAGGATTGACCTCAGCAGCAGGCAGTGGGCATAAATATTTCAGCTAGTTATTCATGGGGTAATTTTAAGTGGGAAATGAAAATTAATTTCACCAGACTGCTTAAGAGCTAGGTTAGAAAAGGCAAAAGAAAGAGGATTTGAGGATGTAGTATTCCTCTAGTTCTCTCTTGTACAAGAAATTAGTCTAAAATATCACTCGTTTAATAGGTGAATAAATACAGTTATTGAAGGAAAAAAATGAAGATTTCTTTGAACTTTTCAGGTATTCCTAAATAGAATTTCTTTAAAAAATTAGGTCTCATTTCTTATATGGATATTCAAACTTCTGAAAATCTTGCCTAAATGTTTTAAATTCATCCTTTTCATGTTGTGTGAGACTCTGAGAAGTGGAAAATTTTTCTTAAAAAAACAAAGAAAGGAATCAACCTAAATCTAATCTTTCCAGAAATAGTTAGGATGAAAATAATTTCTGCTTCAAAGAGATTTGTGTGTGTGTGCATGTATTTACCTGTATCTTGATGTGTGCACCCAACAGACATATTCCATACACCATCATCTTCTATATACGTAGCATCTCCCTTGTGTTGTTAGTACCAGCTCTTTGGCAAAGTCACGGTCTTAAACAAGGTAGATAAAGGTTCTCAATGAAGTATTTGAAAGTGATACAACTTTGAAAGACCACTTGTAAATAGATGTCTGTGTGTTCTCTTTCAAAGAAAGCATAGTGAAAATGCAAAATGTGTTTGACATTATAGTAGATGTAATTAGGAAGGTCTATTAAAAAAAGGAAAAATTTGCAATTAAAAAAATTTAAATTGAAAGCATCAATAAATATCAGTCCATGTACAAATTGATCTGCAATGAAGCAAGATCTCAGTAAACCCTGGAAGAGTTAAGGATGATGTTTTAGGAGGCTTTTGTGATTAATAGTTTTCGGTAGGAATGGTTTTAGTAATGAATGAAAGCAACTTCAATTAATTGATTTGTTCTTTCTCTCATTTCTTTATTTCAGGGTAAAACTTGTGTATTACATCTTGATGAGAGACCGAAAGCACTGTCTGAAGAATGACTAAATAAGGGACAATTCTATTCAAAGCTATATTGCATCTCCTTGGATTGAAGTCTCTGGAAAATTTCTCCTTGCATCTATATGGTCTTTCTGACTCAAATGATGTAAACTATTTGACAAAGCATGCAAATGACTGATTAAGTACTTGCTTAAGTCCCAATTGTTTCAATTACTGAATGAAAGGCAACAAAATTGTTAAAAAATATTTCTGCATAATAAAAGCACATTACTCATGTGGCTAGAACATAAATCATAGAAATAGTCCGTTACTTCTTCCCAGAATGGATGGAACAGAGCCAGTCTGTCTAACTTAAGTACTCAAACTTAGTTTCACAGATGTGTCTCTGGACGACTCAAAGACAACTACATTAATTTATTTTCATATGAATAAAATAGCACATGAATTAGAAAAAAAGCCCAACAAAACTAAAAGCAAAAAATCCATTTAAACATTTGAAATTTAGGCACAAGTTAATTGCCTAGTTAATTTGATCCATATTTTAACATTTCTTATGTGGCATATTGATATTGAATTTCTGAATAGAGCTAGCTGGTTTATGCTGTAAAATTAATGTTGTATTTGGAATTAAAAGCAAACAACAACAACCCCACATCCACCAGAATTTACTCCAAATTATATAATGAATAATATAGGGAATTTTGTGTTTTTAACTAACTATATTAATATTTGAAATTTTATAATTTTATTTGAAATCTACGGTGTTATTTGAAGAGGTTCAGTCACTCTGAAAATCAGCCCAGTTAATCAGTAAATGTGATTTGCCATGGGTTCAACAGCCTACAGGTATGTCCAGTCTAGTGTTGTGTATTGTGCAGAAATGTCTCAGCTAGTTATGAAGGACCTAGTTATGAAATCGGAAATGTATCAGCTCTGGGCTAAACACGGCCCTGTTGACCTGACTATACTGTTTATATGCCATGAGTTAGTATCCTTAAATAGTTCTGTGGTAACTCATGCAAACCCACCAACTAATTCGAGCTCTTAATATAGCTCTTCTCAGTGGCTCCATTTTGTGGTAGAAAAATATACAGAACTTAAGTATCTGTAAAAACAGGCTTTTTTAAAATTTTGCACTAAATAATTTAATATTTTTTGCAGATTAAGTGGAATATACTTATTGCTAGATGTGCTATGTATATGTCCTCATTGGTCTTAGAACTGCAGAGGTGGAAAACTGGGACAGAATGTTGTCCTGGATTGTTTTTGAACTAAATACAAAATTAAAGGAATTTAACAGAGATTACTAAATCAGCAATATCCAAGATCTCATATATAGCCATTGGGGAGAGCTAGACACTCTCATGAATTTCCACAGTCTGTACAGTGATTCTGGTGTCAATATATAGAACAACTACACCATCTAAGCACTTAGGTAAACATGATGTCAATCCACACCAAATGAGTGTTCATTTTTAATAAGGAATAAGAAAATTAAGACTGAGCTATGAGATAACAAAATTCCTTTTCTTCCACAGAAATTATATAACTGTAGTCTACATACTATCTTACTTTCCAAAGATTTTAATACATTTTAAATTAATAATTTTCAACACAAAGTGGAATGTATTTATATTTGTCTGTAAAAATGCATTTTTTTCTACAAAAAAGGAGGTTCTATATAAGATGATGATTCTTGATGCAACTGCATGTACAAACAACTTATCTGCAAATTATTTCTCAGTTAAGAAATATGGTGAACAAATGAGCCCTTGGAGAAATCTCAAAGGATAATTTTTTCATTGTAAAAAAGAAATTGAAGGTTTTTTCATAAATATAATATAGCCACATAATTTTTTGAATAATATATTAATGTATTCATTCAATAATACGGTTGTTTAACCCTGTTAGGATTTTTCACTATCTCAGAGTTTTCTGGAGGTTTTTTTTTTTTTCAGTTATAGTTCTTTGGAATTTTTTCCACTTCATTTTAGTGTTGTTTAAATGACAGGAATAAATTTTGCCTTAAATTATTATGGACAAACTTAGTGTATTTGGGGTAAAACAAAGAGTAAAATCTGGTTCATAAAATTTTTTCTCTGAATAAAAAAAATGATGACCCTAACTGTTGAATAACACCCTGAAGAAGAGAGCCAGAACACTCAAATTGAGTGTCACAAAACAGAGCTGAATTTTTTCTAGTGCTTAGTTAAATTTTGTTCCATTTTGTGTTGTCTTTTTTAGAGAGTGTATTAAAAAACTCCAGAGCAAGCTGTTTCAAAACAGATGATTAGAAACTAAGAGTAACTGAGGTTCCTGCACACAAAGAATTTGCTTACAAACATATTTTTTCCCATTAATGTCTTTTAACAGCATGCTAGGTAATTATTACTTTACATATGTCTCAGTTCTGAAGCAATTCCTGAATGGTTCATTTTATTTTCTCTATTATAACTAGCTGCCTATGTCTAGGATAAGTGCTACCTTTTCAAACAGGACAATAGAGGTCTAATAGCTGAAAAGTAAGACATCAAGTCCTAAGGCCCTAGTATTTAGGCTTTCTGAATAACAAATGGAGGGAGAGATTCATCCATAATGCAGTTTTCCTCTAACTAGAATAGATCTTTAACGGAAAAAGCAGAATTTCAATTTTCTTATCTTTGTCTTTTCTGAATAAAGAGGTTTCCTAGATGTCTAGCTTTACTTTCCATCTTCAGTTTAAGAAAAATAAACTCATTCTCTGGAAGTTCTTATCAGTCCTTGACTAGAAGGAATATAATATTTTATTTATGTGAAATAAGCCTCTACATAATTCACGTAGCTGCTCCATTTAAGATTTTGTTTTAGGCACTACTGGATGCTGGATTTAGGATTCTTATGTTCTTCAATGTTCTTTAGTTTTTCTTCCTCAGCTTTTACTTGAAACATAAGTGAAAATTCTATTGATAATTATGTGTTTGGTGGCCTTTTTTGAGTGTGGGTGTTTGGGGTTTTGCTTGTTTGCCAGTTTTAATTTAGATGTAATAAGTGCATAGGAAAAGTGCTTACAGGCTTACTTAGGAGGTCCTGGAGGGACATGGCCCTTTGTTTCTGCAGAAAAAGCTCTTAACATCACAGGGAGTGAAGAACCATCAAGAATTCTATATATTAGAAAACTATTCCTAGAATTCAACTTAGTATAAAATAAATATCTGCTAATCTAAACTATTTTAATTTACTGCATATACTGAATAGCACAATACAGTAATATATTGGATACGCTAACAATCTGTCTGTCAATATTTACCTTACTAAGCTTACTAGACTTGCTAGATGAAGTTTATTACACTGTTACCTAGACTATACTAGATAAAAGCTAGAAAAAAATGAAAAAAGAAAGGTCTTTACTCTTTGTTTGAAAACTTCCAGGTGAAGCTGTTAGTCACACAGAGACTCCCTCTTTTAATAGGTTATCAAGAGCCTTGCATGTACCGGCACATGACTTGACCTAGAGATTTATTTTGTCTGCATTCTGTTTCTGATAAATTACCTGTGAATACAAGGAAACATTTGCTTTCTGAAATGCAAGAGCTTGATGACCATAGCGAATGCTTTTTGTCCATAACCATGCAAAGTCTAGTAATATAGACCCAGTCATGGAGAGTCCTACTGTAAGTGCATAGCATATTTTGCAGACTCCCTAGAAAGAGAGTGGAAGTGCTTCTCCTGTGACATGACAACTGTGCCAGTATAGAAGTGAATGCTGCTATAGTTTAGAAATGTGCAGTTTCCATAGTACTTTGGTATTAATTCCAGTCTACAATTAAGACACACTTAACCGAGGACTAAAACTCTAAGTATCAAAATTTGCACTATTGTCAAAAAAGATTAGGAGCTTGGCTCACCAAACAGGGCTTTCTAAGGTCTTTTCAGATGCCTTCTGTTATATAAGAAATATGCATGACCTTATAAGTTATGATGAAGATGTACAGTAGAGCTATATCCTCTATGAAAAAAATCTGGAAGTCAGAATGGATGGCTTTGTTCATATTAAATTCCTCCTGATGTCTATGTTAAGGCTACTGTGTCACACTTTTAGAAGTTTAATTGACTGTATTCTTTAGAACTCTCTTAATTAAAAAAAAATATTAAAAAAGAAAGTTTAATCATCTAGGCTACATGTAGTCATGTAACTTCCAATATTTTCTCCTGAACTGAATCTCACCCCCACAACTTAATTCCTTTACCTGAACACAAAGGGGTAGAACTATGTGAGATGTCCCAGGGAGTTTTCTCAGCCCAGGGCAGGTAAGGCAAGAGACACTTCAACACAGACACACACTGACACAGATCTCCATGTTTCTTTGCAAGGATTCTAGTGGAAGGTCAGTTCTAATCATAACAGATATAAGCCTACATATCGCAAGTACCTGATACGGCTTTATTTCACAGTAAGTGCCCCAGAGGCCAAGAACCAAGCTGATTCTTTCAGACGTTGTATCTGCACTGGCTGTGGAATTGATGATAGTGTCCTCTACGTCTGTTTGACCCAGAGGGATGGTTCTCACTGTCTTTAAACTTCTTTTAGCATAACACTGCCCCTTTACCTTTATTAATCATAAAGAAAGCCTAAAGTGACTCGGTCAGACTAGTCATCTGCACTATAAATATCTGCATCAATATTTTTTTCATCCTTCAATTCCCTTTATAGTATATATTATTTTCAACGAGTTGTTTCTTCCTAAAATAGATACCTTATATAGGTCACACGAATTGTTCAAGAGTATTCTTTTTTTATAGCTTAATGATAAAGTGTACACAGACAAATAGCTCCAATGTAATTTTTCGTACAACATTAAGTATCTAGAGCTGAAGTTGAGATGAGCACTCTCATTGTTCTGATCTTTAATGCAATCAATATGTCATAAGACAAGAAATGTTTAAATTTAAAAATTTTGAGTTTGCAGTTTTGATATCACTGTACAAACAGATTTGTGTAGTGAAAAAAGTTATATAAAAGAAAGAAGTTGAAGATCCTGGAAAACAAGGACTGTTTGACCTACTCAGGAAAATTTAAAAACTGAAGGTTTTTCTAATGTGTTTCAAAAGTTCTTTTCAAACAGGGATTGCTAAATTCTTACGACTGGTGAAAGAATCATTCATAAGTTTCATCTGACAGCCAAGGATGACATTAAAAGTGCTATTCACAAAATCAGATCTCTGTGCAACTAATAGTTTACAACATAGTTTAAATGGTTTACCTAAAGATAACACATCTACAGGAGAAGATTTGTGAATGCATTTACGTGTAAATGCAAAAAGAAAAGGATTGGGAGATATTTATAACAAAAATTTTAAAATTTTACACAAAGTAACGCTCCTAAATCCATTTAAAAACTTATTTTTAAGTGTCTTGAACCCCCAACTCTTGGTACATTCAAGGAAATATGTAATTTCTTGTCTAGATTCAAATTATATTTAAAAGCTTAAATAAATCTGGGTACCAGCATGTCAATAGCATGAATCGTCATAGCTCTGTAAACATCAATGCAAATTTTTACCAATAAAAAATTATAAAAAAATATTAAGAGGGAAAATAACATATTAAATACATTGGATTTTGTTAATAAAAGAATTTAAAGGAAGAATTTATAGTAGGCTGGTTGGTGGACCAAGACCAAACAGTGGAAGAGTGGAGAATGGCAGGGCTGAAACATCCAGGGTGAACTTGGTAGGAGAAGTTCTCATACTTCCCCGCAGCAAGTGTCCCAGCTGGAATCCATCTCAAGTGAAAGTAAATGAATACATATGACCTGTGAGGCCTGGTGGGAGTTCTGGATGGAACTGCCAAGGAAAACTAATGTGGGAAGATGGTACTGTATGCAAAGAAGCAGCACAAATCTACAGGGTCTTGCTCTTGAGTGGATGATGTTTGAAAATTTATGGGCCAGGATCTTAGGGGAGGCCAGCAGGAAAGCAGGCTTCTCATACTTCCCTGTTAGTGAGTAGACTGGGGATGCACAAGAATATGGGAGGGGACACAGCTGGGACAACTGAAGCCAACTGGCCAGGAAGATATTCCACAGCATATGGCATTATGCTCAACAATAAATACTGGGGGAAAAAGAAGAGAGTGATGTTCCATGTGATGACGTTTTCTTCCCAAGTAACGTACATGTGACAGAGCCCTGCTTTTCTGGAGATGGCTGAACATCTGCCAGCCCATGGGAAGCAGTGAATTAATTCCTTGTTTTGCTTTACCTATTGAACCGTCTTTATCTCAACTGTGGGCTTTTGCATTTTTATCCTTTTGATTCTCTCCCCCATCCTGCTGTGGGGGAATGAATAAACAGCTGTGTGGGGCTTAGCTGCCTGCTAAGGCTAATCTACAGCAGCTGACAACATTGTGAAGCTGCTCTCAAAATGGAAAAATGGAAATTTCACATCTATTTTCCATAAAAAATGGAAGAAAAATCTGGGAAATGAAATTATAATCAGCTTTACCTCATTACCTTGGAAGATTTTTAAGCAAATCCTGCTGTAAGTCATTTACACCTACATGAAGAAGGAGATTGGGAACAGGCAGCATGTATTTACCAAAGCTTCTTTAGCAGCCTGATGGTCTTCACTGGTGAGATGTCTGGCTGTGTGGGTGGGGGGAGAGCCATGTATGTAAATTACTTTGATTTTAGCAATATTCTCACAGCCAGCCATAATATATTTGCAGCCAAATCTCCTGAAGTTTGACAAAATTTGCAAAGTTATGTCCTTGGAATGGAATAATCTCATGCTCCCACAGAGTTGTGGCATTGCCAAACGGCTAGAGAACAGGTTTCCAGGTAATGGTCTGGGTATCCCTGTGGCAAGAAGTTAAGCACAAACCAGCAGAGTATTTCCCGTGGCAAAGAAGGCCAGTCATATACTGTGATGCATTAGCAGGAATGTAGACAGCTGGCCAAAAATGCTTCTCCTTTCTGCTTGGTATTGTGTGTGAAATTGCATCTGAAGTACAGTGTCCAATTTTGTACAAGCAAGACAATGAGAAACTGCAACAAGTTTGTCTGCAAAAGTATCATTAAAATCATTTGGGGACAGAAGAAGAGTGTATAAGAGGCAGTTTTGCTGAGATCTTCTTGGAGGTGCACAGTGAAAGCTCAAGAGGGAATGCACACACTGGTGATGAGTGGTGTTGCTTAGGGGTCAGTATTGGGACCAGGCACCGTTTAACATCTTTGTTGGCAACATGAACAGTGGGATTGAGTGCACCACCAGCAAGTTTGTGTGGTGTGATCAACATGATGGAGATAAGGGATGTAATTTAGAGGGACCTTGACAGGCTTGAGGTGTGGGCCTGTGCAAAAGAAGTTCATTTCATGAAGTTCAACAAGGCTAAGTGCAAGACCCTGCACTTAGATCAGGGCAATCCCAAGCACAAATACTTGCTGGGTGAAGAATGGATTGAGAGCAGCTCTAAGGAGAACATCTTGGGAATGCTGGTGGATGTGAAGCTTGACATGTCAGCAATGCATCCTTGCAGCCCCAAAAGAAAATTGTATCCTGGACTGCACCAAAGGAAACATGACCAGCAGATCAAGGGAGGTGATTCTGTTCCTCCACTCTGATGAGACCCCATCTGGAGCACTGCATCTAGCTCTGCGGGCCCGAGTATATGAAAGGTGTAGACCTGCTGGAGCGAGTCCAGAGAAGGACCACAAAGAGGATCAAAGGGCTGGAGCACCTCTCCTACGAAGACAGAATGAGAGAGTTGGGATTGTTCAGTCTGGAGGAGGCTTCGGGAGCACATCATAGCAGCCTTCCAGCACCTAAAGGGCACTACAAGAAAGACAAAGAGGGACTCTTACAAGGGCATGTCATGATAGGACAAGGAGGAATGGCTTTAAAGTGGAAGGAGTAGGTTTATATTACATAGTAGGAATAAATTCTTCACTCTTAGGGTGGTGAGATGCTGGAATAGGTTGCCCAGAAAAGCTGAGGATGTCTCATCCCTGAAAGTATTCAAGGACAGATTGGATGAGGCTTTGAGCAATGTGGTCTAGTGGCTGGCATCACTGCCCATGGCACAAGGTTTGCAACTAGATGATCTTTAAGTTCTCTTCCAACCCAAACCATTCTATGATTCAATTAATTAATTGTACTTGAACATACATGTGTGTGTTAGTATATCGCAGGTATGTGTGTAACAATAAAATCATATCACAATTTGAAACTACTTGAACAGAGATCAAGATCATGTAAAAAAAGAAGACAGTGAGGACTTCAAGCAATTAACTGATAGATATTAACTAGAAAATGCTTCAACAATTTGACTAAGTTTGCCAGATCAGAATTATTTTTTGTGCCCTTTAACCTTATAGTAAAAACCAGAGCAATGGGCTAGATTTGTCAAACAGTGTAAAAATGTGTCATAGCAAGGTTTTACAGAAATAGGAACCATAAGACGGAATGCAATGGTAATAAGACACATGGTGGCTGTTGTGGTTTTAAGACTAAATGAGAGAGAAGGAGGAAGCTCTTAAACATACAGTCTTCTGAATGTTTAACTCTTTTTTTCTCATTAATTTTTGAAATGAAGAAATGGTAAAAAGTATATTCTTCTTATGTGACCTAAAGGTTTGTTAATTAATATTGGATGATTGCATCTATCATCAATGTTTTGGGGAAACCTAAGCAAATATGGCTTATGGTAATAGCTAACAACATAAAAAACACTAAAGGCAGAAATTTATTGACAATCAAATTCAGAAATAATAAGTGATTGCATATGGTGTCTAATTTTCTTTTTTTCTTAATATTTCATAAGAATGACACAATCATAGATATAATCTTTAAATAACATTGGCATTCCCTTAGGATCCCAAACTTTTTCTATCTTTTTTAGGCAAAAAAATCATAATTAAAAAAATGCTATCTTGTTCATCATAGCGGCTGTTTATATGTCATTGAAAAAGAAAGATTAATGAGCCAATGTGCTTTTATCCAAGAAGCCTAATTAGTCTGCTTCACTGAAATGAATAATTAAGAGGGACATTTTAAAAGAAAACAATATGTTAAAAGCTAATTAAAGTCTTGGAACTTATGTGACAAGCCATTTTTTATGTGTTACTGTAAGACATTTTAACAGCCAGGGTCACAGTTTTTGGAAGGTCTTGTTCTTTGCAATTGATAAAATCAAAAATGTTCTTTTATTTTAAGCAGCATTTCTTAACAGAGTTTTAAATGCCCTGTGTCTCTAAGCTAAAATGCAAATTCATTTTTATTTGTTTTAGCACATTTATGCCACATTTATGAATTATAAGATAATTTGTTGTGAACTATAAAAGTCTGGATCCAAATTGTATTTTAAGCAAATATGAATGAGAAAACTTAACATGTCAATAGCATTTGTACATTGGTAATTATGTAAATCTTTTTCATATTGCAGCATCTGTGGATAAAAAAAATTAAAACTGTTAATTCACATGCACTTTTTTGAAGTCTATTTGGTACAATTTTATAATTTATAAATGAATGCAGTTGTACGAAAAATGTGTGCAACTATTACCTTTCTTATTCTACTTCCTTTACACCAAACACGTAGAGCTATTTCTTCATTTTTTTATGAGAAATACCATTATATTTTCTTCTTGTAGGTTTTAACTTGGTGAATTATGAGAATATATCAATATTTGCATAATTGCAAGAGAGGTAGCCGTGTCTTAGCAGGAACAACCAATAGTAGAATATGTGAACTATAGGCCTTGTTCTGTTGGCAGTGGGAGTTTAAACACGTACATAATATGATGGTGATAAATATCTGAAAACAGCTTTGATTTTAGAGATGCCTGTTTCTGTCTACTGACTATAAAACCTAGTTGACTTAGATGAATTGCCTAATTTTTAGGCAACTAAATGTAGTTGAGATGAACCCTATCTTTTGTGTAAATGATACATATTCCTAATGAAAATTAAAATTATGGACTGCTGAAATTGAAGTATGAGAATTACTGTATCCTGAGGTGCATTGAGCACAGTATAGCTAACTAGTCTAAGTAGTAAGAAATGATTGTCCCGGTGTACTCAGCGCTGCTGTGTCCTCACCTTGAGCCCTATGTGCAGTCTGGAGTTCCACAGTGTAAGAAGGGTATAAAGTTACTAGGATATGTTCAAAGGAGAGCAGCAAACATGGTGAAGGGACTAGAGAGAATGATGTGTTAGGAGTGGCTGGGGATACTGTTTAGTCAGCTTAGAGCAGATGAGACTGATGGGCAACATCACTGCCTGCAACTGCTTCATGAGTGGGATTGGAGATCTCCACACGGGAGTAGAGATGGAAGTACTGATCTCCATTTTCTGGTGCCCAGGAGAGGATGCAAAGTAATGTCTTAGAGCAATGTCAGGAAAAGTTCAGACTGGACATTAGGAAAAAGTTCTTCACTGATATGGTGTCCAAGCCCTGGAACAATCTCCTCAGGGTGGCAGTCATGGCTGCAAGCTTGTTGTTCTTCAAGAAGCATTTGGAAAACGCTCTTGGATATATGGCTTAACTCCTAGGTTGCCCTGTGTGGAGTCAGAGGTTGACTCAATGATCCTTGTGGATCATACCAATTCAGGATATGCTATGATCCTATGAATTATGTGACATATGTAGATAGGAAGCATTAATAGTTCTTAATAGGAACCTATTATGCTATGAAATTGTCAAAGTATGCAAGCAATAGAAGAAAATATTTTGCCTTTCTAGAACAAAAAACTTAAAATTTGTTGATATTTAAAAGAACCCCTCTTTGATGGGAAATGATCTGAAAAATAGTTATTTGATTTGGAACAAGAATAAATTTTGAAATGCCAGTTTTCAGCTAAATAAAAAGTAACATCTTGCACAGCTCCAGTGATATCTGTGTGTGAAATAAAGGCTAAGTGTAGACATTTAAAAATGTGGTTTTTGGCAGTAGAACAAATAGCATTTGAAACTATTCCAGACTTTAAAGGCTTTTTCATGATTACTGGCTACTAGAACATTTCTTAAGATATTTCAGAACTCAGTTGCTTACATAAACTGAGTATTTAAAGATAATTCTTTATAGTCATTCAAACAATCACTGTAGCAAATATAGAGGATATATCCAATTCATATACATTGGGAGAAGATTAATCTTACTATCATTATTGAAAAAGGAAAATCCAGGAAAAAGGCAAGTACAAGTGAAAGAAACACTAGTGTGAGACAACTGAACTATTCTGAGGATGTTCCGAATTCTCAATTTGTCATCTTTAGAAGCTGACAGCTTTCACAGCTGTGGGAGATAAAGGTGAAGTAGAATCATATTTGCCTCCCAGATGAATTCTCTGCATTTTAGGCCTTATGGAGACACAGTGAATTCTTCTAAGAGGCTGACACACAAAAGCCTCAACAGTGCTACAGTGGTGAATGTGTTTTGTACTGATTGAAAAACTAAACCATACTGAAATTCCTATGAGACCACATGTTTTATTTCAAGGTAGAGTAATTCAAAGAAAAAAAATCTCAAAAGTGTGCTGCTGAGGAACTAAAAAACATCCACTGGCAGGTTTCATCAACCTCTGCGAAAACTTACAATTTAAAAAAACCCCAAAACTAAACAAATGAAAAAAACCCCTGCGATGAAGTCCTAGTAGATACTCGTGTCAACTTTCATTTAAATCATGTAATGCACAGATGTCATTTGATTAGTGTCTTGGACTGTTCTCTTCTTACACCTCTTTCATTAGACAGAGCTTTGCTTTCATGTTTTCATTTCTCCTTCACGTTATTATGCAAGTGTACAGTTATGCAAATAAATTATTTGATAAAATAAATCAGACTTATTACCACGTCCTTCAGATACTTTCCCACTGGTACAGAATGCTCTCTTTGCAGTGTGACTGTGCTATCATTTCACTCCATATCTTGGAGCAGTGAGCTCTATCATTCTGGAAAACTAGTAAAGACTAGAAGTCCCACAGGAATTCTGACTTTTGCTTCACTCCCCAAATACATTATATTTAAATTATATCTTTCAGAAAGGGACAGATAAAATTTCATTCTTTGCTTTGCAAGGTGACATAAAATTTCTGAAAAGGATTCCCAAACCACTGCTCTAGCCTCTCTGCCAGTGTTGTTTGACCCTTAAGGCAGCAATCCCTTTTCAAAGGGTTTCACCAGGTTTTTCATTACACAAAGAGAGCTACCAGAGCTGCCCAAGTTCCTCATCCTTTAACCAGTCTTGCATTCTAGAGGTGTGGCAGCCCAGTGATGTGTTTCAAAATGAAAATTTGTGTTTCAGCATGAGTAACAAATTAAGCCTAAACTGTACTTTATCATATTTGTAATGTTTGTTGAAATTGAGCTCTCGTGCAATTCAGTTAAGGCCACCCTGAGTCTTTTATATTATTTAGAATGCTTTGTTGCAAAATATAAAATGGAGCAGTAATACTTTTTTCTTTCTGAGGACCTAAAGACATTTGTAAGCTGCTCCAACTCTTTTTGGTTTGTTTTTTTTTTTTTGTTTCTTGCTTTGTCCCTTTTGCCATTTTGCCTTGTTTGGGTTTTTGTTGTTTTTTTTTTTTACTGTGCTTGATTCTTCTTGCTATTTTCTACTGAGCGACCCATGAAAGAGCCACTAAAATATTAACAAAATGCTTAAGTTTTATGTTGAAGGAAAAAATGATCCACAAATATTACCAAGAAATGAACAGTCAAAAATACATATATTGTTCAGAGAAGCATTTTAAAAACTCGGGATCCTCTCTGATCTTAAAAAGAGTGACACACCTAAAAATAAGACCAATTAACTTGTGAAAGGTCAGTACAAGAACTTCAGGAATCTGATCATTGAAAGCATGATCAACATGCCTCAAGAAAACAATTTGTGAGTTGTTACAAAAGAGAAAGTAATTAATCACCGTTCTCTTTAACTGAAAACTGCTAAAAGTGGAGAATTAAAACTCACTAGATGAAAAAAGAATTTTTATTTTTCAGAGACAGTTCTGAAAACTCAGTTCTATCTACAACAATACTAAAATGTAATGTGATCAGAATCAAGATGAAATGAGTTTATAAAAAATAGAGAGGATAAATTTGTGATTAAGGCACTAATCCAAGAAATATTTTTATACTGATATAATTAACTGTTAAAGAAATATTCTTTCTTCTCATTTCTATTCATTTTAAAATTATGATCACAAAATATCTCATTCTAAGTTAAAAATTTTCATGAATTTTGAATATTTCAGAATTGAATATTTGTACCAGAGTGTTCTATTTGGTGCTAAATTGTGGGGGGTTTTTATCCAAAAGAAAAACTGAAATAAAACATATATAGTAGTCAGAGATAAAAGAAGAAAAAAGCTCACCACTTTGACATATTTTTCCCATCTAATCAATGGAAAATACTGTAGAATTTTCTAAAAATATTAATATAGGTATAATTTTATATATTACCACTCTGGGTTTTTTCATCTTTTAGTGCCTCAAATTCCCACTGATAAACTGTGAAAATCCCCTTTTTTTTTTTAAAGCTGTTCCTTTTCTGTAATAAGGCAAGTCCTGGACATCACCTTCTTAAAGCACAACTGGTATAAATACTTATATGACTTAGAAGATAATTGTCGTATTCATTATTGAAAAAAATTAGGAAAACAGTAACAACAGAATATGCACTCATCGATGTACAGAAATATTAAAGTGAAATGAAAAGCAAGAACATTATAGATATGGTCGTAGTTGAAAATAGGGTTAGTTTCTTTACAATACAGAACAGATACATACCAGAGTAAGGATTTAAGCCAAACATTATAATTGTTTTCCTATTCTCTAGCCAACAGGAAGATGGGATAAGCTGATAAATGACTATGAGGATCAATAAAGTCGAGTTCTTCTAAAGTGTAAAATGGGCAGTGTGAGTGCTGAGCAACAATGTCCAATGCCTATCACCAGATGAAGCTTGGCCATAATTCAGTTTCACAGCAAGGTAGAACCACTGATTTTTTAATCTGTACTTCTTTCCCTATGTTCCCACATGCACACAAATCATTTATAAGATCCTAAAATATAGTTGATTTTTTTTTTGCTCTCATTTCTGTATCTACAGGATTTTTCCAGTGTAAACTGTCTTAAATTCTTCCTCTAGTCATTCTGGGTTTTTGGTTTGTTTTTCCATGTAGATTGTGTTGATCCTCATTTGGGCATTTTTCATGTACTATTAACTTCCCCCAAATTTGATAGAGTTCCTTCCTGGTCCTTAGTATGAGTTTCATTAATTCTTTAATTTGTTTTGCCCTTTCCTTCCTTACACAGTTGGCTAATACCGTCTTGCCCTTTCAACAGATTCTTTTCAAAATGGTTCTGTACAAATTATCCTTGTGTTTATCACAGTGACTCTCATTGCTTGTGCAGTAGCTTCTCTTCATTCAGAACAGGGCATTTGATCTGAACAAAAGGCACAAGTGTAAAAGTGAGTTTGGATAGTAATATATACGAATTACCAATTCTAACACCTTCAGGATCACTTAAAAGATGGCTGCACTTTGTTAGAAAGTTCTTCTTCCTTGGCATGTTCTCCTGTACCATTTGCTGCCTTAGCAGTGCCTCGGCTCAGAGGTTTTTGTGTTACCTGCTGATGCTGCAGGCTCTTTTTACTCAGAGAAGTGGTCTGACCTTTTTAGCAAACATCAGATATGAGGAATTCTGAGCATCCCCGAATAAAAATTATTTTTGGGATATACTTGAAATATTATTTAAATAAAGGTGTCCCTATGGCATGATTTTTTTTAATGGCACTTGTAACCAAAAAGATATGAAATTTTATCTTTATTTTTAATCCATTCAAATTAAAAAAAGTCCAAAGCACACAGTTTATTTTACTACAAAACCTACATTGACATGGCTGGCATACTAAGCTGGCACTGCACCTTTGGGTCAAAATTATCTGCCTTTGAGTTGACTACAGCCTGTTTATCCCTTTAAAAACTCCAACAGCTGCAGGACAGATTTAAGCAAGTTTGCCAAGCTCTAAACTTTCTATCAAAGTGCATCTGGCTTGGTTGGTAAAATAAACTGTTGATTGCACAGTATTTGAAGTACTTGGCTTGAAGTACCTACCCAGACTTTAAATATCAGTCTGCCTGAAACACTACTGAGATTATTTCAACTACAGCCTTTTCCCTTAGTAATATGCTTCTTTCTCAGCAATATGTTTCTAATTTATCCTTGCTACATTCAAAATAATTGCTACACTGCCGGATGCAGAATTTGCCTCAGCTCCTCCCTTCTTGTTTTGCAGTCAGTGCTATCACTCAGTTCTCCACTTTGAGAAGTAGTTCAGTTTGTTGTGTAGATAACTGCTTTTGCACTCTCTTATTAGAATTTAATGGTGATATGCTCCACCAGTCATCTTCGCTCATAATTTTCTCTTGAAACAGACAGCTTCACTTTGAGAAAAAAAATATTTAAAAGCACAATTTTAGTCTCCTGAGATAACTCAAGTATATTATCTACCACAGTTCCAATGCCTCATCCTGCCTACAGGAACAGACAACTGGCAACTGTTGTTGCTATGAATGTCCCAGCTCTACCGACTCACATCGTCTTCATACCCATCTAGAAAGAAAAGCAAAAGCTCTCTGTCTAAACTACTACTCATTCTAAGAATCTGCTTAACGATTGTGCATGTGAGGAACTACTGAGGATTAAAGACCACAAGATATATGAGCAGATTTTTAATGATGTAGTCTAAAAGTGTGAGTTATTTTTACCACAGTAAAAGTTAAGGGAACAATTGAATTTAAGGTTTAATTAAAAAATTTAATATCTGGATAGATTAAAATGGAGCCATCAATGCTAATAGGTGATGAAATTCTTGTTAATGGCACAAGTTGAGCACATGGACAGGAAATTCTTAAGCTAGAATTTGAACTTAAAACACATAATTATATCTAACTTGGGAATTCTCTTATTGAACAATAAGTCTAAGGTATCTTGCCTTGCAAAAAGGAGAAGCTGAATGGAGTAACAGGAGAGAGTGCATTACCTCCTATTGTTTAAACTGAGTACATCAAATTTGGTGAACCTGGACATTTGTACTTTATCCTGGAAGAGGGTGAGGAAGACGGTGCTCTGGCCTAGACCAACATCATGGCTTGTAGATGGAATCACCACTGAGCACTAGAGGAAGTAGTCATATACAGGGAGAGTGCTCATAAAACACAGGATAATATCTACCCCTCATGTATTAAAAACATCAAAAAGTTATTCAAATAATAATAAGCCTAGGTTTCAGTCACTGAGAATTCAGCGACAGTAGGAGGCTACTATCTAAGGGTAAACATCTGTTTTATGCTATTCTGTTCTTTAGTTTCATTTGAAAAGATTCAAGGTACATTAATAAATATCTTATATCTAAAAGGTAACACATATCCCTTTCAGGTTTTAATAATTTCAGATTATCATTACATAAAGCCGACTGACAAAGTAACACCCTGAAAAGCTGAAATTTTGCTACAGTCTAAAATTATTTGAGATAATACACACTTTTTTTGCAGCTGCTAGCACTTGAAAAATGTTTTTTACTTACTTCCTCTCTTTTTTTCTGCTTTTAATAACAAGCTAGAGACAGACCAATTTCTACACAATATATAACTCAGAACACATTGTGACTACCAATGAGTTTTTCCCCTAAGAATATATTTTTCCACCCTGATTGGAACATATAGTGCACAATTTATTCATCGCTGCATACAAAACTGATTTTTTTGCTGTTTAAGTAACTTTACAAGCAGCAAATCTTCATCTTTTCTTCTTCTTCAAAAGAGGGACACCCCATTACCTTCTGATGGCTTATATTATGAAATATTGTATCACAAAGCATTCAGTAGTGAGGGAGAGAATATCTGTTTTCTTGCAATTATCATTTTGGTATTTGAGGCTACAACCACAAAGAAAAAAACTCTTATATTATCAATCTTCTAAGTCATGCAGGCCAATAAAATTTAGCATATTAGTGCTATATCAAATTACACTTTTCATGATTGCTTGAAGCATTCATTACATATATGTGGATTGCCTGGTACTGGCTGTAAATTTACCAACTTTTTCAGTGAAGTCCATATCATTCAATGTTAAATATCATAATCAAGAAAGAATTGTTTTGGTCTAGTTGTTGTGGTTATTTAATAGTAATTACATGCAGCCATAAATGCATAGTTTCGCAAAACCCTATCCTGTGTCCACAAAGGTGTTTTCCAGGCCCATAATTTCAACTTAGTTTGACAAATTTACAAGTATATTAGTTGGATATGTCTAAAACTCATGTAAGAGAAATAAACAACACTTTTCTAAAATCTGTTATGGTGAAATGCAAGAGTGATTACCAAGTTATCATTTAAGTTAAACAAAAGTCTTGTAATTTCTTAAATTATTAATTTCTAGGTACATCTGTGAGAGGGAAAGAGAATCAAGATTTTCAGGTCTCATTTCCAAAAGAACAAGGATCCTAAACCTTTGAAGTTCCCTGGGTCTCAGGCAGCATTTCAAGCAATTTCCTACTGTGATTCATTCTGTTTCATTATACATACACATATATACACCCATATTTATACACACATTTAAACTTCTAAGTAGGTATAACAATACTTATAATGGTTTTGGCATTTTTTTTGACTAAATGCTCTGCTGTGCATTCATACAGGGCTACCATAAAAATTCAGATTTTCTAGCACAGACATTTTAGTATTTTACCTCATATTGTCAAACTAATAGAAAAATAATCATAACAGATGATGACTGAACAACTGAGTTATTCAGTCCTATTAGGATTCAAACTTCTGTAAGATAGCCCTCTCTTAAGCATGGAATGTAATTTAAAGGAGTACTAGGATACAATCAAAATGTTGTACTTAGAGGGTTTTTTTGAAATAACTTAAAGATTACATTTTAAAACATATAGTATTTTGGAAAAAGGCTCTGCAGAGTGAGGCTTTTTGGTCAATATGGACAGTCTTATTGTTGTTGCTGCTATTTTCAGAATTTTGCTTTTTGAGATACTTCAAGAAGTGGTCTTTTGGCTTTTTCCTTCTATATAGGGTTGGAGAATCACATAAAATATAAAATTTCTTTCAGAACTGAAATCCTTATTCAACTGTCATGTGTTCACTATATACTTAAAACACTCTTAAAAAATTATTTCAGGGAACACTATGTTAATTTCTTAAAACTTTTAGCCTGCCAAGTTTTTCAGAACAATCTGTGACAAGCTGAATCACGGTATAATAGAATAATTTAGATTGGAAGTAGCTCCTGTAGGTCATCTGGCTCAATCTCATGATCAAAGCAGGCTGGTTTCAAAGTTAGAGTGAGTCGTTTGGTCTTGTCTGGCTTGGTTTTGACTATCTCCAGGGTGGCAATTTCACACAGCCTTCCTGGGTAACCATTCCCAATGCCTTTACCATCCTTTAACTGAGATGAGATAGTGATGTTTAGAGCAGGGGTTTCCTGCTATCCTTCTCCTTGAACAAAAGTACCTTTAGGTAACCTACTCATAACTTTTCTTCCTCCTAATAGCTTGTTTTTCTGACTCAAATTATTTGTCTTGAGCTTTCATAACTTTGATACTGTATGCTCATATTACATGCCTCCCCAAAACCATATTGCCACTCTAATGGCCTCTGTAAACCTAAATCCATTTTTCTTCATGCACCTTCTGAGCTTTTTCTCATACACAGTTTTTTGCATTCAGAAACATATCTCAAAAAAAATCTTATGGTTCTTGTTAATGCACCATTTTATTATTCTCTTTCTGAAGTAGTAGCATCTGTGGCACAATTAATAATTCTGAGATCTTTATTCATTTTACTGAACACAACCACTTCATATGTTCATATGCCAGAAGTGATCTACCATAATTCTTTACTTGAAATGTCACACACAAGAGTCATTAGTCCTCAAGAGCAGGAAGTGAATACATAAACAACAGTTTGGTCCCTGAGCCCTTGATGATAAAAGCAACAATAAGAAAATACAGTAATTCTTATTCTATTTTATGCTTCTGTCTCTGATGGGCAGTAGTACAAAATTAATAGCTGGAAAAGAAATAGCTGTTTGCCTCTCCAAGTGCTTGAAACTCAGGCTGGCAATGGAGTTTTAAAGTAAAGTAAGGAACACTTTGTGCTAATCAAACAGTTTTAGTAGAAACTGCAGGTAATCCTTCCTGCTTCCAGCAGTAGAGCAGCTAGACATGAACAACCAGATAGAAATATCTGAATAACTGAATTTTGATTGATTACTTGACTGGAAAATTATTGCCACTGAGCAGATTTTTTTCCCCAAATTCTTCTTTCCAAAATAAACATCCCTCCCCCCCCAATTCATTTGTTTGATGTGAAACATTCTCCTTCACAAAAAATAAAAGAATAACTTTGGAAGTCTCAGAAAGAAGGTGCTGCTAATGCATAAAACAATGTATCTTATGAAGGAATACTTTAATGTCTCCTTATATCAAAACATCCGACAATTGGCTCCTGTTTTACTCTCACCAGACTATTTGTCATAATCATATATATATAAGTAAATTAAAATGAAGTTGCACATATAACAATTAACCAGCATAAGAAAGTTCCACATATCCTCTATGCCTGACAAAATGTAAGAATTGTTACTTGGTCATAATTTTAAATGTCAAGCTGTGTATGGCAGCAAGAGGCTTCAAGACCACAAAATTCCACCCCTCCTTTCAAAACTTGAAAATAATTTGCCTTTGCTAGGTGCTTTTAGTTTATTGACTTCATTTATATTACTAATATTGTGCTATAATATTTAGATAGGCTAAGGTTTGTTTTCTTTTGGCTTTCTTGCCCCTGAGTAAAGCAATTTAATATGTCACTGGAGAAGAGTAGGAACCATGCCCTGAGAAAAAGGACATTGTAAACAAAGGAATAGTTCACAATACTTCTACAGAAATGTCAAAATGCACACAGCTCCATAGTTGCTACCTGCAGTTAAACCATGACACACCTAAAAGAATTAATCCATAAAAATGAATCTGTTGCAAGACGAATACAGACAAAGTGATCAAAATGTCCAAAGATGAAAAATCCTTCTCAGGGACTAAACTGGAAACACTTTAAAAAAATTATGAATATTCAGAAACTGCTTACTGTTAATTTTTGAGGAGATCGTTTAAGTCAACTCAAGCCAAGCATGTAAGGAATTATTGATTTCTAAAAGAATTGACAATAATTTTTCCATGTCTTTATGTGAAATATTACCTAGGCTTTGGGGTACAACTGCACACTTTAGCTTACTGTATCTTACAGATTGTATTAAAGGTTTTCAAATGAGGCAAGATGAATTATTTCATTTTTCTTTCCTCTGAAAATGACATCTAATGCTAAAAAAACCCCTCCAACCAAAACCAACAAAAAACCACAGCAAAACCCAACCCATCACATACATTTTGCAGGGCATTTATACAAAACAAATTTGTTTTCTGATGACACTTTTTGCTGTGATGATTTTACAGTAGTTACCATAACAGATTTCCTGATCTGAACAAAACTATTTTATTCATCATCCCAAATCAGCTCTCCCTCCCACCCAACTAAAGGATGCAGAATTGTCACTTACAACCATGAGAAAGAGGAGTGCAAGCAGAATGTTTTATGATTTGTTGATTCTGGCTTCTGCTGTCTTCTTGCAGCTGCTATCATCTGAAGCATTAGATACTTGCTTGAGCTGAGTTTCAGATTAATATTTTCTTGCTTGTAATTTAACAACAACAAAAAAGTTTTAAAAAGAATGTTTGTCAATGATGTATGCCTTCAGGGGTGAATGCACTGGGATAATTAATAAAAAATCAAGACAGTTTCAAGAATTAGACAAAAGAACCACAGACAAATATTGTGTTTCAATACACACTATAACATATTAACCAGGATATTACAACTCTGCATAGACTAGACAAGGCAGAAGTTAATTGAAGATGGTAAGATCTTTCTTGCTATCAGACTAGTAAGCAATTTAAAAAAGGTCTAAAGAAGCATTACTTGAGAAGCAAAACCTATGTTTTCAAAAACTTTCAGTATTTCCTCTATTCTTCTGTTAAGAACACCTGACTATTTAGCATCATTAAAGGAGGAGAGGAATTAAATCATTGAGAGCTTTAGGTAAGTTTCTTGTATCAAGATTGTTGCTTCCATGAGGAAGTACTGAGGCAGTTTCTGCTTCTGTCAGTTGTATTTCTTTAAATCTAGACTTAACAAGAAGATTGTGATTACAGTCTATCTTTCCTTATATTGTAACTCCTAACATTATAGGACTTGACTAATAACGATCCTGCACTGCTATATTACATCACCAGTTAAGAAATCTAGCATATTAAATATGAAATATTGTAGCAGCATTTGTCAAGAGTGTCTCTGTGGTATCTCTGCTGTCTTCAGAGATTTGCAAAAAAGCCATGGTTTAAACGGAGTGTGATCTTGAAAGATTTAACACATGACTGCACACTACAGGCAGGCAGGAGGTATAATACAGCTCTTTGAATTATGTAAATGGGGTCTGGTCTCTTAGGACATCCTTCTTTTTATTGACTACCAACACCACACACATGTAATAGTGAAACAGAAGAGTAGTTTTATTTAGTGTGGCCTCCATCTCACATAAATTTTGATATAAGCAGTTGTCCCAGATCTGGTTGTGATAGTCAGTTTTCTTTATAGTAGCTATAGTTTGTTTTGGTTTTCTGCTGAAAGCATGTTGATGATACAGAGGTATTTTTGTTATAGCTGACCAGCACTTACCCTGAGCCAAGGTGTTTTCTGCTCCACATCCCATCCCACCAGAGAGTAGACTGGGTGTGCACAAGAAGCTGGGAGGGAACGCAGTCAGGGGAGCCTACAACAACTGACCAAATGGATATTCCATACCATGCGCTGCTGTGTACAGATAAAATTGGGGGAAGGAGAAAGGAAGGGACTTAAAAGGGAGAAGACAAATGCCATGACCCATTTGGAGTGATGACATTTGTCTTCTCAACTATCCATTATGTGTGATGGAGCCCTGCTTTCCTAGAGATGGCTGAACACCTGCCTGCCCATAGGAAGTTGTGAAAAAATTCTTGTTTTTTCTTTGCTTGAGCATGTAACTTTTGCTTTATCTATTGAACTGCCTTTAGCAACTCATGAATTTTCTCACTTTTACCCTTCTGTTTCTCTTCCTCATCCCACTGCAGGGAGACTGAGCAAGCGGCTGTGTGGGGATGAGTTGCTGGCTGGGGTTAAACCATGACAGCAGTGTCGATGTCTAAAATTACCCTGGTTGCTATTCTCCAGAGAAACAGCCATTTCTAGTGAACAATTCCTCTGACCTAATTTAGACTGTTACAGTAGGATGAGTTAAACTTTTCCTCATGTGTTTTTCACTTTATTGATTATAGAGTGATGTCAGAAATATTAGCTCATGTATAAATTGCATAATAAACATCTAGAGATGGAGTAAACTAATCCCATTTTTAGTTACAAATTTAAGAAGCAAAAACTGCATGTGAAGCATATCCAAATAATCATTCCACTTAAAATTTTACTTCCAGACACTGCTGTCTTTGCTCTACATAATTTCCCTGACTTGTGTTGCCGGTGTTAGATTTGGAGACTTGGGGTTCAAAGTAAATTATTTTGCTCTGAATGCCCTCCACCTCTCTCTACTCTCAGACACACTCTTTATTTTAAAAAACAGAAGAAAAAAAAAAGGATGCAAAATAAATTAACTTCTCTTTGGTGCGAAATTTTGTATATTTAAAGAGTTTTCCACCCTCATTTCCACTGGCAAGCACAAGAGAAGATATCCTCATTTACCTAAATGTTTAGCACCTAAATTTTTATCTGCGTAGTATAATTCAATTAATGTGGTTTTTTTCCTCTAATGGTTTTCCCTTAATTTACAGCTACTCATCTGGCTAATCCCTAGTCTAATCAGGACTGTTTTTTTCCTGTTAAAAGTTCCCTATGAGTCTAAAGAAAGATTATATTGCTACTTGTAAATATACAGAATTAACAACTGTATAATAATTTGGCAATAAAAATCGCTGTTTCTTCAATTACAAAACAAAGTTTTATCCCTCATGTTCCCACTATCATCTGACATTCAGGTCACAAATCCTGTGCCCTTCTCAAAGGGCAGGAGCCTAGTCTAACACATCCCACATCATCTACACGAAATGGATTCCACGTTATTCTTTATATCTGTAGTACTGTTAAACATGTAAACCTTCTGATAATAACTATGCTTGTGGGAAGTGTATTGCCCTTGTAGTGTCCTTGTACAGTGGAATGCATGCAGCGTATCAGTTTCACGTGGCTCGGTGCCCGTTTCAGCACTGAGCACTGGCACAGATTGCTCAGAGAGTTTGTGCAGTCTCCATCCCTGGAGATTTTCAAAAGCTGCCTGGACAGTCTGAGGCCACTGACTTTAGGTGGCCTAGCTAGAGCAGGAGGTTTGGACAAGATGAACTGTAAAGGTCCTTTCCAACTTCAAGCATTCTGTATTTTTCTGATTTTTTTTAATGTAGCCTGTGAGAGAAAAAAAAAAGAACGCAACTTTTATGTAGTCAGACTGTGTTGATTCGTAAAGAACTTAGTTTTTACCAGGCATGGGCCATTGGAATTTGAAAGTTCAAGGGATGGAGAAGGAAAGTGAAAAAATGAAATGAAGTAGAAAAGAATTTTCTAGAAGCTAAATACTGAGATGGGAAGGACACAAACAGAAGAAGCAATTATTACTTTCTGCACCCATTTACTTTATTCATCCTATCTCTAGGATTGTCATGGAGTTATTAGTGATTATGTTACAAAGACACATTGCTGAAAATTGGTGAATAGCTATAATATAATCCAAAGCAGCAAATAACTAATCAGAACACAGCTTTTAAGTGTCAATCATGTTCTAAAGTGGATTACTGCAGCACAATTATGATTCATTAATTTTGAATTTAAAGATGTAGATGTGAATAGTTTAATAGGGTTTTTGCATACCTCCTTCTGCTGTGGAAGATAAAACCAAAAAAAAAAGATAGGGGTAAAGATGAAAATTGAATTTCTGCTTTATTTTGAATAAAATGTTCTTTTTCTTCATTCTTCTTTTGTGCCTTTTTGCTCACTCCTCTAATGTTTTGTGACTTCATATGAATCTGTATGTACAATGAGAGATAAGAAACTCCAGCAGCTGACAGAATGCTCGTGTATTGTGTAACTGAGCTCTTTTTCACTTGCTCACTACTCTGAATTCTTTCCTTTTCTTTCTCTTTCTTTCTTTCTCTTTCTTGTTCTTTCTTTCTTTCTTTCTTTCTTTCTTTCTTTCTTTCTTTCTTTCTTCCTTCCTTCTTTCTTTCTTTCTTTCTTTCTTTCTTTCTTTCTTTCTTTCTTTCTCTGTGTACTTTATTGTCCTCTGAAAGAATAGATTTGTTTGGGATCAATTATTGCTTTTCTTTCTATTTACTGTAAAAAAAAAAAAAGGTAAAGTGAGTAGCACTTCTTTTAAAAAAAGTTAATTTAATGTTAAAAAAAATCCATAAAGTGTTTCAGACATAATAACTTCATTCTTTACTGATAAAAAATACTTCCTTTTGTCCATCCTTATGGTCCTCCTAAATACTGATGTGCCCCTTTAGAGTTCTTCATCTTAATAAACAAACCCAAACGGCCTATTTTTCTATTGATTTGGATACAGTTCACCAGCAGCTATTTTGAAACTATCGTAGACACTTTCAAATATCTCAGAAGAGGTGCTGTCTGTAAAGGCTAATATTCTCCCAACAACTGGGAGAAGGTATAACCAAAACCTGAAATCTTTTCTTGTCAGAATAGGAAAGCCAAAACACAAGGGAATGGCAGACTTTTCTGATACATTCACCATGTAAACAAAACAACAGTTTTTATTTCTTTACCTATTTCTTATACAATTCTTTTTAGACATATTACCATTTTTGAGGTTATCAGTAAGAACTTCAGTTTATCTTTTAATTTTACTCTAATCTGGTGTGACATGCATGTGATTTCTGGTAGCTGGATGACTCCAAGACATCCTTTTTCCAGGATATGTAACCGCACTACCAGAAACTGGAGCTGTGGGAAACTTAGCGAGTGCCCTAGTTCTCCCAGCAGACCCACAGCTCTATCCAAAATGTTGCTGATGTCTTGCTGCTGAGCCACTCAAGATAGAAATAGAACCAGCACTGCAAGGGTTTGAGATGCAGAGCTGCCTGCCACAGACACTGAAGGCTGTCCCTCACGATCCTCAGACACCTGACGGCTGCAGGCTAACGGGGAGTCTATTACATTTTATAAGGATTGTATTATAAACTGTATTACTTTACACTTTATTTGCTGATGAAGGACTATATTGCTTACTGACTCATTCATTAAACCCTAAATAGCCATTTCAGAATGACTCTTCAGAGAGGATCTGATTCAAAGTCTGAAGAAATCAATTAAAAAGCAGGAAACTGCCATCTGTAATTGACATAAAAACAGAAATGGAAAAAGGTAACATCAATGGCCTATATGAAGACATGCCTAGATTCTGAATACTAGAGGAGGTATATAGAGACCATCTTTCAAGAAGAGACAAGGTCAAACCCTGAACTGTTCTAAGATAAGAAAATAGCAGAAAGTAATTTGACGTTATTTATGCAATAAGGCATCAGATCTTTAAGATATTCTTAATACGGATTACCTGGAATCCTCCTATTTCTCTCAATCTTTCACTTTGTTGTTAGCATCAAGAAAAGACCATCTTCATTAATCTTATGCAAATGCAACACCAACCATATCACTTTAAGTTAAAAATAAGGTAAAATATTCACAAGCAGTTGATTTAGTCTACTGAGGCTGTTCATGAATTCTGTGGATAAACTATGGTTTTATATCTCAGACATAGACACTCATTTGAAATAGATAGTCTGGCTAAAACATTTTTATCCTTGTGAATTAATTTACCCACAGACATTATGGCAGATTTAGTTATAGTCAGAGCTTTATTTAGTGAAGGTTTGTTTTTTCATTTTGTTTTTTGGTTTTGGTTTTGGTTTTGGTTTTGGTTTTTTTTGGAGGATTTTTTTTTTAATAAGTAACATTCGAGCTTGATGTTTTTTAATTAAAATCTCTTATATATATATATATATATACACACATTAATTTCCATTTGATGCTGCCTTGGATGTAGGCATTTGAGCTATTTTACAATATAAAGAAAATATAATTCTGGTCTTTTTATTCCAGCATAAAAACTGCAGTGACATTACTGTTTATGACATGAAATTATACCTTTCCTGATGCAACAACATGTTTTTGTGCATTAGGTGTTTATTTGGGCAAGTAAAAACTGAATGCAGAGTTTATTTGTGACTTTTAGTAAATAATTTACTAATCTAATCAGTTCTGTACAAGCAAGACAATATTGATTCCCTTTGCATGATAATGTTCAACTTGGAAAGATCTCTTAATGATGATCCAAGACGTTTAAGTTAAAATTAATTAATTGTCAAACTCCTGATAAAGAGGGGAAAATAAAAGAAAATTAATGAAGACAACAGATCAAGTTCTCTGCTGTCAACTATGTAGTATTTTTACTTCATATGAAATTGATAGATAAATTAATATTTAAACACATGAAAAGGAAAAGTGGGTTGCCAGTGATTCAAAGATTAATATATCTTAGGAGTCCTGGCATATTGTGACATTCCCAGTCATAGAGCTTGAAAGCATGCACTCTTGCTTGGCTTTGCCCTTCACAGTTATGTACAGGAATGACCACAGCTACTGCCCTGAACGGGAGAGTTAAATAACAGCAGAGGGAATTGAATGGATGCTGTTATAAATGAGTACATTATGATAATCCTGAGAAAAGAAATAGCATGTAAAAGCAGTAACTTTTGCCATAAGCTGTGAGTACTAACTTTAAGAAATCTATGCAGTTGTAAGACACAGGATAACAAGAGAATTATGAGAGCAAGGATGCTGATATATGAGATCCAGTACTTTTCAACATCATCCACATGTCAAAAACCTATTGTTGTCTGAGCATTGATGTGAACAGGTTTTGAAAATAGAGTAATATTGCCTTGGAAACCAACCAATACAAGTAAAACTGAAATTGGAATAAAAAAACCTGTTTTGCCAAAGCAGAAACCATCAGGGTTTGTTGTCTGAACAATACTTCAGCATCTCTTTTTATTTCAAATTATTGTTGAGTGGAAAAATAGAGTTGTAAGGAGCATGAATATTGACTGCAAAACACTTTCTGAATTTCCTAGTTAGAAATGTAACAGGTTAAGTATAACAAGCTAGTTAATTTAACTCTGGCTGTAGGTTCCTTGGTATATAGCCCATTATCCATTGCTGGTACATTATATGATACAGCATTCAGTATTACAGCTACATGAAAAACTAAATTAAAGTGCTCAGCAGAACAAGAAATATCATATCTAACATGGAAAATGGAAATCAATGGATATACCAGTGGTTAAAACCAGTTAAAATTAAGGTCATTTGGAGAACACACATTTGTGAAAGTTAATATTCCAGCCAAAACTTTGTCGAAAAGATCAGGGAGTAAAAAAATACAGAGTTTTGCATACCTGTCAAAGAGCAGACAGAACTACCTTACACCAGAATGAAATTTGAAATTTTGCACTGTGTTTCCTGACTTCCCAAGGTTGTATCTGAAATAAACTGTATGCCTCATATCCCTGGGTCACTGAAGTGGGAGTTTCTAAACACTACTTACATGAAGTAGTGTAAAGAAAGTTAGCAGAACTTAACACCCCTACAAAAACTTTTTGTCATAATAACAGATCTGAACAGAATGGATTTCAGTAACCCAGCAAATTTTACATGAAAAACATCTTCCTTGCTCATTTTGCAAGAGACATAAGTTTTTTCCCCATTATTACTGCATGTTATTTGACTTATAGAATTATGATTATTACTTTGAACAATTTGAATGGATTTCATGCATAGTACTGTGTTTCTGACAAAGAAAATGATGTATTAAATGGAATCCATGAAATCTAAATGTGAATTTCTTTTGAGACCATTCATAGGGAATGAGAAGGTGCCACTAATGCCTGAAAATAGATTCTCACATTGTATGTCTCTACTGGAATTTTTTAAAAGATAAATCAAGAGCTAGTATTATCTGCATTTTGGATTAGCAAGTGTGGCTTTCTGATATCCTTGAAATCTGAGAATTAGCAAACAGGGTTTTTTCCCTTTACTGATAGATTCATACCTTTTCTGCTGCTGCCTATTTTGAGGTTCAAGGATACTTTTGAAGATTCTTTTCCTATAATTTGCTTGAAAAACAAATCTCTTGAAGATTATTGCAGATCATCGTATCTACAGTCCATTTCCAAATATACAGCAGAATACCTGTGCTCTGCCTTCAAAATTTAACAGGGAACACAAATGTAGATCCTTGTTTTGTTGATATATATTATCTGATTGTTAGATATGTTGCTCCTTTCCTTAGTGAAACTTTTAAGAAGTTTTTGTTTGTTTATTTTCATTTCTCTCTTTGAGAGGTTTCAAATCACATATTTTCTGAAAACACATACAAACCTAGCTGGGAAGGAGTGTGTTTGCTGAAATTCCTTTTGATTTTGGTAACATATATGTGTTGTTTCAGACGAAAGTTAAACTTATTTATGTAGATATCTACTTTCTCTGAAAGTTTTCTGCTACTTGATTGGACAAAACAAGTAACCGAGTGCTCTACTTGTGGCTTTATTTACATATTTTTATTACATACACAATAATATATAAATAGTTTTATAGCAGAGATACAGCTCTAATATCTAGTGGTCTTACAAGTTAACAAATTATCCTGTTCCTTTTATTAGAGCAATTAACCCTTCCATTAAATTTTCAGCATTATAATTGCTTTTTTTTCTGAAAATGTCACTATGCCATTGGGAAATTAGCTTAAAGGTGGCAACTTGGAAAATTAGGACATAGGTGTGTAGAGTATAATTAGTGAATGACAAGGAAGGGGAATTATTAAGATGGCAGCCAAACATCTAATTCTAAAGATGCTGGACTGTAAGACTAAAAGTATTTGTACAGAAAAAATAGATGAGAACTGGTGTAGTGAATGAAAAGATAGATGATGTAAACAGGCCAATGAATAGGTGATGGTTGCAATAGCTGCTTTTTTTTTTATTTTATTGTTCATAGTGAAAGTTATTAATATTCCAAACTTGAGTGATTACAACAATCAAAAGTAAAGATAAGATAAAGTAGTCTGAATAACATCATTTAGATATAAAAGAAGGATTTCTAATCTGGAATGAATTTGAAAATAATTTGGTGAGTTTGTATGCATAGAATATCTTAATTACTAATTCTAACATTCTAAATTTAAAATATTTAGCAGTTGAATCTAATTCAATTAAAGAAAATAGCCAGTCTCTCCCTGGAACAACAGCAACAACAAAAATCTGCTAGGAATCCATGTCATGTTGCTGCTTGCATGGATTTGTTCAGTGTGCCAATTGATACTATTCAAGTATATCAGTAAACAGTTTATACGGCTCTCATAAAACACATTTATGCATGAAGGGCTCACATAGGTAATCAGATTCATTTCACCTCATTTTAAGTATCTTAAAATTAGACATATCTACTATTCATTTACATTTCCTCCACAGACATTAAAGGGAAAAGCATGTCCAGAGATCTATTTATCATGGTTCTAATAGATACTTATTTAAAAATGAATTATTCACTCTCTGGATTTCTCACTCTTTCTTTTTCTTCATTGATTGTATGGACAGTAGAAAACATCTGACTTGGACTACATGCCAAATTTGTAAATGAGTCAAGTGACATGAAATGAATGTAATTCACAGTCACTTGTCCCATAATGAACTGAATTTCTCCATGAATTGTTCCAATTTACATTATACTACTCAAGCTTTTCCTGCTATGCAAAGAGACTTTTGAAAATTCCATGTGAAAACTTTATTTCTTTGTTGATTTCACCACAAAAATGTTCTTTATAGTTCTTTAATTAGATATTGTTACTAACAGGGAAATATTTCGACCTTTGAACATTCTTTGCTTTAAATGTAAAACCAGCCAAAATGATATAAATTTGGCAGAAGAACCAAAGAAACACAGTAAATTTGTGGATAGAGTTTTCCTTTATAATAAATTCTTGAGGCACTGAGTTCAGAAGTAATGGTAAATATTTGTGACTAGTATGTAGAGTGTGAATGTAATTAATACCACAGACAGCAAAATTGCTTTAAATTTCACAAATAGACACAAATACACATGAATACCAATATACAATCTTCCTCCTACTCCTCACTTTATAGTTTTAATTCAAAATTTTAGCAGCAAAATAAATACCTTAAATTTCAGAAATGCAAATTTCAACCCATAGGAGAGTTTTTGCTCAGGGAACTGTTATGACTCCCATGGGAGTCTGTCTTGGTGGGCAAAGGTTCTCAGAAATTTTCAGAGGCAGCCTGATTAAAACACAAGAGATGTCCATCCTCTTAAATGGGGGGAAAAAACCCAAAAAACCAAACCAAACCAAAACACAAATACCCCAAAAAACAAACAATAAACCCCCTCAAACAAACAAACAACCAAAAACCAAAAAAAAAAGTTAACAAAAAAAAAACCTAAAAACCCAAAAAAACCCAAAAGAGAAAAAGAGCAGGCATAGAAATAGGAACAAACCAGACTTCTTGTTAAGCAGATAGCACTCAAAGAGCTCAAGTCAAAAAAAAGAAGTATACGATAGTTGGGAAAGTGGGCACATGCCTAATGAGGAATACAAAATGCATTATTTGAGCTTGCAGAGATGAAGTTAGGAAGGCAAAAATTCATCTGGAGCTCAAACCAGCAAGAGAGTCTTCTATAGGTTGGCTAGTGCTGAGTGGAAGTACAAAGAAGACACAGACGGCTGCCGAATGAAGCTAGCAACTTAGAAATGACACAGAAAAGAAGCACTCAGTCGTGTTTTTACCTCGATCTTTAAGGTTCGTGTCATCACTCAAGTCCTTATTCCAAGAGGAAATGAAAAAGCACTTTCACTGACAGCGAGGGAGGATTGAGCTAGAGACCATCTGTAGCAATTGTACAGGAAGAGGATTTTGGGACCTGATGGGATAAATCTGAAGATGTCACAAGATACTATTGCAAATCTCCTCTGTCATTTTTAGAAGGTCATGGAGATTGAGGAAGATCACAGTTAATTAAAAAATAGTCAAATACGTCCATCAACAACAGCAAAAAAAAAAAGAAAATCTAGAAAAAAACCCTGACCAGAGGCTGCCTTACCAGAGTTCTTGTGAAATTAATAGAAATTAATTAATTAATTGATCCATGTGAAAAATTTGTTCACACACATGAAGTACAAGAAGAAGGCTGGGAAGAGCCAACACAGGTTTACCAAGATTAAGTGGTGTGGAGCCAGTCTGACTGCCATCTATGATGAAAGAGATTCCTCAGTTAATGGAGCAAAACAGTGGATATCCATGTATCTTGACCTCTGCAAGATGTCTGGCATGATCTCTCACATACTTGTTGAAGCTGATTAGACACAGCCTGGACTAATCAGTCTGAAGATGGATGGAAAACTGTCTCAAGTGCTGAACTCAAAAGGTAGTCAACACCTCAGTGTCAAACTGTCAGCTGGTCACGAGTGGGATTCTTCAGGGTCTTTAAAAACAACCTGGGTGATGGCATAGACTATGTTATCCCCAGTTTTGCAACTGACACCACAGTGAGAGAGGAAATAGATAACCCTGGATGGAAGAGGTAAAGTACAGAGTCCTCAACACTGTAGAAAATCAAGCCAAAAAGAATTGCATAAGATTTAGTAAAGTAAAATATGAACTTCTGCAGCAGAGATGGAATAATTCAGTCAGTAATACAGACTGGGGACTGACTGGTTGGGGAGCAGCACTGCTAGAAAAGACCTGGGGATACTGATGGACAGTGAGCTGAATGTGAGCTAGCAGTGCACCTCTGCAGCAATGACAAACCACTCCAGTGATCTCACCAGCAACTGCATCACAAGGGATGTGACTGTTTCCCTCCACACAGCTCTTGTTAAGTCATGTGAGGCATATTGTGCCCAGTTTTGAAACCCCCCAAGCAAAAGTCAGACTGAACAGAGAGGGATCAGAGGGGGAGCTTGAGATGATTGGAGTGCTGGAGAATTTGATGTATGAAGAAAAGTTAAAGGAACTGATTTTTTTTTTTTTCAGATGAGGAAAGTAAAGATTCAGGAGGGATCTATTCACAGTTTTCCATCACCTGAATGGTAGTTATAGAGGAGATGGAGGTATTCTTTTCAAAAGGCTGAAAAGTGAATAGACAAGAAGTAATAGGCATGAGTCAGTTCCAGGGAAATTCCATTTAGATGTAAGGAAAAAAAATCTTCAGGACAGTTAAACATCAGACAGGCTGCTCAGACCAGTGCTGAAAACAATGAAGACAGCTTGACAAGGCCATGTTTAGCTTTCCACAGAGTGTATCCAGAGGCAGTTTCCAATCCAGACTCTTATAGTATTTAATAATTTTATCTTTCACACCACCCCAAAATGCATTTGATTCATGGAGGACCACCAGTCAAATTAATCTCAAATTTTAGAGAAATAAATTTAAAATTGAATAGTTTAACTACATCAAACTCCTCCATGGGTACTCTCATTCACATTTAAGGAGTTTTAAGCTGATTTGCTGTAATTCAATTTCCTTACAGTCAATTGAGATATTAATATTTTCTGAAAAGTGTAGACATGCTCCATTTTTACATGTTTATATTTAAATTTTGAATATATGCTCAGAATGTTGGTAAATCACGTTTAAATAAATAAACACATGTTCAGAAAATTGCAGCTCTCTCTAGTCAGAACATTAAGATGCCTCTGATGCTCACATTATCTATCATCAGTGGATAATGAAGGGTTATATCAGTATTGTAGCAGTCCGGTCACTTGATGAAAACTCTCAATCAGTACATCCTCACTCAGTCTGTTATGTTGTACTGGTACAGATGCCAGGTTATTTGACT
The DNA here is from genome assembly GCA_013400975.1 of Atrichornis clamosus. NCBI lineage: Eukaryota > Metazoa > Chordata > Aves > Passeriformes > Menuridae > Atrichornis > Atrichornis clamosus. Next base: position 70,055 of record WBMZ01003773.1, read on the forward strand.
AACAGTCCATCTGCAACAGGCACATTACGATTTGGAAACACTATTGTATTTGGAACCACACAGACATTAATCATTACAGAAATAAAGCACTTTGCCACCAGAGTACTGAATTCTGCTGAAGAGCACCATAAGGTTAAACGTGTCTACACCCGTTAATCCTGTCTCAGGCTGTTGAAGTGCAGACACAGCGCGGGTATTCATATGACCTGCTTCTTTACCACAATATTGTAAAATATGGACATTTAAGAAGGAGTCGTGGAAATGCAGCATGAATGCTGATTTTCATTGATACATAACCATAAGGAGGGAAGCAGTGGATAACCCATAAATCTGTCTTCTCTGCAGTAATTTTTAATCTCATAGAAATATCATGGAGCGGCCCACTTAATCTACACAGCAGAATACTTGTCCTGCAGAGATACAGACTAGATCATGTCAGATTCTTTCATCTCAACTGGTCCCATTTTTTGCATATGGAGATGAACACTTGAAACTGTAGTGTGACCTTTTGAACTGATCTGCATGCAAACCTGCACCTTGCTGTACTTTACATGATATGACAAAATGAGCCTAAAAAGAAATGCAAAGCAGATTGCATCGATGCCATAAAGAAAAAAATGGCTAGAATAGAGGTAGCAGGTTTTCCCCCATTTAATTCAATTGCTTGGAATTTTGTTTTGGATTTCAATCCCTCTTTAAAGAATGTTTGCACCCTGAAGAAAGAGGTGTACTTTCAAAATAGGGTAATAATGATGCATAAATTACCTGCTTTGAAGCTTTGTTAAAAACCTTTTGAAGCTTGGGGCTAATCTGGATATAGGCACTGCAGAGACAGGCAGAGTTGATTGGACAAAATAATAAAAAAAAAAAAAGCTTTCAAGTTCTTCTGCTCATTCCTATGCTCCAGTGCACCTAATTCACATTTCTTAAGCAGTCTGAAACCTATGTCAGTCTCCAAGAACAATGATGCTTTTGTAAGAGCTGATTCAGCAGAACGAGAACTAGCAAGAGCAGCCCTGCAATATTTAAAGTCATGAATACAAAAAGCAAAGGAGAGATTGAACTAAATTCCCTGCTCTGAACTGCTGCAGTTCAGAAATACCTTTATTTTGCATATGCTCTTAACAATGAGTTGTATGTAAATGGTATCAAATTTAAAACATTATAAATATTACAAATATCTCCTGCCCTTCATTTTTATGCACAGCTGCTGTGAGAGTTCACCTCAAAAGAAAAGGTAGTCTCAACCTCTTAAGGGCACATTCTAATGAAAGAAGGAGGTTCCTCTTTATTTTATTATTCTTAAAATGAAATTGATTTCTACTTTATACTGTGAAAGGCTGGTGAAGTGGCCTCAGTTACACTAGGGGCTTGTCGTTAACAGATCTTCTCTTTAATAGATCCAGAGTTCCTTTTGATTAGACCTCTGGCTCATTTAGCACAACATATTTTCTGCACCTGGGGCTTATGTTTCTAATGTTGCAGCTGCTAGAAGACTCATCTTAGAGGGGAATTCCATAAGCTAGGTATTCTGTAGAAAAGGTTTTAATACAATGTACTACATATAATTATTATTTCTGTGGTGCTTAAAGGCCTAACTCTAAAGCAGAGTACTTTTCTGCTGTGAACTATGAAGAACTGTGAAAAAAATGAAAAGAAGAAAAGAAATTAGGGCCAGAGAGGTTAAGTGTGCAGCAGCTTGAGTTCAGGTAACAAAAGTGACAATGGTGAGATATTAAATGTACAACTGGAGTGCCCTGGCTCACGCTCAAGTGTCTTCTTTGTTGGACCTCATCACTTCCCTGCAGCTATCAACAGATGCCTGGAAGAAAAATATAAAATCCATATGACAGATAATTATGCATTACAATATCCACATGGGTGAGTTCTCTTTGCCTTCACAAAACTAGTGAGATGCCAGTGTTCTAAGCATGGGATTTTCTTTTGTACTTTTCTTCTACCAAATATATCTACTAACATTCTTGTAAGTATAATAAATTCAAAAGGAAAATAATAAAAATAAGAATAGACAGATTCTTTAAAATCCCTTTAATGCATTAGATATGCAGACGAAACTGTCAGCAGAACCCTGTTACAGTGATTGTGTGCATGTTTCATTTGACCAAAAACAGATATTTACAATACAGACATCTAATGCGAGCTAGTCACCTAAAATTTCCTTTAGAGTGGGTACAAAAAAATCAATCTTCATTAGAATATGATTGATTTCATTCTAAAGTAAGTATCTCAAACAGGTCAGATGAACCAAAATTAAAAAGTTGTTTTGTTTAGGGCTTTTTCCCCCTATTGATTACAAAGGATATTTAAGGTGACAAGCTCAGATGCTGCCATTTTCCCTGCAGGCACCTTAGCTTGGATGAGATGAATCCTGCATTGGAAATCTGTTCAGAGATCCACTCAGAGCAAAATAAGTAATTATAGAAAATTAAACATTAATTAAGTTTCTACTATATTACTTTTGAAATTTTGTTTCATTCTAATCATTGAACAATAATTTCTAAAATAATTAAGCCCAAGATATTTTTTGTATGTGCATTTTTCTCTCCTTTCCATATACATATATGTAGATGTTGTGGTTTAGGAATGGTACTCCCCAGTTTAGTGGTCCCACTGAGACACTCCAAACCACACCTCGCTTGGTCATTCCCCCGCTTTCCTCTCCTCTTCCTCCTTGTGGCAGAAGGGAGAGGAGAATTGGAGGCTCAAAAGGCAAAGATCACAGGTTGAGATAAGAACAATTTACTGGAAACAGAGGGTACAAAAGAGAAACGATTCACATGGCAACCCCTGACAACAGACAATACCGGACAGCTCTGCCTCCCACCAGAAGAAACCCCTTCTCCCCAGAAGAGACTCCCTTCTTCTTGCCCCCAGCAATAGCATGAGGTGGTACAGAATAACCCATGCCCCCACCTTGCTACTGCAAAAATTAACCCTGTCCTGGCCAGAACCAGGACATCAGATTATTTTACCAAAATTAACAAATTCTTTTTAATCTATGTTTTACTTCAACAGTCTTACTGTCATTGTCTGCATTTAAACTGGCAATAGTTTTTTTCATAAATGTTATATTCAAAAAGTTAAAAACACAAAAAAAACAGCCCTATGGAAAATAACTGATTATAATTTGGGGTTAAGTAATTATATGCCCAAATCTTATTATTTTACCTGGTAGGAAGAGAGATTGCCATACATGAAGTGATATTGTGGGGTCAATGCTTATATTCATAAGACAGTAAGACCTGATTTACTCATCTTCAAGTTAACTCAAGTTAGCTCACAAAAATGTACTGATAGCACTCTCAGGTAACATAGGCTATATTTAAATTCCCAGGCAGTTTGGAAGAAATTTACTAGTTATAAGAAATAGGAACAGAAAGTACCTGTATGTTGACTGAGTCTGCCTCCTGCCATGCACTGTACTTAAATTCACAGACTGGTGCTTTCTTACAGATATGCCCTTCAATAATTCTCTCCTAGGGAAGGTGGGAGTGGCAGGGAACATGTACAGCCATGAAATCATAGGATATGATGAGGGGATGCCTTCTGCATGATCTCATGGAGACCTTAGATGTCCCCACCTGCTGCATGCCACAGCTTCTCTCCTGTTGTCCTAATCCATGTCACCATGAAACACGGGTCAACAGCCAATGAGCTGTGTCTAACATGAAAGGAGAGAAAGCAGGGAAATAGGAGCTCTTTGGGGAAAGATGACTGCTGATGCCTCTTTACTTCTGTTGTAAACCCACTGCACTCTATGTGTGTGGGTGTGTGTGTGTTTTCCTGGAGAAATTATCATGATTTCTTCATTTGTAAATGCTTTTACCTCAGACTTTGTGCTTCAGAGCCCTGTTTTGTCAAAAGGACAAATCTTGGTTGTCACTGTTGTCTTAGTCTGTTACACTCAATGCTGAAACACAACATCTTGAAAGAATAAATCACAAAAAATATAAAGGGAAAAAAAATATATTAATTGCACACCTGTACTAAACAACAAGAACACTGTGAACATTTCTCTAAGACCAATTAATAGCTTTATAGATTGCTAAATAGCAAAGCTTTTTTTTTTTTTACATATGTTAGGAGTGCAAATAAAGTAGGTTACCTAAAACTAATTCTTATCCATTCACCATATAAAGATATTCTGACAGAATTTTCAGGATTCATATTCAGTGTACTCATTGTAATTTTTAACATTTTTATCCTTCGATTAACTCTTCTTAGCTTAACACAAAATTTTCAATATCTGTGGTGTATCAGGCACAGCATCACCAGCTGGTCAAGGGAGGTGATTGTCCTGGTCTGCTCTGCACTGATGAAGCCTCACCTCGAATCTTGTGTGCAGTTTTGGGTGCCATATTATAAGAAAGATATAAAACTGTTAGAGAGCCAAAGAAGGACTAGGAAGATGGTGAAGGGTGTAGGGGAGAAACCGTATGAGGGGCAGCTGAGGTCACTTGGTCTGCCAGAGTTAAAGAAGTGTTTGGACAATGCTCTCAGGCACGTGATGTGATTCTTGGGGTGTCCTGTGCAGAGTCCGGAGCTGGACTTCGATGATCCTTTTGAGTTCTTTCCTACTCAGGATACTCCAAGATTCTATGAATATGAGAATTTGTAAATGAATCTTGCGTCATTTCACCTACTTCAAATTTGTATCAATTTATGTATTTTTATGAATATACAAATTTATTGAACTCATCATTTTTTCATGCTCTAAAGTATCAAGATGGAACTGGCGGATATGATGTTGGACTTTAAAGACACATCATCCCTCTGGAGCAGGTAGATAAGAGATGCTGAATGGCATCTCTTGTCCAAACATGGATACATGCCACAGATTCCTGAACAGCTCTTGAGTATCCAATACAGAGACATTTTTACCAGAACAAGTTGAGCTGGTCTGTCTTTATAGCAAATGGAGACAAATAATTTTTCTTTCCAGAATATGACTAATGCATTTCAGATATTTACTTTAGGATTAAATTAGCCTTCTATCTAAAGGCCCTATAAAGAGGGATATAGACAATTATGGAAGATGGAATGATCTACATTTAGTCATACATGTTTTCAACCTTCTTTCCATATCCCTATATAATATATGTAAGGTGTCTGACCTGGAGACTTCTGAGATCCATTTAATTTAACATTAAATGTTAAATGCTTCTGCCTCTTAGTTTAACTAGCCCTGGATATTTTTGCTTTGGAAAATTGAAACTGTTGTTGGGATCAAAGAATTAATATTTTTATGTAAGGCAAGTGTCGTGTTTGATCCAGTGTGTCAGGTTAGGTTTCCAAGCTGGAAATTAGACTTTTTGCTTGAGTGGCATTTTCTATCAATTGGGTTATACATTCCATTTTTCACTAATGTGACTGTTAGGGATTTCATTTTTATATGTTCAACTTTATCCCAGTGGGTTGGGAATTTAGACATCTGAGACACATAATTTAGTATACAATAACTAATTACACTTACAACTCAAAACACATATTATGTACATATTGTATATTTAAACCACACAATATTTAAGTCCCTATTTGGAATTATCCATTTCTCTCTACCTGTAGTAACAGTTACTTTTTAAATGTTATATTTCGTGAAGTAGGAAGTCTGATAGCTTTTAGACTTATTGTCTTGGAGTCACTAAGATGCTAGGTATCCCTATCACTAAGATGCTAGGTATCCCTATCGTCTGCTTTCTATCAGATTAGGAGCCTCACAGTCAGACCTCAGTTGAATAAGATCATGAGATATTCAAGGACAAACATAGACACTTCCCTCCCCACCCCGAGCTGCTCAGGAGGGAGGAGCCACACTGGGATCTTGGCAGTTTTCTCTCTCTCGCTCTCTCTCGCTCTCTCTCGTTCTCTCGCTCTCTCCACTCACTCAGCTTTCCAAGTGGCAGAGAGGGTTGTTTTTATCTTTTTTTATCTGTTTTGTTTTGTTTTGTTTTGTTTTTTTTGTTTGTGGACAGTTTTCTCAGCTCTGTTTCTCAAGGGAGAGAGACAGAGAGCTAATTTTTTTGTTTTCTTTTTAGCTAGCTGAGACAAGGAGGTTTTCCTGGAGACCTTTTTTTTTCTTTTTTTTTTTTCCTTTTTCCCTGGAACAGCTTTTCAGCTGAGCTCCGGTCTAGGACACCAGACCAGGCCATCTGACCGGCAGCATTCACCGGGGAGGGGCCCTGCCTCAGCCTGGCAAAGAGGGGGCCCAGGCCGGAGCCTGCAAGAGGACTCTGTACTTACCCAGGTTTCTCCATGGCGAGACGTTTATAATTTAATATTGTTCATTTCTTTTCTGTGCCTGCCAGCACTCTGTGTGTGTGCTTGTAAATAAACAGGGTTTTTTTCACTTTCCTCTGAGGACTTTCTTTTCTGGACCTGGTAGGGTAGGGGCTGTTTGAAGTCTACCTTCCCTCGGAGGACATTTTCCTCCTTATATTGTCTCAAACTGGGACATAAACTTCTTTATGTTAGTGATTTACACAGTATGAGTTTTATATCCATGGAAATTAAATATGCCTTTCTCTTTATTTGATTGTATGTATTCCATTGGCCAAATAAGACCTTTTTCCCCTAGAAACTTCTTCTTATCTAGACAGTGGTTAAATTTTGATAACTGTTCATGTGAATAACTGAATTGTAGAGAGACAATAACCCCCTAAAAGGTGAAAATTGCTATAAGTTTAAGCTTTTAAAGCACAGAAGAATAAACAGCAGACATAAGGTATATGGAGATAGTCTCATGTTTAATAACTGATACAAGACAATAACCCCCTAAAAGGTGAAAATTGCTATAAGTTTAAGCTTTTAAAGCACAGAAGAATAAACAGCAGACATAAGGTATATGGAGATAGTCTCATGTTTAATAACTGATACAAGAGGCTTGCAGAGTTTAAGACTCAGGAAGTCTTACCAGGAAAATGATAAAACTCATAAACATTTCAATGACTACTTAATACAAATTGCATGTTAGAATTGTCTTATTCAAACAGACCAGTTATTAATTCAAGGTATTTATATATTCTGCCAGTATCTGTATTAGGGTCTCCATGAGAATCATTACTTTAAGAGCATAAGCACTATGGTTGACTCATGATCGTTTGCAAATAATATAATTTAATTTTCCAGTTCTGTTCCTAAATATTAAGTGAATAATTAACTCTAAACTATAAACCACACTATAAATCTCAAGTTACATGGAAATAAATGTCAATTTCAGGATTTAGATAATTTTTTCCAGTCTATGCATGGACACTGTGACTTGCAAAATCAAAAGAATTCCATTTAGCATCAATTTTATGTCTATAAGAGGAGGGCTTTGTATTTGATTATCTTCTAGATTTATTCTTCTCTTTTGTCTCTTTAGGATAACAAATTGGTAACATTTGTATATGAGATTAGTATCATGAATTGTGCAGGAGTTGCAAATAGTTTTTCAATTAATATAATTTATAGACATTTTTAGGCTTGGGGACTTAAATTATTTAGCCTTTAGGGATAATTGCTGCTTTCTGTGCTTTAGGGCTGCCAAATGCAATGGAACCTTGATCTTGATCAAAGTTTAAATGCAATGTTTAATAGAGATCAACATCATTATGTTGATGTGTATACCAATCAGCACTCTCTCACTAGGAAAAGTTTCCCTTCTTAAGGCCAACATTATCACAAATTGGACAAGCACCAGTCATTTTTAACTAGATGTTTATTGATTCAAGTCTTAATAGTTGCTTGCATTTGGATTTGTTGAGGGTGGCTTTATAGCCTTCATTCAGTGGGGACATAATGTTAAATACATATATGCAGCCTTAACCACCCAAAAACCTAGAAATATTATAGATTAAATGTTGTGGACTATTTAAGAGACTTAAGATAAAAGTGTAGTCACTGAAGATAACATAAATCCTCAAAAGCCAAATTCATTTGCAAAAGTAGTCACAATAGAAATCAGGCATGTGCACACCAGAACAACTTTTGAGGATGTAGTGTCCCAACAGACAGAACAAACTGAAGAGTAACATGGTCTTTGTGAAATGAAGACTTTTTTATGACTTCTCAGTGGGGGGAAAATTATCTGTGAACCTGTATCTGCATCAGTGTATCTACATATTCGTAATTTCTCTCAAGGGAGGTTAATAGGCAGAAAATGTAGAGATTGGTACGGTGAAACCTATGTAGATCACATAGATGTGCACATGATCTCTCATCATCGGACATTAAAATGAGTACCCAAACTGAAGTGCTAGGTAACATGACTGTATAAACTACAAAAAAACTATAGCACCATCTGAATTAGTTATTAATACTCAGGGTATAAAGAAGACTTTTAAGTTTTTAAGAATCAACTCCTATCTTCATTGAAAAGATGTGAAAACAATATTGAAACTTCTTATGACAAGCAGTGAAAAGCAAACCAGAAAATTTCATAATATGCATTCATCAATCAGTATGGACCCATATCTTGACAATGGCATAGGTTTATTATCATGTCATTTTAAATTTAATACAAAAATATTATATGAAGAAGGGGAAAAGAGACTTAGGGGCATGGGAAAACTTCCATGACCAGGAGAAACAGAGCAGTTCAGAGCTCTTCAGTTTGGAAAATGTGCTATGAATAGGCTTAAACAGAGGATGTTAAATCATGAACTGCATCAAGAAACTCCAAATAATTTCTTCCTATTTTTGATGTATCAAACTCAGGAAGCCCTAAGTCATCTACTGGTGAAATTGTTATGCAAAAATGACATGCTCAAGGAAGTACTTTTACTATATTAAAAAAACATATAATGAAAACTATTTTTGCCAAAGGATACATAATTTTCAGGAAACAAGAAACTTGTGCTTTCCTTCTAGCATTAAGATTCTTCTCTGTTTTAATGATTTATTCATTCTAAGAGATTACAAATCTTTGTATAAAATACTACTTATAAAACAAGGTGACATCTGTGTGTTGGTGAATGCTCATTTTCAAACTTGTCTTCTATGGATGATCATGCATTCTGTAATTCATGTCTTCAAAATCACTATGATGATAACGTCTGTTTTGAAGGGGAGTCAAATGTTTTCTCTGTTAAGGTAGGAGAAATATTAATTCTTTTGTTGTTTCTTTTTTCCTGGCTTGGAGAAATTTCCAAATCTGAACTGAATATAAAAATGCTAATTGCTGACTTAATCCAGAATAACGATGCCATTTTCTTGCAGCCACAAGATTTGTAGTCAGAGTTGCTTTCCAAGCTAGGAAAGATTTCCCTCTAGGGCCTTTTGGAGGGTATTGCTGCACAAACAGTCAATGGGAAAAACAGAAAGAAATGTTCAAAGCTATTTTAGAAATTCAACCAGTCAATAACTTAAATACTTACTCCTGTCCAAGATCTTTATATATTTCTTGTTCTTAAGTTGTCCTTTAATAGAGCAAAGACTACTTTGACATCAACATTGTTCAAAATGGTATATTGCCCAAAGAAGAATATTACTAAGTAAAAATATCACTTTATTGCGTCTACTTTGCATTTCTTAAAACTAACATATACTTATGGAAATTACTTACTAAATTTAATCCTTCCTTAAGTGAATTTTAAAACAGGAACTCTACAAGAACATTCCTGAAAAAAATGAGTTAATTAGAAAATGTTAGAAGTTGCTATATAGAAAATCATCTCTGTAACAACAACAAAAAATTACTAGCTTTACCAACTTAAACCACCAATTTTTTATAATTATGAAAGAATTGTTCACACAAAAAAAACATAAAGTTATAACACTGATAAATTCAGGTGTTTTGTTCTGTAGGTTTCTTCCTTTATTTTTAGCTTCTGAGTGTATATCATTACTGCAGCAGTCAATCAGAATAGCAGCATCTTTTTTCCCCCATAAGGCTGTTTTTTCATTATGCATACTTGAGCTTCATTCATGAAAGAAACATTGTTTTGTTTTGATTATTCTTAGGCTTGTTCATAATTCAGAGAGAATTTTTAGAAGCACAAATATTCTCCAAGAAGGGCTACATGAGCCACTCTGAAACTTGGATTCCAGAACAGAAGCCACAGCTAGAGCCTACAGTTTAAGCTCAAGTACACCTTATTATATTTGGAGAACTACAGAAGGAAGAATCTCCATACTTTTTTATTCGTTTTGGACTATTAACAAAAATATGAGGAGAAAGGAAAAGAAGGCAAAAAAAGCAGGGGAAATGAGAAATGTTCCTTGCCAAAAGTTGAGACATTTTTAAAAATGATCAGATCAAGTTTAAAGATTCAGTTTCTGAATTTAAAAGATAAACACACTCTTACTGATGGGAGATGGGGGTAGGGATCTCTCACCATCTCTTTCCTAGAGGTTTGCTCCCAACAAGCCCTGGAGCATTCTAAGCAAGCAAAGCTACAAACAAAGTCATATCTACTTATGGTAAGTTAATTTAAAACAATCATAACATAAATTTACATTTTGAAACCTGACATTATTTCCCAGACAGCAGTTTTCCTTAAAGATATAGAAGAATGATAAAAGAACTATTAATATTGTTTATGATCTGAACCTTCACTGACAAACTTGAATTACCTTCTTTATTAAAAGGAATTCAAGCAATTTGTGTGATTATCTGAAAAAAAATGAATAATTTGTTACACAATTACACAGTTGTTATATAAAGTTATTTTATGTAAACAGATGCCACAAACCAGTTGTGTAGAGTCACTGATGGTTTTCTAGATGAATGTTTCTCAGCCTTTCCAAAGTGGTGATCAGTTACTTGAAGAAAACAACGAACAAATTACATTTATTATGAAAGCAAGAGTATATTGTTAATAAACTTAGTTATTCTTTCATGAATTTCAGAAACTGGCAAAGAATTCTTCTAAAAGAATAAAATACAATGGAAATTTAAGGGTTGTGTTTTCTCTGCTTGCTTTTGCATTAGCTAGCTAAGTAATTTTTTAACCAATTAATTTTCCTGATCCATTACTGTTGTGTTTTTGATGCAAGAGATGAGAAATACTCCCCTACAAATAGATTTTTCATTACTAGTTTAGAGCTTTCCCTTCCCTTCCCTTGCCTTTCTACAGACAGTAGGATACCTGTCCATGAGGATCATGAAGATCCATTTCTGCACTATAAAAACCCTCAGAGTTAATATCAATAAAATAATGTCCCCAGATATGGAAGACCACTGTATCATGTTTAGAAAATTTGTGTTAGATATAAAAGAGAAAAAAGGAGAAAGGAAAATGAAGGTATAAGAAACAAAATTTGTAGGTAGTAGTTCCCCCTCATCTCAAAGTTTATTTTATTCCAGTGAAAAACACCAAACTGAGGCATCCATCTTTATACATGCATGCAGAGACATAGTGTCAAAATGCTTTTCAGAGAGGAATTGCATTCAGAGCATTGAGGCACAAAACTCTAATAAACAAAAATCAATCCCCCACATCGCATAGTTCAGCAGTTCCTCCATTAAATAGAGTTTCTCATAGGAAATGAATTACTTCTGTCATCTGCCTTTTCCACTATCTACTGCCTGATTTCAGGTAAAAGTTTTAGTCATTAAAGCATTGAATAGTTTCCTGTATTTGTTTAGACAACTAGCATAGCGTTGATCTAGGTTTACCTTTCTGAATGGTCATTTTCCATCACTCCTTGACAGTTCTGTCTGAATAATTGTTGGATTGACGAATAAGGATTTTCTGACTTTGTTTTGTTTTGTTTTAGCGTTTATTTTCTCCTGCCACATGCTGCTTTTTTTCTCACAGCAATTAAATCATCTATGACACTTCAGGTAATTGCTCAATAAATTAAATAAAAGCTAGCCTTTACACAGTCCAGTCTTTTTGAGGCATTATCAGCTCTGGAAATTGGTTTGATTAAAGTCTGATTGTCTTCAGACAATGAAGTAATACTAAAACTTAGAACAAAAATATCCAGCATATCTGAAAATCTGTCAATATTTCCCATGTAAATTGATCTAATAAAATATTTTGATTTCCCATTGCAGACTACGTCTATTTAGAATATCAAGTACTGAAATGTGAATGATGGTGTTGCATTTAGATTTAGTATGAAATTACTGCAGTATCATGGAGGATACACCATGGAACTGAGTGGCTGAAAGAGTGATTTATTATAGCTCAGAGGGTTTCATTTTCTGTGGAGTTTTTGTGGGGTGATGTGCACAGATACCTTTTAATACATTCACATGATCTCTAATAGAAACACTCTCACGGCTGTACAAGATCTTGATCATATTTCAGTCCTGCTCACAATAGAAACACCTTATTGAATGAGATAGTTAATATCATCAAAGTTCAGACTCTCACTTGGCAGTTTAGCTTTCCTTTAGATCTGATGAAGAAAGACAGGCTGTTCCAACAGATGCTACTGAACAGATAATATAGGACATTGCTCTGAATAAGTATAAGATAAGGATCTTAGGCTGCTAAGCTTGAGAAAGTTAGTAGCTTTTTAAAAAAAATCTCTAAAATCTTTAAGAGAAAGTGTCACCCTGCATATTGACATAATGTCTAGTTCAGATGTGATTTTTGATGGAACCTGCAAAAAGTACTGCAACACTAGGAGATATATTGTTAGTAGAGATAGGAGCAGTAAACCCTCTGGAAAGCTGCTCATCCCTTTCAAACATGAATTTTTAAAGCAGATTTAAAATTTTTAAAACCAAGGTAAGGAGACCAGCAGACAGCATAAAGAATGGTAATAGACCACTCTTTCTACATGTCTTTAAAACTCTTGCTTTTTAGACTTTTGTTTCTACTTAGCAATATTCTCTTTATCTACATTCATTTTTTCAGTATTTTTATTACATACAGTTCAGAGTTGATTGTAACTTCAGATCTCCAGTTATGAATTGGATCAACTGCCTACTGTAATTTAATTGTGTTTTCAGCAAATTGGTTTCATCTGCAAATCAAAACATTTGCATCAGCTGTGCTGTTGCAGACATGTTGGAGTACTTGCAGCAAATCTCAGTATTCTTCTTTAATGCTAATAAGAAGGGACATTCAAGTCGCTTATTTATAAGCTTTATGAGTCTACAGTGTGGTGAACTTTCTAATACGTGCAAAAGCTTGTTTGGATCTCATAATACAGAAGTTACGCAGTCTCAACAAATAAAACTGCATCAAACATTTTAAAAAATGTATAAATATTGAGATTAGAAGGGATGAGAATGAGCAGAAATCTGAGAAAACTACTGTCTTCTGGTATAATGTTAATCATCCAGTGTGAGTTTATGCTTAGAAATCCCAGAAAATTCAACTGGAATCTTGCTGACTGCATGCTACATTAAAGCAGGAAATAATAAAACATTGTAAAAAATTAAATATAATATCATGGAAGTACAGGAAATAAATTAAAATAGACCCATTGTAAAAAGAAAAATGGGAGGAAAACAAAACTTAAGAGAACGAATAAAATATTTTGCCAGGAACACAGCATGACAGACTGTCAGTAGGATGGAAAAAGATAATGCAGTGGCTAGTCTTGAAAAATGATGTCAAACTAGAGACACAATGGTAATACAGAAAAATGCCTACTGAAAAGATGAATAGACTCCTGTTAACCATGACTAGAACATGAACTGCAAAAGAGAGAATTGGAAGACGTACTGAATCCACCCAGCAGTGAAACCAGCGCAGTTTCCCCTTTGCTCTTTCAGATATGAAAAGATAATGACATTATGCACCTTTGAAAAGGAAGGTTTAGAGCAGGTCTACACTCTGTGGTCATGGTATTCATTACATATTAACTGCCATTACATGGACTCTAAATCTTCCATTTCTTGCTCCTGTGCATCTGAGCTCCTCCAGCTCTCAAAACACGTTTGTTTCATTCTCTCTACTTGCTCTACTTTTCATTCCAAGTGAACTGTGTGCAAAAGGAAAAAGTAATGGAGTGCTAATATTTGGAAGCTAGGTATATAGTACAATGTAGTAGATGTAAAACAAAGGACTTTGACAAGAAAAAAAGAATGACATTGTTATAAATTGCATTTAATTTTTAGAAACGAGTAAACAGAGCCTTGGGCTTGATACACAGAATGAACTGGAATAATTCATATTGACTTAATCTAGCAGGACTGTAGGAACTTTATTACATAATACAGAGATACTTTCTCATCTTTAGACCCAAAATTCCTATTGAAGCATGACAAAATCTTGTAGGGAAAGTGTTAGAAATATTCATAGGTGACCCTGAAAATACACATATTTGCTACTAAATTTCCAAGATTCAGATTTCTTATTTAAATAGTCTCCAAGAAAAAATAAATGCCTTTATACATTTTGGAATTACCTATAATTCTAAAAGATCATTGTCTTTTCAATGGGCTGCCTCTGTTCACTTTGTTACAACAGATACGTTTTTCTGAAAAAAGATTTATATCTAAAAAATTTTTTTAGTCAAGGACTTGATTTTTCTGAATATTCATAAGGATCAGGATGCATCCAGGATTGTTTAAATGTAATTAATAATAATATACCTGATTATATTGTCCAAAAATCTTGAGCTAAAATTGCTTGCAGAGAAGGACGTGTCCTTCAGAAAGAGACTTGAAATTCACCAGCAGAAATGAAATGACAGAAGGGTAACAACAGAAAAAAAAATCATATATAAAGAAGTAAACTCTGAATTGGTGTAGCTATGGCAGTTAATACCAGACAAGAAGCTGACAGCCTCAAGGCACATACTCCATTCCTGAAAACAAAAACGGATTAGGAGAAGTGCATTAAAATTTTGACAGTGCCACACCTGGTCTCTTGAGACCGGGGAGAGGATCTAAAATGAATAATCGGTGGTAGAGATACTCTTGTGTTCATATCAGTTTACATCAGTTTCTATCTGATTTCTAGGACAAATTACAGCCTGCAGCTGATGTACACAGGCCTCCTGACTAGCTTCTTTAATTGGTTGCTTTACATGGAGTCAGATAATATTGTTAAGCAACAGAATGTTATAATGAACTGAGGACTGCACTTGCAAAATAAGCTGTGCTATTTTTTCATGCTGGTGAAACACAGATTGCTTTCAGTTATTTTTCTTGGCAGGACTATTGTTTCTGCCGATAGCCTGTCAAGCTAGCATAGTACCCAGATGGTTATAAGGCTCTAGGGCACCTGTATAACTCACATCAGACTTTAACAGAAAAGTAGTAATATTTATATATTTACATTTCAGATCCCCCTCCACTCAAAGCAAAACACAGCTGTTATATTTTCACTATGGCCATTACCTTGTGCCATCCCACTCAGCCAATATCTCCACTCATTGTCAATTTGTAGTTATGTTCCTGCATTTCTCTTCTTTTTAGCCCTCATGTAAAGCCACATCTGAATTAACAGATCTCCTATAGCCCAAACAAGAAAGCAGCCTAACAGGGCATGGTTCTGTTATGTATGACTTAATAGCAGAATCATTTTGTAAGGTATTTTTTTACAACACTCAGACTTACTGATGAGGTGTTGTTTCTCTTATCTTCAAACCTGCCTTCTGCCTCCCTTCCCATTTGCCATGTGCGTCATTTGCACCATCTGGGGTGACCTTTCTACAATGACTGAGAGTACAGACTAAAATGTCTGAATTCTCTGATTTAAAATTGACAATGTTACGTTCTTTCCAGAGTTGTTAAGTGTTTTCCTTTTAATAATTTTGTGAATGGTAGAGACTTAGCTTATCAACATTATTTTGTAAGCCTAATGTATACATTTAGAAATGTAAATATTTTAGATTTTGATGGATATAAACTTGCAAAGAATTTTTTTCATAACTCCTCATTTAGAGAATGATTTTTCAGTAAGTTAACACATTGTTAATTGTGAAATGATGTCCCCAGAATGCAGTTTCATCTATCCTTATTCTTAATTAAGTATGACAGAGTCTATATTTCAGTTTAATAATAATTTTTAGGAGTCTAAATTTTAATATATTCACTGATACTATAATAGACACACAATTTAAAGACAGACTAATATGTCCAAGTATTTATATAAATAATTTGGAATCTTTGAGGAAAAAAGTAAGGTTGTTTTGAGAGTGTAAAGAAAACATTTAGCTCTAGGTGGGAGGTGATCAAGGAAATGTTCTATGCTGATATGTAAAATGTGTGGTATTCTCTAAAAACAGTCTGAAAAATGGTCAGACAACGTGAGTTATAAACTGGACAAAACCCAAAAACTTAAAGCGACAATACGTGGAAATTATTAGCTAATTCCAGGTAAATTGCATTTAATTAGACCATTTCTCAGTGTTCAGTTAAATTCTGAAGG
The DNA here is from genome assembly GCA_013400975.1 of Atrichornis clamosus. Lineage (NCBI taxonomy): Eukaryota > Metazoa > Chordata > Aves > Passeriformes > Menuridae > Atrichornis > Atrichornis clamosus. The sequence goes on from WBMZ01003773.1 coordinate 86,341, forward strand.
TGGTGTTTTTATACAAAATATAACAAAAATATATTACTCTTAGGACTTCTTATCTACTGTCATGTCTGATAAATTATGGGTTTTTTTGAGATTAGATCAGTCTGCTTGGGAATGTCTTGTGGTAGGTAGAAAATATAGAAATTGGATGGAAGATTTATATCTATAACCATATTTCTTTAAATATATTACAATATGTGCATTTATCACTTCTTGTCCATATCTGTTCTATCAAATAGACTTAAAACTTGAATGAGCCTGAGAACAGTACTGTGAATTCATCTGCCAGTTACTATTTAATAAACAAAGTACCTGAGGCAGTTTTATGTAGGACTTTTTAAAATCACTTTGCTAGAATGACATAACTTTTCTAGTCAGTATTTCAGATACACTTTTCTTCCTCTTATTCAAAAGTTCCAACTCACAAAAGATAAACAGGAAGGCAATAGAAATGAATCCAGTAAGTACAAAATTAAAACAAAGTTAAAGAAAAATTTAATATTATTAAAAATCAATTTATTTTATTTGGAGTAGGCTTGTCATAGGTGTGGAACAAAATGACTCACAGCATAACACTGATTTTCCATTAACTTCAAGAAGAACTTTTCAAGACTTGCCTAGGTGTCTGACCACTTCTCGTTGTTAATGAATGACAATGCAGAAAAAATAAAAGCTGCATTTGTTACAATAGGGCAAACCTTGCACCCATCTGTTGTAAGAGTCAGTGACAGAAGACCTCTCCTGTGAGGAAAGGCTGAGAGAATTGGGATTATTCAGTCCGGAAAAGAGACAATTTAGGGGTGCCCCAATTGCAGCCTTCCAGTAACTGAAGGGAGGAAGAAAGATGAAGAAATACTATTTACAAAGACATGTAGTGACAGAACAAAGGGAAATAGCTTCAAACTGAAAGTAAGTTTAGATTATATATTAGGAAAAACTTCTTTACTGTGAGGGTGCTGAGGCACTAGAGCAGGCTGCCCAGGAGAAGTTGTGGATGCACCATCCCTGCAAGTGTTCGAGGCCAGTTTGATGGAGCTCTAAGAAACGTGTTTCAGTGGAATGTGTCCCTGTTCACAGTAAGGAGATTGGAACCAGATGATCTTTAAGGTCCCTTCCAGCCTTAACCATTCTATGACTCTATGATTTCAAATAAATCATAATTAGAAAATTGGAAATAGTTCTAATTTTTAGGGAAGAGTTGTGACTACACACACACACATGCAATCCAGAAATGCAAAAATCATCAGTGTGGCAGGCTCAAGACCTGACATCAGGTTGAGTAGATAAATTTCATCAAGCAGCATATTTAGTACAAGATATATTGCAATGTCTAAAAATATTAGCCATTGTCATTTAATTTTGCCACCGTCATGCTAAAAATAAAGTTTTAACAACGGAAACTTTCAGAATGGACTTGCCATACAAGAGAGTGATTGTTTTTTTACTTTAAAGAAGAAAAATTTTTCCCAGAAAGATTGTGTGTATAAAAGAATACAGTTAAAATAATTATTGTACATACAGATATTTTAAAATGAGTATATATAAGTACACAGACAAAGTATATTTTAAGTTTAAATTAGGTTACTGAAATCAGCCCAAACTTTATGATCAACTTTATTTCAACTGTATCTGCACAGGATATGACAGCTTGCATATTTTTTTATTTCCTTGATACTTAAGTGTTATTAAGATCTAAATGTTATCTGGACTTTTTCTTCTCTTGAATTGATCAAATTGCTAAACAAGAAATACTTTAGAAACTTTGCAGCTGCCTCTGAGCACAGAAATTCTGGAAAGAGACTTTTTCTTTCATAAATAGAAGGAAATTCTAATTTTATTAGATTATATAGGTGGGAAAAATAGACCAGCTGCCAACACAAAAGTTCCTCTCCAGATCTGAAACAGAAACAGCAATTCAAGTTGATTACAAATTAGAAGTGTTTCAAGTTTAAATTATGCTGTAAATTCAACCATTTAAACAAAAAATGCATTAGATTTAGAACAAAATTTTTTTAGCAAAGTGAGTAAAGTCGTTAATTATTCTCCAGGCTTGTGAAAAAATTAGAAAGTGGAATGGCAAGGTACTAGAAGGAGAAACAGGTAAAGGGGAATACAACAATGTTTGTATTGGTGGTACAGCTGCACTTGAAGTTCTGTGATGGTAACCAAAGGGAGCAAAGCCTTTAGTTTTGTACTGGCTGTAGTACTGTAGTACTGTACTAGTTTTGAACTTTTAGTTTCTTACTCTTCTAAACTATCTTCCACTGTTCCAGCAGAAGTTGTTTATGCAGGCACATACTGAACTAGATCAGGAAACTGTCAAAGCTGTCAAAATCTGTTGGTGTGGGGGTTTGGGGATTTCATGGTTGTTTTGGGTGGTTTGGGTCTTGTTTTGTGGGGTTTTTGTGAGGTCTTTTTGATTTGTTTTTTTCTGGGTTTTTTTGAGGTTTTCTTTGTTTGTTTTGGTTTTATCCATTTAGCTGGTTCAGTTCCCCAATCCAGTTCAGACGTGGGTAGAGAAACATATTGGCCAGCTAATGTAGGGGCAGTTTCTCACAGTCAGATAAGAGGAACAAAGGCAACACTAACACAAACCCAAAGGTAGAAAATTTAACTGGAGATCCCAGCCTTAACAAAGATTTTCTTTCTTAATAGCACATGGCAATTTTCCCCACAATATACCTCTTTTCATTTACTGTGTAGTTCCAGCTTTGCTCATGGATTTTCATCTCTACTAGAGATTAAAATTTTAGTTCTGTAGAAATAAGATAATTTAACACAAATTATAAGAGTTATAGGTGAGTATGTAGATCAATAGAAAGACTTACTTGTCCTCTGCCAAGCAGAAAATGTCTTAGAAGCTGCTGAATTTTGCATGCTTTTAGTTTTGTCTCCAGTCTTACACAGAGAGTAAATCTTTCAGCCTAAGCAGAAAATGTTTATTTTGTTTCACTTCTGTACAGCAAGGTTTGGCTAAATTTCTTCAGTCATTTATGTGGCAGAAAACTGCAATATTTTTAAATTAAGACAGGCAATAATCTATTTGCAGTAAAAGGTGTCTTTTGACAAAATAAGATCCTGAAGGATCTTTACCCAGCTGTATAATTGAAATACAACTACTGTATTATTTTAAAAGTTACAAAGTTATTTAGATTAGAGTCCTACTTCTTAAAATATATTGCGTTCCTCTGAGAGTATAATAAAACCTATTATTCTCTAGCCTTTTAAACAAAGAAAAGGCCTTAAAATTGCATGCAATTATCTACTCTGAACTTCTAAACCATTTATTTAACTAGTTAATGCAACTCACTACATCATTGAGAATACATCTTCAGGGGAAATTTTTATTAGCTTTGGACTAAGGACTGTCATAAACCTGACTTTTTCTCCTTAGCCAGAGTATGACAAAAAAACTCTGGGATCTAAAATTGTTTTTCTTGCACTTAGGACACTTTTGGTAGATAAAATAAATCACAGAAAACAAATTCTCTTTCATTTAAGTGACTAAAATCCTACAGCAATCCACTGCAGTAGAGAAAGTCTCTAAATACAGAACTAATAAAGAAGACAAGATGGGACAGGTAGTGTTTATGCTTACATATCATTCTTCAACTTCTAATAAAGAAGATCCTGACAAAGTGAATACAATATAAAAGGAAACTTTTTTTCCTGTCTTCTTTGTTCTCTGTTTTTGTCTTCCTCTTGTAGCTCCTTTTTCCACCTAACATAGCCAAACAAATTCAATTCCCTAAAGAATGAGCTGATGGACCTTGAAGCAAGGTCTGCTAATATTATGGCTCAGAGAAGAAAAGAGGCATAATTCTAGACTAAATGTAGGTATGCTATTTTCCTCATCAAAGATATTTTTACATTGAAATGATTTGAACATTACTCATTAAAATAGTAGTCTTCATCAGAATGTTCTCTGCTGGGTAAAATTTCCTCCTTTCACTTCTTTCACTTCTTGGAGTTCAAAGCTGCAGAGTGTCAGCTTTTCATCTTGTGAAGCTAGAATTGCTCCTTTCTTGCTTTTGTTCTTCTAAAACACCTCAGAAAAACGCATGTAGGCGTCAGTGTCCCAGTGCTACTATGAGCCCAGAGCAAGGGGAAGGATGGCAGGTCAGCAGGAGAGCACCTGAAGAGCAGCACAAAGGAATTTCCTCTTCTTGGCCAGAGAGACAACTTCACTGGGGGCCCAAATTAAATGTGACTATACCCACACACATAGTGTGATAATAAATAAGAGAAGTTGGAGACATGCACACACCTGCAGGGCTGTGATCTTATTGGCATCATAGAAAGGTGGTAGATGGCTTCTATGACTGGAGTGTTGGAATGGAAGAATATAGGTTCTCTAGGAAGGACAGGCAGGGGAGACAAGGAGGGCGTGTTCCCTCTATGTCAGTGACCAGTTGGAGAGAGTGGAGCTTTGTCTGCAGATAGATGAGGAGCTAAGAGTTTATGGGTCAGGATAAAAGGGGGTGAAGGGTCGGATGACACTATATGTGATGGACAGCTGGTCTGAAGGCCTCACGGAATTCCATGTGGATTCAGTTAGTGTCTATTCCTGAGAAACAGCACTGAGAAAATAGATTTAATTAGCTTTACCTGTGAGAATGTAGTGTTAACAGATCTAAGAAATTTAAACAAATGGAAAGAAATATGCAGCAACATTCTACACCTATAGTTTTTCTGGAATGCTTGGGTGTTTATGCTATAATTGACCAATGGTAGTAATGTTGTAGTTATATAGCAGCCAATAAGTGTATTGTAGCAGTTAGGTAGCCAATAGCTTTGTAGCACGAATGATAAGATATAGAAATGTATAAAAAGGATGGATTTGTTGAATAAACACAGCTTTTTGCCCTGAACCTTGCACTGTTCCCTTCATCGTGTCGTGTCCACCCCAACAGCGACAACTATAGTGGGGGTCTGCTACAGGCTGCCTGTCCAGGAAGACATAGGGAATGAGGCCCTCTGTAGACAGATAGGAGTGGCCTCAGGGTCACAAGCCCTTGTCCTGGTGGAGAACTTCAACCACCCCAGTATCTGTTGGAGTGACCCTATAGACTAAGAAAGGTCTCTCTATTTATCTCAACTCATGAGTTTATTCATTCGTGCTTTTGTCCTCTACTCTCACCTGTGACATCTAGGGAGGGCAGCAGCTGAGCAGCTCTGTCTGTGTTTGGCTGTTAGCCGAGATAAAACCATCACATAGTGGAAAGCATTTTACTAAATAAATCTGACATGATCAGGAAAAAAAAAAGGCAAGAAAACAGTAGAAGAGGATTTTAAAATATCTTCACAAACACCTGAGGCAGCTAAAATTCAATTGAGACATGGATATAAAATTATGATTGTCAAAAGCTGTTGTAAGGCATATCTATAAAATATCTATAGACCATTTTGTTTTCCTATCCTACACTCATGTCAGGGAAGGTTTTGTCATTTCACTTTGCTTTCAGGCTCATCAGAAGTTTATAAATTAAGACACAGTAAAAACTTACCCAAAAAATGAAGAAAATAGGTCTATGTAAGATAAAATTTAAGTTTATTTTCTTCACAGAAACTAAGTAGTAATTCAAGATAACTTAAAACGAAACATCAATAATGAAAAAGACAATCACACACATACCAGATATTGTCTTGTCTCTTTCACTGTCAGGATCTACATATTCCTTAAAAACTGAAAAGGAACAAAAGAATTCTTCTGTCACGAGACTGTGTGAATCACAACATTCACACCTATGAAAGAAGCCACCCTATGAAAGACATGCCTAGGACTGAAGACAATCACCCAACTCACCAGCCATTGCCTGACAAGAGAAAAACACCTCAATTAATGAAATGCTTTGCTCAAACTCTTCAGTATTCATTTAGGACAGAAACATCACTGACCAGTGCTTGGAGATTATATTCCTGATCATGAACATCAAGGTTAAAATTGAAGTGACACTGTGGGTAAGAGGTGATGTCATGCCACCTCCTCATCAGGTGAGGAAGAGATGCCCAGAGAAAAAGAGACAGGAATTTACTGGGCAGCCAATTATTATGCCCAAAGTCATACCAATATTTTCATCACCTGAGTTTGAGGTAATTCTCTTGCCAAAAGAAGGTGTATCAGAAGAGATTTTCTAAAAGTGAAGTGAATTCTTGTTTCTGCTTCTGTCATGTCTTTGCATATGAGAGTGCAAGGACAAAGTGAAATGATTTGTTTATGCTCAAATTTCACCACGTGGAATTCTTAATCTTTCAGATGTGGACAAGAAGACAGAGGACAAAAAAAAAGCTGGTTACTTGGAAGTGTCCTTTATACATTAAAGCTAGCATGATCCAATTTTATTTAAACTAATTTCAGACTTATTCTCCTATGTTTCAAGTGATGAACACCATTTGAAATGTAATTCTATTTAAAATTAAAATATTGATAATGTTCTATTATATCAGTGTCAGTCAATTATTCCTTCATATTACCTCAAGATTAATGCATAACATAATTTATTCTTAAGGTCTGAATAATTAAAGAGGACCAGAAATTGAGTATTATTATTCATTTTATAACAGGAAAACTATATTGCAATTATTGAACATGAGCAATGTGATTGATTCTATATGAAACAGAATGTTTTATACCTAGGAAAAAACCCAGTTTAATCAATTAGCAAGTCACTCAAATAATGATTCTTCTCAACATACATGACATGACTTATTAAAGGTCTGAACCAGAATTTGTTGTTCTCAGAGGAATAAATACAGATGGTATAAGAAATATCTCTGTTTTTATCCTGAAGATAAAGCATCTCTTGTGATAATATAAGGAATAAATACAGTATGTGCAGCTGTTTCATTAATTTAGTTTATTTCTTGCTAGAAGAAAGTGATTACTGTGGCCATTTTCATAATATTAAACCTCAAGATATTTTGAACCTGTTTTCCTTGTTAGGTTTAATACCTCTTCCCTTGTCATAGCTGCTGCATTTCTATGCTTTTAGAGATAGTGTTCAGGTTATGGTGTTGCTATTTTAAAGATTATTATTGTAGTAGTACTTCTGGTTGCATCCTCAAAGTACTTTCTATTCACCACAGGCTCACAAAACAGAAGACAAATAGGTTTTTCTTAGTGTGTGTGTGTATGTTTCTTTATTTTGTTATCACAATTCATTTCAGTTAGGCTTGTGTCTTTGTTTGTCTTATTCTTAAGATTTTGGATGTCACACATCGTGACAAGAAATTCTGGAAATAGTGTTCAACAAAGTATTCCTAATATCTTCTGTCTCGGAATCCAATGCAGTATGTTAACATCATTCCTCTGTGGCCAGTCATTAAATCATTAAAAAAAAAAAGATGTAACTGCTGAAATAATAAATGCATAAATAATTTCTTTTAAATAAATTTTTTAAGGAAAATATTGTTCAAACCGGACAGAGAAATTCATAGATTTTATAACAAATCAAAGATACCTTTGTGCCTGCTGCTCTTAATTTAAAGTTGTTTAGATTCATGGCAAAAAGTACATTCCTGGGATACTTCCGTGTTCTCCAGAATGTTACTCACATCACGGAAGTCACACAGAATTTATCTTACCTAAACTTTAGTCATTGAGAGGTAGGGATATAATCTAAGCCATTTGTCTAAGTTAGTTTGTACTAAATGGAAAAGATAGGCATGATTTGTTCTTTCAAGGCAACTCATTCCATCTAAAATACGTGGGATGGGTTTTCATCTCCAAGTGGCTTTTTATTTCAATCAAATATAATAGGTGTATAAACACACTGTGTGGGTGGAATGAATGCCATTTACTTTAAGCCTCAAAAATATCCCAGATTATTTTTTCAGCCCCAAGTTAGCATATTTGTACCACAAATTAGCTTGAAGTTAGCTGTTTTCTAATAACTTCTCAGTCTTTTTCCCTTTGTTCTGTTCCCAGGTCTTTTAGAGTGGTGTTTTGCTTCAGCCACACAGTGACTGATAAATATAAAGAAGTCTTTACTGTCAAAGTTGCTACCAGTGTGGAAATAGCTTGTTGGGATCACTGCCAGGTGATGACTTTTGTTTCTCCTGGAGTGGATTATTTTCAAAATATAGTATTTCCTTAGAGAAAAATAGGAAAGAAAAAAAAGAAATGAGGATATTTGATCAATTCATATTCAGGATAAGAACCAAGTAGTCCTAAAGACAAAGTGGCATTTTAAATGACTTCAAAATAGATTTCCTTTCTTTTTATCTCTTAAAGCATACTTTCTAAAACCTGTGTTTCTATTTGATTAGAAGTGAAGTGATTTAACTGTAACTGCCATTCTGAGAAATAGTGAACTATCAATTAAAGGAAAGAGGTACTTGAAATGTATAAAAGGGCAGGAAATCAGTAAAAGAGACTTGAGAGACAGAATTAGCACTTGAGTAGAAACAATACATATGACACCTGAGAGCACTGCCAGGCCAAGAGGGAAAGCAGGGAACAGAATGCTTACTGCCAAAGCCAGTACTCACGGAACTGTAGAATGCTTTGGGTTGGAAATGACCTTGTAGATCTAGTTGCACTGCCCTGCCATGGGCAGGGAGACCTCCCAGCAGACCAGTTTGCTCCTATGCAGACAGGCTGAGAGAGGTGGGGTTGTTCAGTCTGGAGAGAAGGCTCTGGAGAGACCTTAGGGCATTTCCCAACACTAACAAGTGCCTACAAGAGAGATGGAGAGGGACTTTTGTAAGGTCATGTAGTGACAGGACAAGGGGTTATGGCTTTAAATTGAAAGAGGGTAAGTTTGAATTAGATATTAGGAAAAAATTATTTACTGTAAGGGTGATGAGATGCTGGAAAATGTTGCCCAGAGAAGTTTCGTATGCCTCATCCCTGAAAATGTGCAAGGCCAGGATGGACAGGGAAAAATAGATTGCTCTAAAGTGATATTCAATATTTTTTTTTCTCTCATAAGAAATAAATAGTTATAAGGTATAGTAGAAGTCTGATGACACAATATTGGCATACACTCCAAACATACCGTGGGATATAGAAATACTAATGAAAAATTAAAAAAAAAATTAATATAATCAAACAGAAATAGAAGCAGAAGGAAAAAGGAGATGAACATTATGATCACAAAGTAAGACAAAAACATGGTAGGTGCATGTGGAATGATGTAAAATATCTGAGATGATTGATATCATATACATGTAAGGATGCCATGCTGGTTTTTCAGTCTTTGATTCAGAATTACAGGCTGAATCAAAATCAGGGAATACAATTCCAGAAAGTTGCAGTAGAAATCCAATAGGAATTTCAGAAAGTGAAGCAGCAAGTAAAGGGCTTGATATTAAAGAAGTATGATAGCCATCTTACTACCTGATAGAAGACAGGCATGCTTTAGTGATGAATACAAGTGTGCATTTCTGGATGCTTTGGGGGTTTTGTATCTGTCCCCATGAATCAATGGTTCATTTGTTACCATTTATGTAGTTTCTTTTTCAATCTGTTTGTTGATTTTGTCCACATACTTGAATGCTTTGAATGAAAACTATAATCTGATATATTACCTGAATGGGAATAAATTTCAAATATCTCTTTTACTATTATTTATGCAGTGAAATAAGCACTTTCATCATCAGTTTCAGTTTTCACAAATTTATAATTACAAATATCTTAACTGTAGATCCACATTTTCATTCATTCTTCAAAAACCTCAGATGCTACTGAAAGAGGGGAACAGGTTTTGGGAGGAGGGATTGCCATATGGAAAGAAAGTACAAGAAAAGAGCAAACATAGAATAAAACATATGGAAAAATGTCTGTATGGAATAAATCAAGTTAGTCTTATGGAAGTTATCTTTGGCCTCTACTGACTTTTATTTATGTCTCTGACTAGCAACTGCCTACATCTTATCTTTTACCAATCTTGAGGAAAGAGAAAAAAAGGAATTAAAATGAAATTATAAGAAAATAACAAAATATGTGTGAATGGAGAAATTTCAATTTCTTTATGAGATAACCTTCAGATAGGACAGCAGAAGAACTCTAGTTCACGATATGAATATGCTGCCCTTTGCAATGAATTGACTTCTTGAGAACTCCTTAAAAAGTATTATGTGCTACAGAATTTTTTTCCATCAGTAGCAAGTTATTTTTCATTATGTCTTATTGTTTCAAATATAAATAATGGAAAGATTAGGACAACATTTCATAAATTAGGTGCTAGATTGCATGATCTGGGTTTTTTTTGTAAAATAAAATTTCAATATCAGCTTTCACATCCATGACTTGTTGCTAAAATAAAAACAGGTGGGTTTTTTAAAGAGGTTTTCAATGCAGAACCTTGAATTTCTAGTAGTTAATAAAAATTATATTATCAAACATGCAAATTAATGTAGAGTATTTTCTAGTAAGAACTTTGTACGTAAGCAAGTGATACATTATATTTCAGATAATATGGTGTCTGAATAATCTGGAAGACTACATGGCTATTACTACTTTTTGTTGAGCGGATATTATTTAATGTAACTGCAGTGAACAAATCAAAGAAGAATAAGCACAATTTATAGAACTGAAATTTTATGGCAAACAAAATTTTATGTGTCAATATAAACATGAAAAATTATTTCATTTTCTTTTCCTTTTTATTTATTTATTTTTTCAAATAAGGAATAGAAGAAAAATGCAGGTTGTTAGAATGGAGTCATAATGGGACCATTAACAACTAAGCTATGTTTTAAACACATTTTCTGTGTGCAGATGAACACAGCAGGTTTGAAAATGTGCCAGGAAGACTGTGGGTCTATCAAGACAGGTGTGTTAAAAATCACATCCATTTGTAGGTGTTTAAATATAATGTCTTTGCACAGGTATATGTTTAAACTTGCAAAATAGAGCAAATATGTCTAGGGTTCAGATGAGCTCACGAGCGCTGAGCACGGGTGATGGAGAAGAGAATGTTATTGACCTTATTCTAAGGTAAAAATTTATGTGTGATTTTTACCTAACACAGTTTTACAGCTTCATTTGGGATATCCAGAACGTCTGCCAAGCTTCCACTTGCATTCCAGAAATGCACAAGACTACCACTTGGATCACTGTCATATTTGCCAGCCTTCTGGGGATTTCTTGGATATCTTAAGACATTTCAGACTGCACTAGATATCTATGTCTAGCAAATTCAGTCAAATATCTAGTGGGATGCTGTCATATACATTTAGAAATTTCCTTTTAAATGCTGTTAACATATGAGTTCATTTCCATCCCAATAGACCTGGGATGACATTAATAACTTGAAAATAGGTTGTAACAGGTTGAAGTAGATTCTTGAAATAGAAATAGAATTGGCTGATTGCACACGAAAATCTGGCTCTGCCGCACTGCAAAGAAATTTTCTAATCCTTACATTATTTCAGGTTGGAAAGAGCTGAGAAATTTCATAGTATCCAAATGTAGAATGTACCCTCTCCTGATGATTTTCTAACTGCACAGTTCTAGCACCTACCATTGTAATGGCAATCTATAGCACCTCTTTACCTCAAGATGTACATACAAGATGTTGCAATGCTAGCTGACAGTATTCTGCCTTAGTTACATTACATTAAAAACAGAACTCAACCACTAAGTGTAAAGAAAACAAGTAGTTAAACCTACATAGATGAGTTTTTCAAGTAGGTATCTTTCCTAAGAAATATTTGCAGAAACGTGTTTTGAAAACTAACTTAGCCCCAGGGGAACATCAGAAATGCTAACTAGCTTGAAGAACAGTACAATAAGTAGATATTTAAGTGCTGGCATTGTAGGCATTATTCTGCACACCAAGACACCTGGGTTGGCTAAAATCACCTTTTAGATCTGAAGGTGAAGGAGACGAGGGCACACAAGAAGTACTTACAACTGTTTTATAGTAAAATTAATAATTGGTGCTATTCTTTTCAAGGGTGTAATTCACAATAATGGATTAGAGAAGTCTTCTAAGTGAGAAAGGAAATGGAAAAATAGGAAACACTGAAAATAAATGAAGCACACTTCTAAAATTCTGACTGTCATGAAGGCTCTGGTAATGCAATACAGCCTCAACAAAGCATCTTTAAGTGGTTAGATATCTCTGAGCTTTCTACTTTTACGTTACTAAGTTGTATCTATAGCAACAGATGACTAGCCTTAGCTGTTATTTCAAGAAAGGCAGCAGAAAATCTTCCTTCTCCTTACTGTATTCATTAGGTTGATAGGTTGATGGTAAAATATTCTAATATTTTAGAATGGTAAAATATGGTAAAAAATGATGGTAAAATATTCTTTTCAAGCCTCTGGCTTGAAAAGAATCCTGGCTTCACTTTTTTTCTAATTTTGTTTTATGTCTAGATAAAGATATCTCTATTTGTCCTTTCATATAAACTTAACACCAAAGCTAACCTTTGAAATGAACCTCAGTACTGTTTATGATTTGCACATTCTGAAAATAGCTGCAGATATAGACCACTTGGTGCATAATTAGGTACAGTAGCAATTGTCTCATATAATTTTAGATTTCATCAACATATACAATGGTATATATACTAAACTTCTTATCCCTATTCAGAGATAAAATTTTAAGGAGGAAAATAGAATTCTCTTGGGTACAATTAATCCAATTTAATAAAAATTCTTTTTTAAAATTAGCTAAATCACTTCCAGAAATGTTATTTTGGTTTTGTGTCATAGAATATGGTAAAAGATAAGGAACCAATTCAGTGTCTAAAAAAAAAAGAAAAGCATCCTTTCTCACTGTGGATGACCGAGGACACTGGAACACACTGAAGCTGAACTCTTGGAGACAGTACATCTCAATGCAGTCTTGTACAGTCTTGTGCCCTTTGGGACAAGCCAGAACATGAGTTACACACATCACAGTTACGACATGTGATAGCTCTGACTTTCTGGAGAGAAGGATAAACGCCAAGCTAGACCGCCCCAAAAACCCCCATCTCAGGTAGCACCACTTTAAGGCAACAGAAGCTTTTTGATGATGATAAGCCACATGAAGACCTCTTCCTATATATATGTCCAGTCTGCTCCTATGATTTGAACCCCAAATGTCACTGAATAAATGAGTAATGCTTACGTGTTTCATAGCAGGTGTAATAGTCTTATATGAAAAATAGTGGTGTTTTTCTACTGAATGTTGATTACATTTTAAAAGAAATATTAGGACTTTTCTGTTAATTATGTATCTAAATTCTACTTATATAAATCTGTTTCATATCTCAACTGAATTTAATTTATTCAGTGTTTATCCAAATGAGGAAATATGAAATTCTTATATAATACACAGCAGATTTTTTAGGTAGAATGAAGTTATTATAAAATAGGACAGATTTTATTGCTGAATACCAAATGCATGCAATAGGAACTATAGCAAATAATAAAGTTATATTTCATATTATGTAGGTTGAATTCTGAGAGACCAATTTTGAGTAATCCTTCTATTGGTATGGGCATATGTACCTGACAAAAAATATACGGGGAATTGGAAAGCTAAGAAATAGCATCTGTTTATTTTTCTGATAGGCTCCTCAGGAAATTATTTAGAGGGAAATATATATATGTAACCTATATAAGGACCATCTCCATTACGTAATGACATGTATGCCTAAACCTATTATCATAACAGAAAGTGGGGTATCAGTCCTACAAATCATTTATTCATCCCCTTAACCTTATAGCTACTCTGAATTTCCCTGAAGGCATGTTAGTTTATAATTTGCAAGACTAAAAGACAACACAGTGATAATCTACTTCAATAAGACTTTGAAACTGATCATGGTGTTATACAAATTCACTCCCATTTAACTGGATTCTTCTATTTGTTAGCAATTGTTCCCTTAATCTCAGGAAAAGTAAAATCCAAGAAAGCACAATCAGAAATATAATATAAGAGGTTATCACAATAACTTTGCATAGTACGCTGTTTGACTGGAATTGATGTCATTGTTAAGAATATTGAGCATGATGTGCACTGTCCCTTAGACTCCTAGGGTTTTGCCTAAAGTTATATTCCCAGTAGCTTTTATATGACATACTCAATGGGAAGAGAGTCTGGTAACTTTAAAGAGGTCCAAAGGGTTATCCTGTCTATTTTATCTGAATACCCAAATTTAGCTAAGCAGAAGCCCTCTGTGAGGGCTTTAAATAGCCCTACTTTTGTTCTATTAAGTAGCTATGAATACTTGGGGTTTTATTAATAAACTATCTGCAGTGTTTTGGCAAGCAATCTCATAATCTCTCTCACTGGGAGACATTTTATCTAAGGTTATTCCTTATTGTCTCTTTCAGCATCAATTACACATTCAAGACCTCTGCCAAATCTTTCAATATATCCCAACTTTAGTTTAACAGTGGCATGAATTCCCTGATGCTATAATCTTAACTTCTTGTTCTTAAGTGTTTGATGTCATGTTTTACCTCTTGTCTTGCTGATATTGAACTTGATGATATAGGTCACTGATATTCAATTAATTACACATCATTAATAAATCCATAAACTGCTCTGCTCCTTATTAAACAGCTTGAGTTGAAGTGTTTTTACCTGCTATTTAACTATACCAATATTAATTTATCAAGTATTATCTGCATGAAAAACTGCCAGTGCTTCCCAGACTACAATCTAGCAAAGAGCCAGCATATTCAAATATTTCTGAGGCAAAGGAAGCTGCCTTAGACTGTTCCTCTGCCTGAAGACACTAGCTGGTTTACTGCTTAGGTTTTCTGTTACAGGTATCCAGACAATTCACTTCATCTGAACACAGTAATACCTAAACTGGGTCTGTCTCAACTCTTTTTTTAATCATATGTTTCCAGGCAGTGAGAAAGCAATAACTCATTGCAACATAAATTATCTCAAGGAGTCTCTTTCCACAATGCATGCAGCACAAAGTTAATTTTCCTGTCTCTTCCCTAAACTAAGATATTAAAAGCTGGTCTTGAGTCATGGTAGAGTTTTTGCAAGATGTTTCCACGCCTGAATATTATTTACTGTATTGACTATGTCAATACTGTCAATGTGAAATCTGAAATACTCATTGCAGAGTTTCCAATTAGTTTACTTTGTAATATCTTCTGGAAGTGACTGGAATTTATGATAGTTTGATTATATCTAGAATACTTATAAAAACTCATTGAAAAATTTCAAAAACAGAATTTTCATTTTTATTTATTTTCTTTTGAGAACAGGTACCACTGAAACCCATGAATTTGTTAATGATCCTAAGAAGTAACAAGCAGGATTTGTGAGATTGAGAAAGGAGTCCTACAAAACTTCATAATAACAAAGTATCCACAGTTTTGTTTTTAATTTTTAACTTGGTTTGTTAAAATTCTGCCTATTTTCTCTTTATGAATCTTGTTCAGGGTCATTTTTGGACTTGATCTTATGGTTCTAATATAAAGATATAGTTGTGGGAACTAGTGATGTCACTATAACCAGAACTCAAGTTCCCACATGACTGTAGACATTCACAGCTTGAATTCAGACTCCTGAAGATAATTGCTCTGGTTCTCAAAGAGTTTGCACATATATTCTTCCCATAACAAAAACCAGGAATTGTAGACCTTCAATACTTCTTTTTAAAAGCAAACTTCTCTATATGTTTGTTATATCAATTTTTAGTTTGTACTGTTCATCCCTGTCCTAATTCATGTTAGTACTGTTTCTTTCAGTTTCCTCTATAGCAAACAAAATTAGAAACCATTAATATTCACATTATTTTAAGTTATAGTTGATGTGTTTCACTTAGCTTTCCATTAAGGTACATCAGACAGCTGTTGGGTTTGAGACAGCTAGATGTGTAGAATTCAAATGATGGCAAGACATCAGAAACATAATGCTAGGGGATTTTTTGTTCCAAATTTTGGCATTAGGTTATATTATTGTATATTTGGAATACATCAGAGAATAGATAAAGGGTTCCCTGGGGAATCTGAAGAATGATTTCCTAGCCAGCCTCAAAGACTGCATTTGATATCCAGAAAGAACTTTACTGACAATGCAAGTCTGGTTTATTTCACCAGTTGAAATCTGCTGTAATGCCAGAAAGCAATGGTTTGTTAAAGCATCCAAAGGACAAATAAAATAAGATGTGTCTTCTGCCAATACTTTCTACAGTAGCAGCAGAGGAACTGACAGAAAACATTTGAAATCTAAAGTCAAGAAGAGCTGATGACAACAATTTAAAGTGTCTTAATTGACTTTGGTAGTCATCTTCCTGATTACTTAAGTCAATTATTTTATCAAACTTGTACTTGAAAGGACTTGAGGCTGCAGGATTCTTGTATGATCTCATAATTATGAATTCTTTGCTGCACCTCTCTTAAACTCTATATTGATTTGTACATGAAGGCAAACAGCTACTTGAGGTTGATCTATCAAATCTGGCAATATTTTAAAATAAAATTAGCAGACATGTCCCAACACCCACCCCCAACCTCTCAGAAAACAACCCCTAAAAACCAGATTGAAAGCCCTGACTCAGGTTAGGTGTAGGAATTTCTTTCATTCTTTATGATACTCTGATATTTGTTATGTCTAGAGGTTGTTTAGCTTCTACAGCAAACAGAAATTTAATTTGTGTAACAGGACCATCTGCTGAGGTTACTGTGTTTACCAGCTCCAAGTCATTAATTTTTGATGATGGAAGCAGAAAAATATTCTGTCTTTTTGGACATATGTTTCCATCTTCTAGACACTAACTTTCAAGTCATAATGGGTTTGATTACCTTTTGCCTTTTCTAAATGTGTTGATGGAAAAATTTTGTCCCTATTCTGCTGCTGCTGCTAACCTGTGTCTCTCAGATGACATACTCTAATGTGATGTGGCCCTTATCTCACAGATGATGTGAAGTTGTGTAAACAATCCTTGCAGTGAATCCTGTGGCACACATAAGCATAAACCTTGAGACAAGGGCACTCTCCACCTTCATTCCATGACCAAAAGGTCACTGCATCACATAACCTGGAAATACATCTTGACATCAGCCAGCTGCTACTCTGAAGCTACACTCAAATTCAAATCCAACTTAAAATAGAAAAATTCATATCAACTGCTATTTTTGTTTCCCTGCTTCTGTTTCTTTATCAGCTGATTCTCATTCCACTCCAGAACTTGCTACTTCCAAGTAAGCTTATAACACTACCACTTTATTTCTTTAACCAGTATTTATTATTTTCAAAAATCACAAGGGGAAAAGCAACAGGCTTGGTGATCAGCAAACTAGCTGTCAACTCATTCTGTTCTATTAATACAGAACAGCAAATAGTCTATACATAACTGTGATGTTTTAGAAGTGGATATTTCTCTAGTGGCTTCTCTTCCTTTTAGGTGGAGAAGATAAACCAAATTAACAGAAAACCCTCAGAAGACCATCTATCATATGTACTTGCCTTTTGCTCCAGAATGTTTTAGCAGTGGCTTTTCTGTGTTATAGATTTGGAATACCTGTATTGTAGAAATCCACGAATTTTGTAACTTAGTGCCAAATTCTATTAATTTTATTCACTCTGATTAATGAATTTCTTGACAAAACTGCAAATAATTTCTATCATACTTAACATTCAGTATCTCAGTGCTGTATTAGCAGTAAAACCTCTCTTCCTAAAACATTCTCAAACATTTCCTGAATATATATCCTTCTTTGGACTAAATCTTGTAGAAAACCTTAGCAAAATAACCAAACACAATGATAAGAATCTTTCCAGAAACCTTTCTCACTATTGGTCTCTGATGTATTATAAAAAGTGTTAGTTAAGTGATATATTATTTCAAGTAATAATTTTCACAGTAATTTATTTTATACAAGTTCTGTATTTATTTTTTCTATAGATTATAATGATGTTTCTCATGATCAACCTGTGGTATCACACAGCTTTCAGAAATGTCACATAAATATCAATAAGAACACAGTAACTCATCTATCTGCAGGATTATAGAGAAAAGACCACATCACACTGAAATATTAAATAATAATGGAAGAAAAAAGTGACTACTCTGTCATTAATCTGCTATAACAGCTGCCAGCTTCTTTATGTTCACAAAAGTT
Organism: Atrichornis clamosus; assembly: GCA_013400975.1. Lineage (NCBI taxonomy): Eukaryota > Metazoa > Chordata > Aves > Passeriformes > Menuridae > Atrichornis > Atrichornis clamosus. Next base: position 104,375 of record WBMZ01003773.1, read on the forward strand.
AGCAAAGAAGGTATCAGCAGCAACAGACTGATAACAATCTCAGTAACACTTCACAAAAAAGCTCAATGCCTTTGTGGAATGAAGTGAGCTACAGTGATGAGGGAGGATGGAGTGAGTTCAGTAGTGTAAATCACATGAAGTGTCACAACAATGCATGTGGAAAGATGGCTGGGGGCAACATTAGAGGAAACTGAAAAGAAGTTTTATTCATATCCTAACAGAGGTTATAACAGTACAGAAATTATGGTGTAAAATACAGTGGCTCCTCCCTGGATGGAATGTGTTTGGTGTGCTCAAAACCTGTTCCGTGGTGGGTCCTCACACCCACAGTCTGCAACGATAGCACCTGCTAAGGGGGTGGAACGGAGGGTAGAGCGTAGTGGAGACACCGTGGCCAGGCTCTGTCGAATTCCTTCCTGGGAGGGGAATTTGAAGGTACTTCACAGCAAGGAAACTGCACAGCCCTTGTCAACCAGGGGAGATAGGACATGTCTTGCTGCTAAGACAGTAGCAGTGTCGAAATTGCTCTCCTCAGATGAACCTGGTTCCTTACAAACTAATTGTAATGTTAATGCACATCTTCATTCCAAAGTTACCCGCCTCCAAGGTATGACCACCCCTCACTGGGCATGTGCTCTCTGGAGTTTTTTTACTGCATTAAAAGCAAAGCGAGAGGATTTTTCACCAGTCGGTAGCAAAGGTATGCATGACTAGGGTCACTCAAGCTCCACTTAAACATAAAGAAATAGTATAAAAGCAAGTTGAGAATGGTTAAAAGTTAAAGACTCCATCATAATTGCTGGGATCAGTCGATGGACTAAACCTGTCTTCTCCCCTGTCAGGGCACCTATTTGATAAGAAATGTGTGCTGAATACTTTTATTGGGGGTTAGAGTTTGTCTGTGCATTGTTTTGAATACTTTTTTGCAGCCAGGTTCTATCACTGACAATCCTTGAACCTTAACCTGTCCCAATTTTATATTAGCAAAGGGTGCTATCAGTGTGAGTCCTTCACGGGCACTGATGGTCGTCAGCAGTGGGTAACATCCTTGAATAAGTGGAAGACCTGCTGAGGGGTCTCCCTTATGCTGTTGGTGTGTCTCCCTGAATAAGTCAGTCAAACAACCCCCTGATCCAGCAGGAGTGCTCAGTGAAGGTCCCCCCAGACGAAACACTGACAGACTGGCCGGGCACAAGGGTCTCAGCTTTCCTGGGGCGCTGACAGAAAAATTAAATACTAAGGGTTGAGTAAATGTCCCCACTCTAAGGGTCGAGTAAATGTCCTCTTTCCACATGACTAATGTGACTGCAATCCATTATGAATTTGGTTTTATTTTTAATAATCTCAAAATATGAGTGAATGAGGTGAATGGGTTTTACTAATTCACTCATCACTTGTTCTCCCATCTCTGTAAACACTATGTATCTCCTACAATATAGCATGAATTTATTAGAATTGTAGGAAAAAAAAAATAGCCATGACATGAGAATTTCATGGACATGACAAATGACAGTATAAGGAGCTGTGAGATTACACAGGTGGCTAAGGGAGAAGAAATGAGAAACGGTCAAACATCACAGGTTGCAGAAGGGAAACACTGGGACCTTTGGGAAACTAGAGTCCTTCAAGACCAGCATTGCCTTGGTAATTCCATTGTCTTGGAGAGAGTGGAAGCTTCAGACAATGTTTATTAAAGAAGCCCTACTTCTGTGTTTGAGGGTCAGAAAGGACTCCTTTTTTGTATTTAAACTCTTTCACTGAAAGGGTTTTCACTGAAAGGTAAGTCCTACCTTAGACCCAGATTTTGGCCATAGTTTAAATTTGAGGAATTACTTTGGCCTGCAGGTTGTAATGTTGGCAAATCAGATATACTTCTAAAAATGAATTATTTATTAAACAGTCAAAAGACCTTAATCACAATTATTTACTAAATAGAATAAAATTAAAAGAACTGCTAGTAGATTACAGCATAACATAAAACAGTGCACTATATTAAGGTACCTATAATAAAGCTAGCAATGAAATAGTCTTGATTAGGAGTTGAATGCTAACTTACCTCCAAAATGACAATAATGTACACAGATTCCTTCACTTAACCCCTGGGAAGTAATAGTGAAGTAGGGGTCCCTATTCATAGGAGAAACCCCACATATTTCCAGGAAAATGTATAGAAAATGTCTACTTTGTGAAAGATTGCTGTGGCTTTTATAGTTATAAAGTGAATGGTTGTCAGTCAGAAATCCAGCTAATCTTTCCAGATCTCACTTTGATAGCAAGATGTTTATTGGAATTTGGGAGATACCAGACCAGGGTTAACCCCATGGCACCAAAATAAATACAATAAATACAAGACAGCTTGTCCAGTTTGAGTTATCTGGACGGTTAACAAACAACAGAAGAGCTCTTGTGAGGGGTGAGACGCCCTGCTACATCCATCCGTGACATCATAATATTCACAGATGATCCAGGTTGTGGTATCAGAACTAGCAAATCTAGCTATAACTGCAGCAAAATTTCGACCAATGGAGAAAATATAGTTAAGGACAGGTTGTTATTTGGAGGAGACTTGAATGGAGAAGGGGGTGTATGGTGGGAACAAACAGAATGGTTAAAAAAAGGACAAGAGGATGGGATTTGCAAGTTGGGTGACTGGAGCTTTTCTGGGGCTCCCTGTTGGGCAGCCCTGGGCTTGATCACTGCAAGCTGCAGTCTAAATAAATCATAAAGTAAATCTCTTACTCTTAGCATACTCCAGATGTCAAGTCTGCTTCCAGGAGCAAAAGAGGGATTAATAGGGTAATTTTTGTAGCTACAGGTGGGTAATTACATGACTGGATCCAGTGTTTGAATCGTTTACTGGCATCATGATGCTCATTCCTGTTACAGGACTGAAAGCATCAGCAGCTACTGCCACGTCCTAGTAGAATTTACCTATTGAAGTGTTAGGGGGAAAAATACTGTAAACTTTGCTTGTTATTTGGCATATTTTCCAATTTGCATCTATCTGAATTATTTAGAACTATTAGGCATATTTTAAAGATAAATTTTACCCTTTCAAAAATTGCAACAGAGAACAAAAAGCTCCAACAAATGTTCCTGGTCTAGTGCCTTTGAAACAGGTGAATGCTGTTATTTTTGTGCAATTTTAAGCTGTAAAATACAAAATCAACAGCATTAAATAGTTTTGTATGGCAAGACTAATTGTCATTATTTCAGTAAAGTAAAAATGTATGGTGCTTATTTGCAGAGTAGTTGGGAATTAAAGAAAGCTGGAAAGATTTTGTTAGTTTTTCCTGTGCTACCAATGAACAGCTATGGCTGACACATTGACCAAGAGAGTTATTTTTTTCTTGGGTTTTTTTCAGAGGAAGTTAATGAAGGTATTATTTACAGCCTCAGCAAATTTCCACAATTAATATTGAATAATTATCCTGTGTTCATTGGTTCATCATGACTCACTAGGCCTTATATAACATGATGATTTCAAGTGGGCAGTAAATGATATATGCCATTTTAAAAGATTAAAATTTCTACCCCATTGCCTCTCAAAATCCACCAACTCATTTTGACAAATCAGTTTTAGTCTGTTATGTATTAAACTAGTAGTAAGGCCAAGCATCTAGGCTGAGATCTCAAGTCAATAAGATCATTCTCTAGCAATGTTTTCAAGCAATGTACTGATGACTGATACGTGAAAACTTTGTTCACATTTATACACATCAAACATTAGAATTACTTAATAGAAATAAAAAAAAATAATAACAAAATCACAAGCTGGAATACCATCAAGCACTCAGGTATTTACTGTGTGGGTGCTTGCCTTGGTATTCTATATTTTGGATGGAAGATGCTACAAAAAAAAAAAAAACAAACCAACATTTTTTCTTAAAGACTCATGGTTTTCTCTTTCTCTTCATCTTGCCTCCACTAGAAAGCCAAACGAACTGTATTCTACATTGTAGATGATCTTTATGACTGTCATGCATTTGCTCATTAAACACAAATAACAGTAGACTTTAGAAAGCTTAAATTTGAAGGAGCAATGATGTGATTAATGTGTGATTTTAATATTGTTCCTCATATTTTGCAGGTTTACCATGACATGTATTTCTAACTTTCTTGCTAAGTCCTCAAGGATACTTTCAGAGGCAAAAATCTTAAGCAAATGAAAAGCTCTCCTAATATTTATGTCAGCAACTTCCAGTAATAGCATCATTCCAATTATTTTCCACAATGTTTAACCATGAGAAACAAAATGTATTTTAGTATATGTGCCCAGGAACAAATGTATTAAATTGGAAAAAAACCCCAAAAGTAGTTCCTGAATATATTAAAGCTTCAGTGTGAGATGTGTGATAACAAGAAGGAGAGAGGGTACAAAGGCAGAGAGGGTACAGAGGGTGCAATACTGGTGTGTGCATTGACGTATGAAGACAACCTAAGCACCAGCATTGTCATCACAATAATAAAATGGCCTGAAGGACTGACAAGCTTGCTGGTAGTGGCAAAAATATACTTGTGAGCATACATTAAGCCTCAAAATCAGAAAAAGACAGAAAAAAAAAAAAAGAAAAAAGAGAAACCCTAAACAGGTTAGCTTGCCTGTTTGAAGATGAAGGTATCCATCAACTTTTTAAAGTGAGTAAGATAACATAGCAGCTTCTGAAGCATTTTATACTAAATGGGATGGAAGAGGAAGGACTGGCAAAATGACTGAGATGCAGGATAGTGATATATATTTTGAGTTTTATAAAACTTCAATTGGGCTTATCATAGACCTTAAATGCTAATCTGAGCTCTGGATTTCCCTCGAAGTTTTCACTATATTCAGACTGCATACAAATTCAGCCACAGGTTACTCTACTCATTTAAGTAATATCCTGAAATCCTAGAAGTAGACACAAGAAATACTGCTTTTCTGGAGTAATCTGGCTGACCTGCATGTTCCAGCATCACCTAAGGAAATCTTTTTCTTCTCCTAGAGTTTTTAATTTCTGATGCTTTCTGAAAAAGAGTTCTCTCCCACTTTTTTCCATTGCCTAATTCTTCAACTCACCCACAACACAAGCAGAACAAAATCCACAGATTCCACACATATAAAGCCTTTTTTCACACTTAATTCCATGCATCAAATGCCTTAATGGAATCTCTGATGTTGAAATTGAGAAAATCAAAGAGTAGAGAGGAATTTCAAACAATTGCAACTCGGAGACCTTATCCTCTGCCTACCAAATCCTGATTCAAAGGTGATGTGCAGAGTATTCTCAAAAGACAAGCCTGTGAACTGAATTATAGATCTACTTGTTACTAAAAGTTGCAGATTCAATAGACACCAGTTTGATAGCATACTCATTTTACCCAGCCTTCATCTTACTCTTCACTACACCAAAAGTAGTAATTAACTGCCTTTCTCTTTCCTGTAGGAGCTGGGGATCTCACCCACATCTCCCTCAGCTCCACCAGTGCTAGATGCATTTTCTTTAATTTGTCTAAATGATTAACATAATGAAGTCAAACCCAGAGCAATTTCTCTTACCCCATATTTAGCTTGAAGGCTGCTGTTTCTATTTTAAACCTGATGATGGGCTTGCATGCCCAAAAGCTTGTCATCATTTTACCCATCTATACTTAGTCTAAGAAAACTCAAAAAAACCTCCCAACATTACTTGTCTCTAAAAATCCCTCCTCATAAGCTAATAGGAAGTATTAGTCCTATTTTAGAATTAACACAAGTTAAAAAACAATGCAAATGCTCAAAAAGAATAGCTAAGCCCATCTGTTGTTTTTTGTGCTTAAATATACACCAGTTACTATCAAATGCACACTGAACATGAAAACCCCAAAGCAAACAAACCAAACCCCAAGTTTGTATCTAAGAATTCCCTGTTTCTCTAGAACAAAGTTGGAGACACTGATGATATTTCAATCCTTTGTCGCAGCTAAGACTCAGCTCTGATTTTGCTTTCGCAAGTTCAGGCTTTATTTTAACAACTTAAAATTGCCTGTGTTCTTAATAGATAAGTGCCTCTGGAGGGTATGAGTTCAAGGTTAGATCCACAAATTAACACTGTAAAATGTACATAGCCTACAGAAAATTAAAAAAATAATTTATTACTTCATTGCCTAATACAGTAATAAGGATTTCATGATAACTATGATGAATAGAGAATAAGACCAAACAAGAGACAAGTGTTATATTCTATGTGTGTATTTGTGCACGCTTAATAGCTATATGAATTTAAGAATATTTACCATGTATCACTTTGAAAATGAAAAATATGGAACAATTTTCTGCAATTTATAAAGCAACAGAAAGCATCAGAGAATATATGCAAAGACATACCAAGATGTGGGATCCTGAAAATAAACTGAGTAAGTAAATAAATTAAACTTAACAGAGGAAGGCTATAATTATTCTGTTAGAAGTGGGAATGAGCTTGAAATTAAATCTAAAATCAAAACTTAAAATTTATCTGTCAGCAAGTTCGCATAAACTCAGATACTTAAAACACAAATCTCTTGCCATTTGCAATGCCCCAGGGACTTCATCTTCACCTGCCATCCCCAAAAAGCAGAGATTTTTGACTAGCTGATTGACCAGCCAAATCTAAACCTCCCCTGGTGCAGTTTTTCTTGTCCTATTAGCTTGTTACTTGGGAGAAAGGACTGACCCCCGCTGGCTACAGCCTCCTTTCAGGTAGTTGTAGAGGGTGATAAGGTCTCCCCTGAGTTTCCTTTTCTCCAGACTGAGCAATCCCAGCTCACTCAGCTGCTCTCACAGGACTTGTGCTGCAGAGCCTTCACCAGCTCTGTTGCCCTTTGGACACGCCCCAGCACTTCAATGTTTTTCTTAGAGTGAGGGACCCAGAACTGAACACAGCATTTGATGTGTGGCCTCACCAGCGCCAAGCACAGGGGTGGCAATCACTGTCCTGGTCCTGTGGCCACACTATTTCTGATACAAGCCAGGATGCCATTGGCCTTCTTGGCCACCAGGATATATTGCTGGCTCATGTTCAACCAGGTGTTGACCAGTATTCCCATCTGCTGCTTTTTTTCTGCTGGGCAGCTATCCAGCCAGCCTTCCCCAAGTTTACAGCATTGCATGGGGTTGTTGTGACACAAGGTCTGGACATGTTACTTCACCTTGAACCTCATACACTTGGTCTTGGACCTGTCCATATTTCTCTGTAGAGCCTTCCTACCCTCAAGCAGAAGAACACAATTTGGTGTCATGTGCAAACTGACGGAGGGTACACTCAATCCCTTCATCCAGATAATTGATAAAGTTATTAAACAGGACTGGCCCCAATATAGAGCCCTGGGTAACTCTACTTGTCACCATTTGCCAGCTGTTTGTAACTCCATTCACCACCACTCTCTGGGCCCAACCATCCAGTCAGTTTTTAACCCAACAAATAGTGTACTCATGCAAGACTTGAACGCAAGGAGTTGGGAAGAAGCACAGCCTGGACAGCTGACCTGAACTGGACAAAGGGATATTCCATTCCATGACTTCTATCTCCAATGCCATGCTCAATGTAGAAACTAGAAGGATCTGGCCGGAGTGAGTGATTGCTGCCTGGGGACCAGCTAGGCATCTGTCAGTGGGAGGTGAGCAATTGCATTGTGCATCTCTATTGTTTTCATTGGTTTTATTCCTTTCTCTCACCTTCCTTTTTTTTAATTACTAAATATATCTCAATCCATGGATTTTATTTTTTTCTATTTCTCCTCTTCATCCCTCTGGGGCAGGAAGTCTCTCTTGCAAGACTTCTTGCAATGTCCCTTTCAGTGGCATTTGGTCCCAGGGTAACTGCTGCTGGTAAAACTGATCTTGTTGCTCAGGAAGGTGTCCAGGTCACCTTGCTCCACCCCAATGCTCATCTCAGTCAGTAGGGCTTTATGGGAACTGCTTTTCAGCTGGAGCTTGCAGGAGCACCTGGAGGTGCTAAACAGCACTGAGGCAAAACACCCCAGGTTGTGTTTACCAAAATCTGGAACCAGAAGGTGGTTTTCCCCATGTCAAGTAGAGGCTGGTGCAGAGGGTGCCTAGGAGGCTGATTTTTCCTTACCACCACTGTCTGGGCCCAGTCATCCAGTCATTTTTTTACCCAGCAAACTGTGCACCCGTCCAAGCCACGAGCAGCCAATTCCTCCAAGAGAATGCTGTGGGAAAGAGTGTCTAAGGCTTTAGTAAAGTCCAGGCAGACAACATCCACAGCCTTTCCCTCATCCACTAAATGGGTCGACCCGTGATAGAAGGAGATCAGATTGGCCAAGTAGGAGCTGCCTTTCATAAACCCATGCTGGCTGGTCCTGATCCCCTGGTTGTCCTGTACATGCCACATGATGGCACTCAAGGTGTTCTGTTCCAGGACCTTTTCTCGCACCAAGGTCAGGCTGACAGGCCCTTAGTTCCCTAGATCCTCCTTCTGGCCCTTCTTGGCAATGGACATCACATTTGCTAAACTACAATCAGCTGGCACCTACCTGATTATCCAGGACTGCTGGTAAATGATGAAGAGTGTCTCGGTGAACACTTACCAGCACGTACCAGCTCCCCCAGTACCCTTGGGTGGATCCCATCTAACTCCATAGGCTTGTGCATGTCTAAGTGGTGTAGCAGGTTGCTGAGCATTTTCCCTTGTGATATAGAGGCTTTGTTCTGTTCCCTGTCCCTGTGTTCCAACTCAGATGACTGGGCATCCAGAGAAAAACTGATCCTACTCTTAAAGACTGAGGCAAGGAAGGCATTAAGCACCTCAGCCTTTTCCTCATCCTTTGTCACTATGTTTTGACAGCGTCCAATAAAGGATGAAGATTTTCCTTAGCCCTCCTTTTTGTTGCCTATATATTTAAAAAAGATTTTTTTTATTGTCTTCTTTTAGTTACTTGTTCACTTTTTAACACCATCCGTAGGACATGTAGTTTATCCCAGAGCAGCTCCAACTATTCTGGTGACCTTTGTGTTGTCTACTAAATGGAGACTGCTATGCCTAGAAGTGAGTTTAACATCTAACATCTAGTTAAACATCATGATGATTGTTCTTTGGTCAGCTTAGATTGTGGAACTCATCTCATCTGCATGGCCAGGAGCTGGGTCTCTCACCAGCCTCTACCAGCTGAACAGACAGGACCTTCAGGAACTAAACAGGAAAAATAAAAACTGGCACACTTGTAGACACCTATACTTAGACATATGAATGAGACATCACAGCCTGAAATGGAAGGTTTCCCTGCCAGACTCACCTAGTAAAACTTGAGAAGAACACTGATGAGATCAGCTCAGTGAACTGCTTAGCACATTTCCATGAGGACTACTCTGTCACATCCGATGCCATTTCTTCCTCTGCTACAACTTCCAAGTCAAACCTGGCAAGTGTTTCAATTTTAGGCAGTTCATGAAAAAGTGTTTGTTTTCCATGCGTGATATCAAATTCCAGAGTATGCATAAATCTAGTGAGTGATATTGTGGGGATGTATTGTAGTTACTGTGCTAACTAGAAGAAAACAAAATACTCTGTGGTTTGAATGGTTTTAATTCTTTTTTATATCAGGTCAAAACTGCAGCAGTTCTTCTATCTCCAAACCTGGAGTTTGCTAGAAGAGAATCATGCCAAATGATAGTATGCAAAATAACACCAGATGAAACAGCTATGAGTCCAACATTTTCTCTGGCTAAAGAGAAATGAGAACAGGTTTCATAAAAATATCTGTTTTTAGGGAACAATTTGCAATCATTACAGACACAAGCACTTTTCTGAGATAAAGGACCATGATGATGGTGAAGTTCACTTTACATTTATGCATTAGTAGTGTCCTGGGGCATATTTATTTAGCAGAAAGCAGGTTAGGATCTGGCTTGTATGATCTCTAGTTGATATTAAAAATGGCATAGAGATATACTGTTATAGAAATAACACTTGAATCAATTTTACCTTTAGGAAAACTGTTCCATAAAACCTTTCTATTCTATTTTTTGTGAAATTTTGCATCAAAGAAGCTAATTTTGTTTTATATATTTATTGGTCTGCAAGATACTAATGGGTGTTAGGATAAAAAAAGCCCAAAAAACCCCAACAAACATATTTGGAGAGTGCTTGCTTAATATATATTGTATATTTATGTGTATACACATATTCTTATAGATAATATTGCTTATAATAAAATAAGGTGAATACCTAAAAAAAAGATAAATAAAAAAAATTGCATTCTTACTTTAATATGTAGCTAGAAGGGGGTAGCACATTTTAATTCATGGTGTTAGTAGAATTTAGCCATGCATGTAAAGGAGAAAATTCTAATTAGATATTCATTTTTGTACATTAATCTTAGGTTTTTTGCTGACTTGAGTAGCCCTGTGAGGAACATCTGCTTTTTTATAAGATTCCTAATTTGAGTTGTTTCTTACCAGCAATCACAAAACTCATAATATTAGAGGACAACCCTCCCAATAAGATTAGAAAGTACAGATTCCATAAATGCTTTAAGCATCTGGTCCATTTAAGTGAATTAAGAGGCAGTCACTTTGAGCTTCTGCTTAGCTTTTTGCCTGCAGGCAAAAATATTTATACTAGATAAACAATCAGATTAGGCTGTTTAAATTTAAACACATAGTTTATTCTGTCTACTCATCCATTCTCACCTCTAACACGTCAGAAGAATAAATTTTGACTTCTGCATTGAAGCCACACAATACCTCCTACAAGACATGGAAACTTTTCTTGGGGGACTAAGAAGCAAACAACTTATTGGCTTAATTGTAATTCAGCACAATTATATGCAGTTAATGTGTCTGCCACTCAGACTCACACAGAGTCCAATGTATCCAGTATTTAGGGGGGAAATAGCCATACCTGGTGTATAAGTTAGAAAGCAGAAGGTGGAATCATAGAATCACGAGTAATTTGGGTTAGAAAGGGCATCTCAAGGTCATAGATTCTAATGGCCTCTAAAAAACCTGATCTGGTAAGGCTGAGGTCTTCAGGGCCTTGTCCAGACTGGAGCTTTGAATATTTCTAATAATGTAATTTCCACAGCTTCTCTGTGCAGATTGTAGGCTTGATCCCACACATGATGAAAAAAAAGTATTTTCTCATAAGTAGTCAGATTTGTAATTCTTTCAGCTTGTGTCCTATTACTAAGAGTCCTGCTTTACTTTCTTTCCCTCTTCATGTTAGGTGGCTGTAGACAACAATGAGACCTCCCATCACCTTTTTCTTCTCCAGCCTGCCTATCTTAGCATCTCCTTATTTCACCCCTTACCATCTAAGTGGTCTCTGCTGGACTCGCTTCACTGTGCCCCTGTCTCTTTTGTACTAGGAAAACCAGCACTGAATGTGGTACTCCAGTGCTGGACAGAGTGGAAGAGTCATTTTCCTTGACCTGCTGGCTATACTCTGGCTAATACATCCCAGCATGCTGTTGATCTTTGTCGCAAGGACGCATCATGAGCAGCAAGAGCTAATGGTCTGAGGACTGGAAAAACCTTAGCAATCTCTCATCATTACCCAACATCTGAGCATCCACCATGCAGTAAAGCTCCTAGGACATCAAGTCAGGCTGGCAAATGGTTGGAGTCGTCCCTGAAGGACATAGTCTCCAGTCACAATTATTTGCCACTCTGTTCAGTGCAGACACTTGTTTCAGTCTCAGCAGACACAGGTGTTTCCATTCGGAGTGACCTTCCTTCTCACCTGTTGCTAGGGTAATATATCTTTTCTGAAGCTGCAAATATGCTGGTGGAGGATGAGTCCTCCTCCTGCTGCCAGAAGGCATGTCTCCTGCCTTCCTTATTGCTCCTGATGTTTCCTTCAGTGTGGTCTGTACCTGCAGTTTTTTCCTTGCAGCTTGGGACTCAGGCTTTTGTATCTGCAGGGTCTCTGCACAGACACTGTTGATTTATGTGTGTTGTGATTTAACTCTGGTAGTTGGCTAAGCCCCACACAGTCACTTGGTCACTTCCCCAACAAGACACTAGGAAGGTAATAGGAAAGGGAAAAGCAAGAAAAACTCGTGAGTTGAGATAAGGACAATTCAATAGATAAAGCAAAAGCTGAATGCTCCAGAGTAGCAGAGTAAGCAATTTATTCACTGCTTGCGATGGACATGCAGGTGTTCAGCCATTTCCAGCAGCACAGGGCTCCATCACGTAATGGTCATTTGGGAATACAAATGGCATAACCTGGAACATCCTCCCCTTCCTCCTTCTTCCCCCAGCTTCACATGCTGAGCACAATCCCATATGGTATGGAACATCTCTTTGATCTATTTGGGTCAGCTGTCCCAGCTGTGTCCCCTCCCAGCTTGTTGTGCAGCCTCAGCCTCCTTGCTGGTGGGGTGGTGTGGGAAGATGAAAAGGCTGTGACTCCGTGAAGGCACTGCTTAAAAATAGCTAAAACACTGCTGTATTATCAGCACTGCTTTTGTGTCACAAACCCAAAATATAGTTCTATACTAGCTACTCTGAAGAAAATTAACTCTATCCCAAACAAAAGAGAGTAAAATGTGATTCTGCGAGTCTGGCATCACCTGTTCCCCCTTTACTGATGCTGCAAGGAAGAAGAGCCAGGGAAAGTTATCAGTTGGATATGAAACTGTTGATGCTGTTGTTATCCTGCAATCAAAAGAGAGGATAAAGAAAAGGCATATTCTAGAAATTTAAACATTCATGTTCCTATAGCAAATGGAGGTTAACTCTTAGAAAAATTGATGGGAGGTCATTTAAGACATTACAAAAGCAGTAGAAATGGCAGACAGACAAGAATGGTCTAGCTGGCCATAAATTGGAAGAGTACCAATCCCAGAGGGAAAAAAAAGTAGGAGACACAAAAATCTTAAGTGTGAAGAGCTCTCCCTATTTCAGTAAGATTAAGAGCTTCTCTAATGAATGCAATTGGCAAGGGAAGTATTTAGCAATGTATAGTTACCACTTAAGACATATTAAGCACTTACATTTCCTTATGACTATACCTTTGAGATAATTTGAAGGACAAACTGTCTCTTGCGGCAGGGTAAGAAGAATGTTTTCATATTGTTTTTTCTTTATGAATGTGGCAGAAATAGAGAAACCTTCCTGTGCAGACGATTTACTAATTTTAAGAGAAAAAAAATTACAACCAAATTGCAAAACCAATCTGTCTTTGAATGATACATTAGTACAAAAAAGGACATTGAAATGTGCTAAATTCCACATAAGTGAGGGAACACAAACTGGATCTGATGGGTCCATTATGTATCTACAGTCATATAATACATTTTAGTCCTGTATGTCTCTGCAGTTCTTCAGGTTCCACAATGGATAACTTCAATTTTAATAGTATCATTACAGAAAGTGGAAATTCAGGTCTTTTCAAACACCTTCTAACATGAAAGCAAGTTATTATCATATTGTACTGCCCACTGTCACTGAAGTACCTAAGAAGCCACACTTTCCCTCTGTTGTCTGTAAGTACATGTAAGACTCCTACAGTGAATAATTCCTAATGAGTCAGGAAGGCATTCTGCCACCAGTTTGCATGAACTTCCTGGATTTTAGGTCAGGATAACCACTTCTTCATTGTCACCACACTGCCTTACCCCAACACACAATAGACAGTTATGAGTAGATTGCAGGCTATGCACCCTCAAAAATGTGAGTCTACTTTATACAAGAATAGGCAATTTTGTTATCAGTGCATTCATATGCATTTGCACCAACACAAATTAATTAAAGACCACTGTCTCTTGTCTCCTCTCTAAAACCTAGGACAGAGAATGTCAGCTGTCAAGAAAGTAGTATGGGCCTTTCTTTAGAAAGTATCCAGTCCTACTGAAAGGGAGAGAGCGTTCATCAACACTCTAGACCCTAGATAATTCAGGTGGTTAAAAAATTCTTCTATTTGCTCTGTCTGAATACCTCGCCTCCTGCCCCTCTCCCTCTTTTTTTTTTTAACTCAGCCTTATGTATTATTAGGTCCTGCATTGGTTGTAAAAACTTACCTAGATAACATAAAGGAATGGCCAGAGGACCACCTGAAGAAGGGCTGGAGTACAAGTAGAAGGGGTTTCAAAGGAATCTAAAGGAAACTCCTGGCAGTTTAAAGATCTCTTTTACAGATAAGAATGGGTTTTTTTGAAGTAGCATGTCAATTTGTAACTCTATATTCAATAAAGCTAGGCAATTTTTTGCCAATAAATTTAACTCACAACAGTTTTCTTAAGAGACAAGGTTCATCTTGGGATGTGAGTATGGATATGAATACAGGGTTCTGGGTTATGACGTTGGAAAGACACATGAATAACTAGACAACTGCTAACAGATGACATGTAACTCATGCAAATTAAATTGTCAGATGAAATCTCCATTTCTTTTCTTTTTCTTTAATTTAATTTATTGAGGATTTTATTTCATCTCTTTATTTGTTTATCTATCATATTGTTTATTGGTGTGGTCAGTTTTAATGGCCATCAAGAATGTTGTCAAAGGGCTTGTACGATGAGGTCTTTTGGAGACACAGACCTGTGAACATACAGTCCTGAGAAAATTACAGGGGATATATTGTTGCTCTCTCTCTGTGTTAGTACTATGAGCTACTGAATAGCCATAATTTGGTGTTTCATTAATTCATTAGTTCTGGTAATTTGAAAACATTTTTCTTGCATTTATAGTCTTCATTAAAAAACAATTTTTTCTAGTTGTGTCTTTAATATTTATCGAGGTATAACTTTTGTGCTCAGGGTCTGGAAAGATTCCATGTTGTTGTTGAACTTGTAAGTGTGATCCTTTCTCAAAGGAGGAAATGTCTGCTATTCTTTGGTCCAAGAGTGGCCTTGGACCTCTTGCCATGTTTCTCATGTATGTCAGTCAGGTTCACTAGACATCCATCAAAAATACTTCTTATTCTTGCTTGTAGAGAGTCCCAACAATACTGAGAAGGTGATCTAACCATAGAATGCTGCCAAAATGAAATTTGTCTGCCAGTCAATCATGCATTTAAAAAGAAATATGACTGAAAAGTACCCAAACCATTTTTTCAAAAGTTATTGCAAATTAAAATCTCTCCAGCAGATGGAAAAAGTGGGACCACCTGGCAAGAGGCCAGAAATCATTTTTGTTTTGCATTTAAGCTTTTTTGGATGCATGCCAACAACCCAAATTCAGCATCTGTTTCTGCAGCTGCTGCACAGGGAAGCAATAATTCCTCAGGCTAAAAATTGCACAACAACAAATATCAAAGTAACTCAATTGATGAATAATCAGTAAGGGACAGGAGACTTCTTAATTCCCACCCTTATGATCTGTGAGTTGAAATACAAGTAGTGAATTTAAAAAGATATGATTTAAAGCATCTCAATATCTATATAATCTAATTTTGCAGTCTCAAAGAATAGTTTCCTATTTTAGTTCAGAAACACACAGATATATATGTTAGAGTACTTAGCACATGAATGGAAAAGAAAAGTTGTGTTTCTTAAATCATTCCATCCTTTTTGTAAATCATTCCATTTCCCATAGAATGCCTTTTAGCTTTGGTGTTAATGTTTCAGTACCCTAGAAATCAAAGCTCTGCCTGCAAGATGCTTTGATCTTCTGTGTTGATTTTATAAGGGTGGGAAGTTGTTGCTTTCTGTAAACTGATTCAAGAAACCTTAGACTGACTATACCGTAGAAAGGATCAGTGTGAAGGATGGAATGAGACAAGATCCTTATTGTATAGGTAGGACAAGTTAGTGATTAATGGGATAATAGGAAATTACTAGCTCCCGCATCTCTATTAGTAAATTCCTCCTTCCTTCCTCGTTACACTCAAAGTCTTGCTAAGAGTCAAAAGGAAATCTTTTGCTAAGAATAAAATCCTTCTATGTGGAATTAATAATTTTTATTAGTCTAATTAAGGCCTAAGTAGCCTAATCAAAATGCAGCAAGGGGTTATTTTTATTATAGTTACAGTGAAGTTAACACATGCAGTAATACAATGTAAATACATACATATTATATCGACTTTTCCTCTAGTATTATATTTATACTTCATTGAGTCCTAAGGTCTACAGCTTTGATCTTCAAGAAAAATTGGGCCAGGAAGCAATGACAAGTCACCAGTATCCTGAGGTTCTTGCTCAGAAGAATCTGATGTTGATGGTGAAAATGTATTCCTCCTTGGTCTTGGGCCCCCTTTCAAAATTATTAATTTTTAAATATATATATCTTTATGTATGAGATAGTGGTATGAAAACAAAGAGCTCCATAACAATTTTCAAGAGTACTGAATTTCTACAATAAAAATGAGTTGGGGCATATCATGTGTGATATATGTTTGGTCTTTACTCAATGCACTCTAAAAACAGTTATTCTCATTTTCATGTATTCCATGTGTCCTTTCACGTTTTAGAGTTTTGCTGGCATGTCCTATTCTGTGTGTCATTTTGTAGTCACCTTGTTTTCTGGTTTTATTTTGAACTCTTTCAAAGCCTTATAAATATTTCAAAACTTTTCAGATCTGTTTAATTTAAAATGGTAGTCATCACAACTTTTAGATCCTTTTTTTCCAGTTTCCCTTCAGCTACTTTTGCAAACTTGGCATCACTGTTGCTGTCAGTGAGTAAGACACAAATGGGAAGTAAACACACTTCAGCACCATCTTGGCTTGGGGATGGAATGCTGCCAGCCTCCTGTTCTTGTCTTTAGTTCACTGAACAGTAACTCAGCCGCAATCCGTGATTGAGAAATAAATTTTTCACATTAATCTATTCAATGCTGTTGTAAACAGACTACACAGACATTGTCCTCAGACTTTCAGCATAAATTGATACATCAACTTCACCAAAAGAAGACATTGAATTCTATTATTTCCCCTCTATTTGACAAAATAAGGATCATACTGTTGTAGAATAACTTTGCATTTTAGCCACCATAAAAATACTTGGATGATGAAGGTGTTTCCTCTATGTTCTTAAATGGACATGCACAGTTGGTGCACTTTCACAGGAGGACTGAGAAGGAAGCAAAATCATCAAACTGAAAATGCTGTTGCTTTGAGGGCAAGCAGCTGAGGTCACATGCTTTGTCTGTCTTGAAGAGAAGCCTGGGGGATGACTTCATCGCAGACTACAACTTCTTCAAAGTGGACAGTGGAGGGAGAGGTTCTGATCTTTTCTCTCTGATGAATTGTGATAGGACAAAGCAAAATGTAATGAAGCTGCATCACAGGAAGTTCAGATAGGACATTAGGTAAATGTTCTTCACCTAAAGGGTGGTTGGTCACTGGAACAGGCTCTCCGGGGAAGTGGTCATGGAACCAAACCATTCAGAGTTCAAGGAGCATTTGGATGTTGTTCTTAGCCATATGGTTTAATTTTAGGTAGTCCTGAGAAAAGTAGGAAGGTGTACTTGATGATCCTTATGGGTCCCTTCTGATGAGATATTCTATTTTTCTCTTTCCCCAAAGAGAAAAAATTATCATGGAGAAGAGCTGCAATATTATGAGTTGTCTAGCAACTGGGGTCTGAAATGTGTTGGTTTTGAATTTTGTTTGGCTCTAAATGTCATTTTTTCCATTGATAGCTGCATGGTCAGGTCTGTAGAAAAGTAAAAGAAAATCTTTTTGCAAAACAATGATATGGGAATTTGTTTTCTTTTCTTCTTTCTTTTTTTTCCCATTTCTTTTTATTTTTCTTCTTCTTCTTTTTTTTTCTACAGAATTTTTTNATCTTTTTGCAAAACAATGATATGGGAATTTTTTTTCTTTTCTTCTTTCTTTTTTTTCCCATTTCTTTTCTTTTTTCTTCTTCTTCTTTTTTTTCCTACAGAATTTTTACTTTCAAATTCCTTCCTTCTCAATATTCTGTAAATAATCTGTAGATTATGGAACTATATGGCAAGTCTGAAATATAAAGTAAAGGGTTAAATTTAGGACTTTTAGTTTACAGCCTTTTATATTAAGAGGACTGTCTATCAAAAATCCATCCTACTAAAAAATCAGTTGAAACTGCTCTTTTTCCAGATGCATATAAATTCAGATTTCAGCAATTCAGCTTCTGTTAATAACTCCCCAAAGAACTAAAATTAATTCCACCATAAGGATCTTTTACTGCTGACATCTTAAAATTTCAACATAATTCCACCTTTTTCACCCAGAAACACACTTTATTGATTCTATAGCTATTAAACAAAACAGAGTACTATTTTTTCATTGAATGTACATAACATGAACATCACGTTTCCTGTAGTATTTTCAAGTAAATCCTAGTTTTGAAATGTGAATCTGATCGTAAAAACTGAGTTCACTGCTTGTAAAAAACCAAAAAGTAAAATATTTTAATTTTTTAAAATTTGTCTCACATTTTATCTGTTCCAAACATTATTAATTTTAAAAATAATTATTAAGATAGAGAATACTCTTTCTGGAAATCTTTAAAGAAACACATTATTTTCTGTATTAAAAGGTTTTGATGTTCTTTTTTCTTATTTAGATAGTGTTCTTACCCATACATGACTAGGAAATATCTTCTTAGCAGTTCCAGAAAGATGATAATATTCTAGAAAGAAGAGGACTAACTGGTAATTTCTTCATAAAATCATTGAAATGCATTTGATTTTTTAAGAATTTATCACAGAATTAAACTTAATTTTAAGATTATAGATTAGGATAAATATCTATAATTTACTTCTCCTATTTCCTAGAATTCAAAGCAATGAGGTAGTCAATTTGATGTTAATAAGAACCAGGTTTTAATTATTGCTTTTATAGGAATTTTATGAATTTAAATAAAAGACCAAGATGCTTAAATCCAAATACAAATTTCTATTGCAATGTAGCCTAGTTAACACTTCCTTCTCATAGGTCTGAATAAATTAATTGTTTATTAAAACAACTAAATATTTTCTAAGGTAGAGTAGTTTCAAATATTGGAAAAAAGATTTCATTCAGACATTAAAAGTGAAAAGAAAATGCCAATTTCACATCATCAACTTCTTCATCTTGAAAAATAAAAAAAATATTGGCTTTTGCCTGCTATTCTATACAACCAGCATTCTTCAGCTTGGTTGTAGACACAAAGAGCAGATGTTTGATTTAAAACAAGGATGTAATGCCATGCCATAGCAAAAGCAGGGCGGCTTAAGAAAATGACAGCACTAACATTCTGTTACCTTGCGCTAATGAGAGTTGGCAACATAACAGTGTATATCATTATAAGCTGTCATCGTGAAAAATTATAAGAGACACCAACTTGCCAGAGCTGTTATATTTACTGAGACCCTTATATTTAAGTTGTTCTTCTGCTTGCAGAAGGGAAAGGAAAAAAAAAATACAAGTCAGAATAGTCTTCCTTCTTAAAATGAAGACCTTTTTTCTAGAATATTTCTGCTCCTTGTACATTAAAACACTGCACAGCTTATACACAAAACTAAAAAAATCAGATTTTCTGGCATACAATGGACAAGATGACCATATAAGAGAAGCGTGTGAGAAAAATTCTTATTAAAAAAATGTAAAATTTTTTGGACTATATGGTGTCCTCAACAATATACAAGGGGGCATTTTTCACAAATGCACAAGTTAGGTCCAGATTTGTTAATTGTAGAACTGGAAGAAAACCAGAAATGCCAAACACAAATCCACCTGAGCTAATTAATCCTTTTGCAAAAGGCTCCTGAGACAAAACTATTTTCTCTGTCATGGCATTATGCTGTCTGAACACACTCACTTGGTGATTATGTGGATATTTCTAGAGCAGTGTTATAAAATTATCCCCATTCTGAAATATTCAGAACAAACAGAGAGAAATTCAGGAAAAGAATGTAGAAATGTGTTCTACTTCCAAATGACCATTGTCCCTCAGGGATCAATATTGGGACTGGCAATATTTAATACCTTTATTAATGATACAGACAGTGGGATTGAGTGCACCCTTAGAAAGTTTGCAGATGATTCCAAACTTAGTGAGGCAATTTATATGTTTAAGGGAAAAGATGCTATATAGAGGGACCTTGAAAGGCTTGAGGAGTGGGCCCAGATTAACTTCATGAGGTTTAGCAAGGTTAAGTGCAAGCTCCTGCACCTGGGTCAGGACAATCCTCAATATCAGTACAGGATGAATGGATTGATAGCACCCCTGCCGAAAGGACTTGGGAACACTGGTGGATGAAAAATTCAACTTCAGCAGTCAGTGTACAATTGCAGACCAGAAAACCAGCTGTATCCTGCCCCGTAAGAAAAGAAGCAGAGACAGCATGTCGAGGGAGGTGATTCCCTCTACTCCGCTCTCAACTCGAGTAGTGCATCCAGCTCTGGAGGCCACAGTATAAGAAAGACCTGTTAGACCAAGTCTGGAAAAGGTCACAGAAATGATCAGAAGGCTGGAATTTATCTGATATTAAAAACAGACTGGGAGAGTTGGGGCTGTTCAGCATGGAGAAGTCTCCAGGGAGACCTGAGTGTGGGTTTTCAGTACTGAAAGGGGGTTTACAAGAATGACAAAGACTTTTTCATAGGGTTTGTATTGAGAGGACTGTGGGCAACAGTGCTAAACTGAAAGAGATTCAAGTTGGATGTAAGGAAGAAATTTTTAATGTGAGGCTGGTAAGGTCCTGGAAGAGATTGCCCAGAGAAGCTGTGGATTCCCCATGCTTGGAAGTGTCCAAGGCCAGGTTGGATGATGCCCTAAGCAACCTGGTCAGGGAAGATGTCCCTGACCATGGCAGGGGCATTTGAACTAAATGATCTTTAAATTCCCTTCCAAACCAAGCCAAACGAGAATGATTCTATGCTGTAATTTGTCCCATTACTTTTTTATAACTTGTAGGTCTGTAACATATGTCAGAAGGAAAAGGAGTCTGAGGCTTTAATACTGTAGTCAATGCTGAACAATTTTTAATGTGTGCTTCCTTAGATGGAAAAATAAGCTTACTTACTTATCACTCTGAGCAAAAAAACAGACCAAAAATTAAAAAATGAGACAATGCTGGAAAAATTGAGATAATTTCTTCCAGATTTAAAAAATATTCTAGGTGAAACATATTTGGAAAGCTAATCCAGGAATTAGTGCAATTTATGAATACCTGTGCCTCAGTGACTGACGTTTCAAAGGATATATTTGTCATGCTTATCAGGAAATGAAAAATGATAACCAATTTACTATGACACGTGTAATACAATTCTTATATATGACAGTGGAAAATAGCTACCAGAAGTGTTAAAAAACCCTAAAACTAAAAAATAAACTGAAAACTGAAATAAACTGAAAATATGACAAGATATAAGGTGATGTGAAGGACTTACCTGTCAAGTAGTATTCAGTACTGCCACTTACACAGATGCATTTTCCTTGATATTTTACAAGGCAAAAAGAAAAAGCTCCAAAATCTGTGCAAGCATAGTACCCATCAAAATAGTATATCTAACTGACCTCTTCTTAATTTTATTAATCTCAGATCCACAAAGCTGAGCATTTGCAGTTTATTATTTTACAAAAATGATAGCAATCAATAATTTTCATCCCTGTCTTATTTATGGGTCACCCATGTGACAGAACCTACATATCATCTTAATCTTAACAAAAGAAAGAAATTAGAAACTGAAGTTGTCAGTTCTATTAACACCCTAAGCTTGATGCCGAACAGTTTCTGTGACTTTTGTAAAAAATTCAAGTGGGATTAATTTTTGCCTAACTTTAAATAGCCACAGCATAGATGTGTCCATGTCTGAGACAGAAATCTAGCAATTTCAGCCAGAGGAGTAAAATAAGAGATTATCATCTGGGCTCTTGTAAATATTAGGTAGAAATTACCTGTGCTCTGTGAAAATGCTCTGTTTCATTCTCTTGATTATAAGGAGAATGAAGGTACCTACCTCATATGGAAAATGAATAAAGAAAACACTTGAAAAGAAGTAGAAATGCTGTCCTTAAATTGGCCTTCATTACTGAGGGGAAGATTGAATTATTTGTTTAACACAGAAGATAAAATGGAAGATATGTCCGATGGTCTAAACTGTTACAAGTGTGCTTAACATTACAAACCATAGTCCCACTGAAACCCTAAACATCTTGCATAGCTGTGTGCAAAAATGTTGATAAAACAAAGTCACTCCCCACAAACACATCAAATCCAGGAATTTTACATCTTCAAATCCCCTGTCATGTCAGTGAAAAAACCTGAAAATCACTGCCATTCTGTAAAAACGTGTCATCAGATTAAGCTATTATAATAAGGATTTGGAGAAGACCAGCCATATATCTCCCTTATAAGCTTCTTAATAAGTATGCATAATGGAGAGAAAGGCAGAAAAAGTATGTTCTATTTCATGTAGGTTACTCTGAAAATTAACTATATAATATGCTTATTTATTAATACATTTTTGTAATGCTTAATTATCTCAGTTAAGAAACTGTGTGTGTGTATGTGTATATGTATATTTAAATTACCCAGATAAATGTATGCCTTGTCTGTAAGCACAGGACTATATTGAAAACCATCTATGCTGATATTCTTCAATTCATAAAATTCATGTTTAATTGAAGAAAAGCATTCCATTCCAGTGGTATAATAGAAACAAAAGCATAGTTTTCTAACTTAGCTGAACAAACTATTTAATACTTGAATGAACATTTATAAGAAGCAGCAGGTTTAATAATATAAAGGTGTGTAGGTTCAGATATTTATGTATGAAAAAGAGAAAACAAAAAGCAGCAAAGTTAGAGTTGTACTCTTATTAAAATACCTATTTTTCCCCCAACAAATGAAATAAAAAGTCATTGTGAAAATTAACTCAGTTTTAATATATCATATAAAGGTCATTGGGGGTTTTCTTTTCTTTTTTTCTTTTCCCCTTTCTCCTCTTGATTGTCCCTTCAATTTCTGTCTCAACAGGAAAATATATCACTCGATCATGCTAACAGGATCAGCAAGCTGAGTTTTCTCCAGTGAAATAAAGATATAACATCTGGGACCCAAACAGCACTTTCTTTAACTGTCTGAAGACACGGGGTACTTTTGAGACTTCAACATGACTCACAAACATATCAAGAAGACAGGACAGATGGAAAAGAGTAACAGTTACAGGCACTGTTCCCTTGCTAGTGTCCTGCAGACTGAGGAAAACATATTTTGTCCTTCTGTAGCCTAAGGCATCAGGCATTACTTATCTCTCTGTGACAGAAGACATTTTCAGAAAAAGCAGAGCTCAGATAACTAAAGAGGATTATTGGACACATTTACCTAAAAAGAGAAAAGAAGAAACAAAGAAGTTGACCTCTGAGACTAAATAGTGCAGTTCTCAAATCAAAACAAAGTACTGTGCAAAATGTTAGATTACTTGACTGCAATGAGAAGATTCCCATTGTTCTGCTTCCTGGACCTGGAAGCACTGAGCTCCTTATGATTCCTGACCTACTGCATTATCATAGCTCATGAACTTAAACAACCATCAGTCTGTAAAATACAAAATGGGAGTTGGAAGAAAGTTAACTGGAAGCCTCTGGAATATCAAAACTCTCATCAGAAGGTGGATCAGCACTTAGCGAGAGTCAGACTGTTTCAGTCAGGTTCTCCAAATTTTTGGTTAATCAGCACCTGAAAGTTGTAGGCTCTTTGATTGGACACTCATTTCCCTGTGTTACTTATTGTAAATGTTCCTACCAACACTTTTTTTTTTTGGGAGGGGGGTTAATTTCTTATAGCAATTAGCAAAAGTGACAATTTGCTTTCCTAGACCATTGGATAAAATATTCTCAGTGACCCAATGCTTTTCTAGTCTATAGGAGGCAATACAGCTTCCTTGGTCATGAACTCTCAGCTTTAAAAATTGTTTTGTTATGCATTTTGGTCTATATTCTAAACATAGTTTATATAGGCCTATAGTCGGAGTAAGCTTAAGCAATGTATTTTACCTATTTACCCTCTATCATTTACTATTTATATTTCAGTGCTACTACAAAATACTGTGACAAAGACCAGATTGTGTACCTGTGAACAATGGTGGAAATAAATATTTAAACAAGATTCCTGAATTTATTCAGAATAATAAACCATTTATCTTCTGATGCAATGATATTTATTCCCGTGGGAATTTCTGTGGATCTTCCTCCTTTTCCATAGTTTTTACTTCCTCTTTTGTTGTTCATGCCCTTTTTCTAGACTGGCTATTTCTAGACTGTCTTATGCTGTGCTATGTATCAGAAATGCTGTACCTACGCTAGCAGATAAAACAGGCCAGAGAGCATTTGATAGCCCTTCAGGTCAGTAGGGTGGTGTGGCTGATGCCTGAACAGCTACATTGCCTGGTGGCATGTGAGCTGTCAACTACAAATAAAACCGTGTGTAGGAGGCTGCTGGTTTGTCACGGACCATAATGGCACCAGTGCACACGCTAATACTGTGGTAAAATAAACAGCCATGTGCCAGTGCTTAGACTGAGATCTGGTCTTCTTGATTCAGAGACGCGACCGAAACGCACCACCGCATGTGCTGTTCTTTGAACTCGGTGTGTCTTGCTCTCTTAATACTTTTGATTCCTTAAAGCCCTAGAACAGCTAATGCACATGTTCAGGGTACTCAAACTAACTCTCATCCACAAAGATTTTCTCAAGGGCTAGTTTTCTAACTGGCTATTAATTATCTCAAATTTATTTAAGACCCTCTCAATTTTCACTTTGTTTCTTTTCCTTAAGACTTAAGACTTTGTAATTTATTCTTTTTAATTTCTTAGATTTTAATCCTCTTTTTCTTTTCATTCTTTGCATATTAGAGATTTATAGTTCAAGTCTTCTGACAGAATTAGTGGAAACTATTAAAAACATGAACATTTTTTCCACTGAATGCATGCTTGTCAGAAAATAAGTCACCTTCCAGCTGTCTTCCTTCCTACTGGAACCCATTTCTTTCTTAGTGAAGTACTTTTCCTATATTTCAAATTATTCCTGATTTATCTAAAAAATTGAAATTTGTTGAGTTGTTAAACTTCTCCCTCCAACTCCTTTGAGTCTCATGTTTATCTGTTGTATTTGTTGGAGGTTTTGTTAGTTTGTCTTCCTGCTTTGTGGTGAGGTTTTTTTGGTTGATTTTTTGTTGAGTTTTTTTAATTCTATCTTTTCAGGTTCATTTTAGTTCTGGTACTTGATTTTGTTCATTTACCAGTAAGACATCTGAAAGCTGCCAGGTCTGCCTTCATTTAGGGTCTGAGATCCAGCTAGTAGAAAGGACTGGTACAAAGGGTTCAGATAATGCCTGAAGGTGGAAGAGGGTTTAAAACACCTGTAAGAACATATTTGAATGCAATGTGAATGACAGCAATACTATTTTATACATAAAAATGTAAAGAGAAGGAAACTGAGTCAGAATTAAGAAAATCTACTGTGTACAACATAGTTGTGGGCTCGAGATGAAGACATTTGTGCAAAAGAAGAAGAAGACTCAGGGTGACTTAAAGATTAATGTTATGATGAAATTTGTTGAAAGAGAAGGTGCCATTCATATGGTATTTCTCTCTGAGGAGTGGAGGAGGAAGAGGAAAGAAATAAATATCTATTGTGGGGTTTTCTATGTTTGTTTGTTTGTTTGTTTGTTTTCCCAGACAATAATATATCTCCTATTGTCCAGGTAGTGATACCCCAGAAAATGGACTAGAAGAAAGCATGTACATACAGATGGCATTCCTGATCCTTTTATATATGTTGTGGAATAACTTTATACCTCATACACTCTTTTGAGAGCTGTAACTGTCCATTAGCTTAGCTTAACAGGATTTTTCATATAGACAGGTTAACTTCAAATGGCTTATTTATAAAACCACATTGTCAAAGGAATTTTGATTCTGTGCCAAAACACAATCACTAAACTCTTGTCTTCCCACCACACATGAAACTGCTTCAAACTTAGGATACGTAAAATTAATCTATTTTTTTGTTATAGGTGTGCTGGTTTACTTGTTTTCTTAAGGTAGAAGTTTCATGTCTTTTGGTGCTGTAAGGCCATAGTGAAACACTTTGTTCCATTGGGAAGAAGATTGTTCCCTTGAGACTTGCACTCACTTTTAGCCTGCAGAGCCATGAGATACTGGCATGTAAAGCCATGACATTTTTATGAATAGAAATACTATTTTAGGTCCTTTAAAGACATTTCTGTGGCTCCCTCTGGGCACTATACAGTCAAACTGAGATTCAAAAATAGATCCAATTAAATTTTTAAAGACTGAAACATTTGCAGTTTCTTTGCTTATGCTGAGAAAACACAGTGTCAGGCTGTAAATGCATGTGGGAAATGGGCATCTCAGTTGTACCAAAATTAAAAGAAAAATAAAGAAAAAAAAAAAATGCATGCTCTACAATCCGTCCTGAGTGTCAGGGTAAATATAGTTCTTAAATTAATTTACATTAGAGTACATATATATAAACATTTTCTTCTTCCTTTACAATACATGTAAAAGCCTCCCCTGTAATCTGTTTTCCAAGTTAAAAAAATCCATTTGAGTAAAGAACCGAAGAGGTACCCTAAAGGAGGCTGTTCCTTATGTACCAGGGTGTTGAGGTGACCCTGACTGGACAATAGGTGCCCGCCAAAGTCACTCTATCACTCTCTGCCTCAGCTGGACAGTGGAGAGAGAATATAATGAAGGGTTTGTGGGTCAAGATAAGAACAGAGAAAGATCACTCACCAGTTACTGTCACAGGAA
Source organism: Atrichornis clamosus (assembly GCA_013400975.1). Lineage (NCBI taxonomy): Eukaryota > Metazoa > Chordata > Aves > Passeriformes > Menuridae > Atrichornis > Atrichornis clamosus. The sequence continues at coordinate 131,026 of WBMZ01003773.1, forward strand.
AATCAGATTCAGTTTAGGGAAATTAGTTTAATTGATTGCAAATCAAAATCAGGGTAGATAATGACAAAATAAAAATTAAATCTTAAAACTCTCTCGCCCTGCCTCTCCCTTCTTCCTGGGCTTAACTTTACTCTCAATTTTCTCTACCTTCTCCCTGGCTCAGCAGCGCAGGGGGATGGGGAATGGAGAGTTTAATCAGTTTGTCCATTACATATTTCTGCCACTCCTTCCTCCTCAGGAGGAGGACTCCTCATACTCTTTCTCTGCTCCAGTGTGGGGCTCCTACCATGAGAGTCAGGCTTCCACTAACTTCGCGAGTATGAGTCCTTCCATGGGCTGCAGTTCTTCAGTAACTGCTCCAGAGAGGATCCTTTACTAATGCTTCCATAGAACTCAGTATTTTTCCATACTATTTGGTTTAAATTTGAATAACGTAGCTATAACAGTGCCACACAGATGAAATTGGAACAGTCTGAACAAAAAAAAAAAAAAAAAGAACAAAGAAAATTCTTTGATCACTGTTTGTTACTGGGTGAAAAATGATTTACACTGGATGAAAACCAGTTATGTAATTTCTTCTTCTTTTTATTTTTTTCTTAATGTATCTCTTAGTGCTTCTAACAGGTATTCAACTACAGATACTACACATATAAAAAAAATTACAATGTATTGTATTTCCAATAATTGTTCTGTTTTATTGTTCTCATACAGTCCATAAAAGACTTATTTTGCAATGCTGTTTCTCTCAGAGGAAAAAGAAGTAAAAACAATGAATGAAAGAGACTTTAAATTCTTAGCAACTCTTACAAAATAAACTGTTAAATTACTATATCCGTTTTCAGGAGCATCAAATCTAAACCTGAATTTCTTTCACTTCATGCAGGATTATGTTATTTCCCTCTCAGCTTTAAAACCCATTGAAATCAACGGAAAACTTGATGAGGTTTAGCTCAGGTCCTCTTCATGAACGTTATAGCAATAAGGCTTTATGGTGTTTGCACAAAAACTAATACAAGTAAATTTTGAATTTATTTTCCAAAATGATCCACAAACACAACATTTGATCCATGAGAAAGCCTGTTAAATCAGCAGATAACAATCTTTCTATGTGCTTTTGAGCCCAGACCACATCTGCCTATACAGTGAACCAGACATGAGGTTTGTGGAAATAAATGTAGTTAAAAAATTTCAGAGTAGCTGAGTCAGTTATATCAGCTGAGGACCTCAATAATGCGCACTAGGGTTGAAGTGCAAGAGAGGCTACACATGTATTCACTTAAAATAATTTTTGCTTCTGGCTGAGAGGTTCTTACCCTACATAATAGAAGTAAACTAATTTTTAGTGATTTAGTTTATTGGTAAAGAAATAAGTTGTCTTTTACAATAAATATAATTTTGAAGAGTGCATCGGGCTTGGTAATTCACTTACCTATTTGATGTATTTTCTTACTGGTACCTGACAGCAATGGGAACTGCTATGTCTGAATTGATGGGTTCTTTCTACACTCATTTCAGACTCTTGAAGCTGGAAGCACTCTCAAGTACTTGCAATGCTAACAGTTCATATTTTCTTTTGTCTCATCTTAAAGGCCATGACACACTCAGGAGCAGGGCTATGAGTTCACTGATATAGCTATTTACTTCCCAGGAAAAGTATACATCTTGTGCTGACCTCCATCAGAGTCACTCTGTTCTTAAGCTCCTTCCCTTGTGAGATAAGAATTGGTCTTGTAAGTACCAGCAAGGTGCACTCTTATGTGACACGCATTTTTGACATCTCGCTCCTCAGGCAGTCTTTTTTTTTTTTTAGAGTCTCTCACTTTAAATCAAGGTGTCTTTTCAAGAGCCAGAAGGGCTGGTTGACACTTCTGTTTACACCTTTCTCTGTTTTTGGAACTTAACCATGTTATGTGATTTTAAAATGCATGTTTAAACTAGTCTGCATCAAAGATTGTAACATCTTCAGAATGTGGAAAAACTTCCCAGAAACGGTTCTGCTTTCTTTGAATTACTTGCAGACACATCGTCATCTCTACTTTCACTCCTTAGCACTCGCTGACACAAAATAGTCTTAGGGTCAATGTATTAGAGAGCTGTGCAGAAAGACTCCATGGTGAGATCTCAGGTGCTGCTTGGGAACTTATTCTGAGGAGCATGCAGAGCCTAGACAAGGAGTAATTGGACATTTGCACAAAAGGTCCACACTAAAACTTCATGCAATGAAAGCATGCTCAGCTACTGTAGGGCAATCTGTACTCAGACCCTATAGCTCTCCCTGCTACAGGGACAGAAATGTTGTCTATTGTTCAGGTACCATTAATAGGATGATGTATAAAGACTTCCCTCTCTGGAGAGAGATACCACTGCTCTTCAAGCAAAGCTATCCCTGCACAGACAGATGAGGAAGGGCACCTCTTACAAGTGGCTTTTCCCACTGTATACGTGCAATTCCTAGTAATTTAACTTTCTTTCTGAACAAGCTAGCCTAAAATCTATGGCTTTCCTTTCTCCATAAGCATTTAAATATCTATAATATTACTTATATTGTGAGTTGTTTTTTACTTGGCTTGTGTACAGATACAGATTGGTCTCCAATGTACTCCTTCTGTGCAGTACATGTCGTCATGAATCATTTACTAAGGACGTAAATCTCACCATGTTTCCCATTTAGAACAAACCAGAACCTATCCTTGTGGAACACTGGTGTATGTTCCTACTGGGGAAGAGGTCCTGTTCTTCCATTGAGGACTCTTTAAGAAAAAAAACAATCCCCCAAATACAAACATTAATTAACACTGCGATCTGAAAATATATGAAATAGGTTATTTTCCAGCACAAAGAAGGCCAGTTTCCTTGGTATTAAAACCAGTCAAGTAGTACTAGTGAATCTAACACCTTGAAAGTATTTAATGCTGTCATGCACAAAATAGTCCTAAAGCTTGTGGTGTCTTTTGTTCATTGGCATTCAAACTTTATGAGCAACGCAACTGTTCTTTGGCTTTCTCACAAACTGTTCATAAATTGATTACTTGGACTTTATACAGTATTATTTGAACTTCATGATACATCATTGAAATTTCTGTTTTATAACATAAACCAAGTAATGAACAGCAAACAGCTTATGGAAAATGAAACCATGAAACTAGAACAAGTTAGTAAGTTAAATATTTAGAAGCTTAAAGCGTCTGATTATCATCTGAATATTCATTACTGCTCTGTTCCAGCAGACACTTACTTCCATGCATATTAACATGCAAAACTGCTTTTATTATTTGGTAGGTTTAATTTTATAGGTAAATTACAATATCTTTCTTTGTCTTCCACGTCATCTGATTTCACAAACAGTTTTTTAGTTACACATACACTACCTTTTATAGTCACACATAAACCTGTATATATCAATATTTCTCTTCTGTCATACTTCCTTTCCAACTTTCCTTTTTTTAAGGAGATGACTTTTTTTTTGTCTTCTTCTCTACAGTCTAAAACTGATAGAGCTTTTAGTTTCAATTTTTTCCTTTTCAAGGATTGAGATTCACAGTTTCTTTGTTCAGGTTGAATATAGAAGGAAATTGCTTTGGGTCCATCCAGAAATTTTCTCTTCAGCAAGATGACTGTTTAGCTGTTGGCCTTCATTTCTTTGTTTTATGACTGTCATTTCCTCTGAAACAAAGAGCTGTTGTTTAAAGAAAGAAGAAATACCAGATAATATCAAGTAGTGAAACCTTTTAAATACATGAACACATATAAATCACATGTTAACTTGAACAAGTGATAGCAAAAAGATTAAACAGTTCCATCCCTACAGGAGTCCAAGACATGAACTTTTAAGCTAATAGCTTCCAGACAGGAGAAAAAACTTCTTCCTATTGCAAAAATAATGAATGTTATAAACTTCAGAAAAGGGCACAACTGGCTTTCTGTAGAGAGGGCATCAAAAACAACTGGCAAAGGAATGTGACAAACAACAATGTATAAAAAACCCCATTCCCACATATCCAGGTCTCCTTACACCTAACAATATCCAAGAAACCCACACAGGATTTTGTTCCTGTGGGTATCTATTATTTTTTATCACAAGAAGACAAATATAATCTTCTCTATTTTTCCTTCTTTTTGTGAAGACCCAGCTTATTTTTCAACAATAGGGAAAAAAAGGCTTCTTAATTCCTGGTGATAAATCAATCATCCAATTGTTTCAGAGTTGCCCATCTGCTTAAAAACGGCATAAGGAAAGGTTAAAATGTAAGCTATTTTATATTGGACTCTTACTATAAATCACATTGAAGGATTGCTGAAACAAGATCAGTCCCATTTTGTGATCACATAATGTATCAGTACAGAAGTATTACCTCTAACGTCTCTAGCAAAAAAATAACTTTTGTTTCGTTTTATTTTGTGAGAGTTTTTTTATTGGGTTGTTGTTTTTTTTTTTTGTAAGAGCTCAGCACTTGCTGCTCTCTGTGTTTTCCAATATGTTCTCAAACAAGTGGTGTTGGGATAACAGCTCTGAAGTGGTAATCCCAAGGTAGGGATGAAATTACAAGGTTGCAGTATTTCTCCTTGGAGTGTGAGTATGTGGCAGAAGTAGATTTTGCTAGAAAGGACTGCTATACTTGCTTTCTTTTCCTTTTCAATTACATCTGGGTAGCAAGTTAGGTGGGAGGATATTACTTTATTCAGATGTAATATTTAGTTTATGAGCCAGAATCAGATCCTGGAAAAACAGGGGAAGAAAATTCTGAGTAACCTGTCAAAATGGAGGAGCTTTGAAGGACAATCTCAGCAGCAAGGTTCGTAATCAAACTTGGTGGATCTTCCTAGCCCTGTGGGTTAGTTACTGAGAAAAGGAAAAAAGCCTTTAGCAATGAAGTTGGTGTATTCTTTACATATATTGATGAGGACCTGAGTTTCTCACTCTCTGAAGTATTTCACTCTGAATTGTCATTCGGAGGATCCCAGCACAGTGTCGCAGGAAATGAGAGGACCACCTTGCAGGCCACCAAACCAAGCATTTGGTACTGGTAACCTGAGGGAAGAACAGCTTTGCAGCAACATGAACATAAAAATGGGATCAAAGTTATTGTGCCTCTTTCCTCATTATTTCAAGATGGTCTGTGTGATGACAGCTCCCATTTGGTATGCTGACCGAGCAAATAAAGAGGACAAAATTTAAGACATACAATTTTGCATTACTGTCTTCATCTGTCACCTTGAGCGATTCAAATCAAGTAGAAAGGTCCATTTCACAGAGCATGGCCATTGATACTGCAGTTTTTAAAAAGGTAGGCTTGAACAGGTAAGGGATGCATCAGTAATGTTTATAAAAACAATCTAGTCTTAAAATTCAGTTGTTGTTTCATTGATTTAATGAAATATTCTGAAGGAATTGGTAATTTCCCACATTCTCCTGGATTAGTGGTTTGGTTTCAGAGTTTCAGGCCAGTTGTAAATCTTCATGACGAAAAATACAAACCAACAAAAAACAAACAAACAAAAAGCCCACTAAATATCTCTGGAGGAAAAGGAAGAGAAAAAATTATATTTAAAAAACCCCAAAACCACACATGCATTATGGAAACATATCTTCAAATGAAGAGACGCTTTAATCACTTTAAATGTTATGCAGTGATCCCAAAATCAAGATTCACTTAGAAGAACTGTCAAGAGGCTACTTCAAGGGACTCTAGCAGGAATTCATAAGAGGGTGACAAAAGTGGCAAAGAACTAAAAAATGATTTTGCATTCAGTTCTTCTGTCTCAGAGGAATAGAGTCAGACTTGCACAGAATGAGCAATATGCTGATTAACATAAGAAATGGCTCCTTTATCAAGACCATTCATTTTTGAATAAGTGTTAGGAACCACCTCTTTCAGAAGGCAAACCTTCAATGTCCTCTTTTCTAAACCTAGGATACTTATGCTTGATGATAAAGGAATTGTTTCAGGCTATCTCTTCTGCAAAGGGCTTTTAAATCCACAATGTTTTGAATACACTTACACATAGATTAAGTGATTACTGTTGTTCCCCTCTGGCCCCCTGGCGTAACTCTTTCCAAAATGAAGCACAAACACTGCAGGGGTCACTGAAGGAACTCTAAGAGGATCTTATCATAACACTATATGCTTCTGCTGGTTTCACTTTTCCCAGTCATAGAAGCCACCATAAATGATATGTCTTTTTCTTCACAGTCAGTTTATTAGCATAAACAGCTTTCAAAAAAATGCCCCCAACCTTCTTCTCAATAGTGGACAATATCTCACATTTTTTATGAAAATATTAATTTGGTTTAACGTTTTCATTTCTATTAATCACTCAAATCCAGTTTAAAGTCTTGTATTGATCTTCTAGTAAAAAGTTTCTCTCCTCCATCCTCTTCTAGACATAGAACTCTCACTTCCATACTTTTATTATTATCTAGTCTTTCAAGTAGAATGGGTGTCTTCAAATATTCAAAAAGCAAACCACAAATATTTGTCACTTTCTGAAGAAAGTATTTTTCTATGGGACACAATACATCCAGACTACCAGTCTGTGATTAATCTGGTTTAACCAAAGTGATTTAAAACCAGTAGGTAGCTAAGCCCCACAGGGACAATTGACTAGGTAAAAGTGAGAGAACTTGTGGGTTGAAATAAAGGCAGTTCAATACGTAAAAAAAAAACCAAAAACAAAAACTGTGCACAAAAGCAAAACAAAACAAAGAATTCTCTCACCACCTGGGAAGACAAGCAGCATCACTCCCTCTTCCACCTTCTTCCCCCAGCTTTTAACACTGAGCCTGATGTCATATGGTATGGGCTATCCCTTTGGTCTGTCCTTCAATTCTGACCTCATCCATACAGCCTTGAGTGAGTGTGGACTCAAGCTATTTATAATATTCTGAATGAATCAATGACATCACTTTAATCTGAAATATTACTCTGTTCATATTGTAGGTTCTCTTAGGATGAGATCCATCTAAAGTAAACAAGATAGTCAAGTTAAAGCAAATCATTGGAGCTTTATTTCAAATGAATAGAGAGGGACAGAGTCACCTCCAACAGAATGTTCATCAGATCTGTTCCAGAGGAAATGAATCATCTTCTGGAGGTGTTTGTTTTCTCTTGAGGAGTCTCTTCCTAGTCTAAACCTAGTCTAAACCTGACCAAGTTACATTAGAAAAATTCCTGTCTTTTCTCAGCTACTACATCTTTCCCACATTTTACAAAGATTAATCACTGTTGTCTTATTCTAGCAGTTTTCAATTTCTTTCTTCTTCCCAGTTTGTAAAACTGTGGAAATAGTATTTAATAATTTAAATACAATCTGTTAAGTAAACAAAAAGAAAAAAAATATTGGCTGTTAAGTAAAAATGTTTTCTGCCTTAATTTTTGAATGCTTACTTTAACAGCTTAACATTTTTTGGTTTTCTTGATGTTGTTGGTTGGGGTTTTTTTTAATTCTAATAAGAATGGCTTTAACACAATGGCACTATATTGATAGGTCTGGGTTTTTTTTTTCTATAGTGTTATTTTTTGCTATATGTATAGGTAGGTACTTTGAAGTCTGTGCAACATAGTAGACATTACATTAACAATGAAAACTTTTTCTGATCATGAGCTACTGTGTAATTGACACATTAATATTCTAGAACTAATTATCATAATTTAAGTATTATTTACATTAAATTGTCTGTAGAGGAACAGTCAGTCCCTACAAAAAGCTTTCTTTATTTCTATTAAAAGAAGGAAAAAAATCTTTCTTTTTTAAATAAAACAATCATAGAAATAATAAATACCAGATGGGTTGAAAATCTAAACTTTGTCTTTGCTGTAGTAGCAGAAGAGTGTTATATTAAAGAACACATTTTTTCAGTCCATCACAAGATTCATTCAAAGGACAAATATAATTATAATAAAAAGACCGATTTGATACAGAAATAATAGCAACAAGAATTTGTACTTCAAATGGAAATAATTTAGACTTCTTCACAGAAATAGAAAAAACTGCATTGAACAAAAAGCATACAAAAAAAGAAGATATAAATTATGACAGGAACAGGGGCAATGAGCACAACAGAAACACAGGAAGTTCCATCTGAGTATGAGGAAAATCTTTACTTTGAGGGGGACAGAGCACTGGAACAGGATGCCTGGAAAGGTGATGGATCCTCCTTCTCTGGAAATATCCCAAACCTGCCTGGACATGTGCAACCTGTATTAGGTGAACCTGCTTTACTGAGGTGTTAAACTAGTTATCTTCAAAGGTCCCTTCCAACCCCAATCATTCTGTGAATAGAAAGGAAAAAAAAAAATTTCTATCTAAGAATTCAGAAAACTAGAACAGAAAGCAGCAAGAGAACTAGAGAGGTGCAATTACATGATTGATTCTGTATAAAGGGTGTCAGATGCTTTTTCTTTTCTGACAGTATTAATTGATTAGATTTACATGAGGGACCTGCAGTAAGTACTGCTTAAATAAACACTCAAGGTTCCTGGATTTATACACTGAAGATAAAAACAGTGAGAGTTAGGTTAAGAGTTAAAAGAGATGAAAAAAACCCTGCATAATTTTGTTCACCTTAGTTCATGAGCAACGAAATCATAGTAGAGTACAAAGCAGGGCTACCTGATTGACCTGGGGAAGGTCACCACCTTGTGTAAGAGTGCTCTAGGACAGCTCGACGTAGCTTAGAAGAATGAAGTTTAAGCAGACATGTGCTTTCTTTCCATATCAGGGCGTGAAATCAGGAAATGAGGCAATATTTTTCATTGGAAGGACAAGTATCTGGCAGGGACACATACAGTCCAAAAATTAATATAAGGCTTCCCAAAGAGATGTGTGAGTTTCTGCAGCAGCTAATTAGGTACAATTCCCTTATACCAGATGTATAAGAGTTATCTGTGTCTCCCAGAGCTGTATCACTGTTTTACTTCAAACAATTTTGGGTTAAAACAGAAATAGCCAGTGAAGAAGAGACCCAAACCCACAATTCCTCCTCTGTGTCCTAGCCATTGTGAAAGAGCTTCTCCCTTCATAGCCCTGAAATGCCTCCAAAATGCCACCTTTTACAGTGAAGTGCTACATAAACAGAAAGATGAGTCCTCAAGCGTTTATATCCAGATTACTTTGGACCTGATATTTGGGATCCTAGCTAGAGAGGTAGAAGGAAAAGTTTGAACCTACTAAACCCAAAATTGGTATTCATCAGACCTATACCTTGTGAGAACGATTCATTAAGCCCTATTTACATCCATTACCTGTAGTCTGGGACCACTAATGTTAGTGTCTCATAGGACTTCAGCAGAGGACTCTCTCTTTAAGAATCTGTTCTTTTCAGCACACAACTTCTAATCTAATTTCCAAAGAACACCCTGAAGAAGCAGTGGAGTTAATCTCAGCTAATTTTACTCATTTTAGATTAGGCATTTATTATAAGACAATTGCCTGAAAAATATCTTCAAATTAAAAACAGGAAAAATAATAAATGAGCTTGTATGATCCATTTCAGGGAGCAGCAAAGACCAACCCTTCACATCCTGGCTGATGACCACCTGGCCATCAAAGACCCTTTATTTAACTTATCAGCATGGTTCCCACACTAGTGCTTAGCTCTAGAAACCTAGTTATATTTTGTGCATCAGCTAATAATTGTTTTGTACTTTTAAGTTATACATACCATGTTTGCATAGCAATTGCACACAGAAAAAGATACTGAACAGATAATACTGAAACAAAGTGACTCAGTGCGCAAGGATTATATCTAGAAAACCCAACTACAGAGGGTGGTTGCACCCTGTTTTAGGAGTGGTTAAATTGCTCTCTGGAAGTAATCGTTTCCTTACGTGATTTTAAATATAATCACAAACAAGTTTGGGTGCTAAAATCAGATGACATTAATATATTTTATTTCTTGAACTTAGGTAGTATCCAAAAAAAAAAAAACCAACCCCAAACAAACAAGCAAACAAAAAACCCTAAACGTATTTGGTTCCCAAGATACAGTCCAAAGACTGAAGTCTTAATTCAATTGTCCATACAGACACGTTTACTGCCATTTTGGCTGCACCAAGAGATCAAAGGTAATCAAGCAGAGCTGATAAATTTGATGCACATGATGGCCTTTTGCTCCTACAGAGAAGCAGCTGGAGCTAGGTCAAACACTGCAGGGTGTCTCAAGCAGTACTTTGTGCAGATGTGCAGGAAATGTCACAATAAAAATCTTGTTACAGGCAAGAAAAAACATAGAGAAAGTAAGAAAACAATTTATTCCTATTGGAATGAAAATCTTCGCAGAGTAGTTAAAGAAGTATTATTTGAATATATTTGCTACCAAGATAAGAAAAAAAAGAAAATAAAAGACGATAAAGTATACTACTGTACAAAGCATCTTAATAATAATAATAATAATAATGATGATAATTCAGTTTAAAAGGCTGCACATACACTTACTAGTTACTGTTACTTTTCCTCTGGTGTTATGCTCACCCTTATGATAGGTATCCTCTCTAGGTACCAAGTGTGTACAGTACCCATCATCATCACACAGGAAGAGGGAAATTCCAGCAAGCCATAAGAGTTCTTTGCAGGAAGAAATGAGAGGTGTATGACAAAACTTCTTTTTCTCCCTCTCACATTCAGTTTGGACTATTTGGCCAATACACTTTTACACCTTGATTTATCTTGCTGGTCCACATCTCCATGTTGCACCCAAATTAAGTGGACCAGATGGATTTTGCATATGTCAAATGCTTGTTATTCATTTCTCTTGTTACCCCTATAACTGTCCTTGTCCAACTCCTGTTTCTTTCACTGATGATTGGTGAGTTATTCATATGACTTTACAATCACAAATAGCAAGCTGTTCCTCCCATCTCACCACCCCATGCCTACTATGATCTCTTTCAAGGCCCTTGTTATCATGCCAAATATTAATTTCTCTGTGCTACATCAATATATGTTGAAGTCATAAACATGATGTTTTACGCAAAGTAACTGCTTGCTACTCCTATCTATACAAAAATTGTTTCTAAAATGTGTTTCTAAAAAATTAATTGTGAAGGCCTGCTTGTTAGAAGAAAACGTTGTTTCAGCTAAATCAAGCAAAAACAAAACTACAGACAGGTTGAGAAAAGCTCAGAAAAAACCTGATGAGTTTCAGGTCTGAGGCCTTTCAGACTTTATATTAAGCCTGTGGCTGGCAACTGGTACTGGCAGAGCTAGTTTTACTGGATTTCTGAGCTAGAGAAATTAAATCATGAACAACTGGAGCTGAGAGATGGGAAATAAGCCTCTGAATGACACCAATATCAATATTCCGCATTTGTCTAATCCTTTGTTGTTCAACTACGATAGTCCTCTCTTCACTAAATAATTCTATCACTTTTTGGCATCAGCTTTTCATCGTTCTACTGTTTTTGGCATTTCAGTACACTGAAGGAAACTGCAAAGCATGAAAAAAAAAGCACTCAGCAAGTGCAAATGAAGAAGCAACAATATGCACCCAAATTAGAGGAAAACTTCAATGTACAGAGGTTAGATATCAATAAATTGCTATGGAATTGCCTAAGGTCTGAAATGTTATGCCAGACCTGAGATAATAAATTATTTTAGAAGGATCCTCCACATAAAATTTCCATGGTATTTTTCTTCCAAATATGATACAGAAATAACTTAAGAGATATACAGGAGCTTGTGCTCTTATGTTACTTAAATTTGCTTGAAAGTCCCTATACTTCTAAAAATCTAAATAAGAACAAACCAACCAACCAACCAAATGAAGCAAATAAAATTAAGAGGTTATTCTTGCTAATGTCAATTAGAGCTGTATTTTTCTGTTCATAGTTCTACAGAAATCTGAGCTGTCAAGTACATACTATGTCCTGTATTTAAAGTAAGAAAAAATTTAAATAAAAATAGCAAAAGCCAGTAAGCCAACCACAAATAAAATGAGCAGGGTCCTCCCTCAAAAGACATAGTAAAAAAGGCTTTAGAAAAGTATATAAGGAAATTAGCACCATTTCAAAAGTTTTAAATCCATGCCTCAGTTCATTCATATAGAGTTTTGATGCCCTTAACTTTGGACAGCAGCATTTGATTTACATTCAAAACTTTCCTAAAACCCTCAAAATGGCCTGTAATACAAAAAGGGTTTGATGCACACACTGCAAATTGCACTGTATGTGCAGTAACACATATGGCGTTACAAAATTCTGATACAACAGAATTCTGTAAATGGTTCCTTGTCACTGAGACTGCTAAGAGGAATTCATTAGGATTCCAATTTTTCATGAGCAAGCTATGATTGTGTTTTCTTTACTGGGTAAACAGTGAAGGTAATGAAACAATAATAATAGGTAATGCAAAAAGAGGATGTAATATAGCATGCTATTTCAGAAGACATTTCAGACAGATGTGTACTATTATATTTTGAATCTTGTGAATACATTAGAAAGATCTATTAAGATGGTATGGAGAAAAAAGGCCCTAAGATATGGTATAAGAATAAAGAAATGTCTATAGCAAATAGAAGACAGTGGTAAAAATATGTCTGACTTATGCAAAAGAGCCTTCTTAAAGACATTGTCTTAACTCTGAATAAAAGTTTGCTTTCGCAGACTGGCACTGTGCTTGTGGATCAGAGATTATTTTTATGAGGACATTAGTACCATCATACAAAGATATATCTTTCACAGAATCACAGAATCAACTAGGTTGGAAAAGACCTCTGAGATCATCATGTCCAATGTATGACCGAACATCACCTTGTCAAACAGACCATGGCACTAAGTGCCACATCCAGCCTTTCCTTAAACACCTCCAGGGACAGTGACTCCATCACCTCCCTGGGTAGCCCATTCCAATGCCAAATCACCCTTTCTGTGAAGAATTTGTGGTGATATCTCTTCAGTGGTGCACAGTGACGGGACCAGAGGCAAGAGCTGCAAACAGAAACTCAAGAGGTTCTGTCTGAACATCAGAAATCACTTTTTTTGTGTGAGGCTAACTGAGTCCTGGCTCAGGTTTTTGAAGGGTTTTTGAAGTCTCCGTTCTTGGAGATACTGAAAATCCATCTTGAGATCATCCTGGGAAAGCTGGTTGAGATGACTCTGCTTGAGCAGGGGGAATGGAGCAAATGACCTCCAGTGGTCCCTTCCAACCTCAACCATTCTGTGATTCTGTGATCTTCTGGTTCTGGAGAAATTTCGGGTAAGCTTCAGTAATTTCTACATCATCATCCACTATAGAAAGTAGTCATGACTCCAGAATCATTTGTGTTATTAAAACTGAAAAAAACTAAAAGTCAGGGGAAAACATGGCTGCTGTCTATAAATATAGTTGCAGAATTAGCATCAGGGAAGAAAGAAGATCAATGTAAGCAAACAAACAATATTGGCATGAGAATGAGAAGGTATAAAATGCCAAGAATAAATTTCCATTCCAAAGTAGAGGCAGATTCCAAACAAAATTTTTGAGTGGTAGTAACCAAAAATAGGTAATAGCACAGTTTGCTAAGTAAGAGCAGGGAAATTGTCTCAAGATGCTTTTGAAGTGGATCTCACACATTTAAAAAATGTGAGTCTGAGGATCTCTCCTAATGAGTGACTGAGACTAGGTTAGACTCACCAAGTATATCTACACTATTAAATAAAAGTCAGTGAAAAAGTAAGATCAGAAACCACAGTTTTGATTGTTATGCACCACACTTGAAAGTTTCTACTGCAATAGTTTTATTTTAAGGTTACACAAGGAAAACAGGATGATTCATAAGACTATTTTATGCCAAGATATTCTGTCCAGAGATAATGTTTCATAAAAATAGCACAGGATTCAAAGGTCCAAGTAATTATTGAGAATTTAGAGATATCCTTTCCTAGTGTCCTCTGAATAAGAAATTGGAGGATTTGAAGCTGTCCCTTTGCTTAAAAAACCAAGGAGATAGCGTGAGGTCCTATTGGGTATGCATGGCAAGGTTTTGGTAGCAGGCAGAGGGGAGGGGTGGCTCCTCTCAGAAGCTGCCAGAGGCTGCCCCTGTGTCTGACAGAGCCAGTGCCAGTCGGCTCCAAGAAGGACCCACACATGGCCAAAGTCAAGCCCATCAATGACAATAGTAGTGCCCCTGGGATAACAGATTTAAGGGGAAAAGTTACTGCAGAACAGTAACTGCACCTGTGACAGAGGAGTGAGAATATGTGAGAGAAACAGCCCTGCAGACACCAAGGTCAGTGGAGAAAGAGGGGCAATAATTTTTTTTTTTTTTTAAACATCCTGATTATGCCAGCCAAGGAGTATTTGCACAGAATATCATCTGGATGTTGCAGAAGAGGAGAAAACATCAGTGGGATGCCACAAAGTTTAGGTTCCTACATTAAGACCTTAGGAGATGCATAAGATTATCCAATTTAAATATCTGAGATCAAGTCTATGATTCTGAAAAATTTACAGCTGTTAATTTGGGAGACTGAGTTCCCTGGAAGACTCAGGTTTTCATAGTGAAATGTCTCAGGCATAACATATTCTCTTTTCATACATGTTCATAAGCGTTTTGCCTTGACAGGCAGAGAAATTCACTACTTCTATATTGACTAAAGAGAGCCCATGTCCAGACACCGGGCACGCATCCACCAAGAAGTTCAGAGATTTCAACCTACTGGGTGTAACCTGTGCACTTGTACACAGCATGAAGTGACAATTGCCACTTCCTTTAAGAAACTGCCTGCAGAGTGCTTCTTGCTTTTATACAAAATTTTATGAGTGTTCCAGTTACACAGCTTCTAAGCAACATAAATTTGGTTACCCACTTCAATTTTAGAATATTTCCTATGAATACTTCAACATCATACAGAGATGAAACACTCCATAAATGCTCCCAAAAATACTTCAGTTTTCAAAAAAAGAATGAAAGTTGAATTAAGTGATAAATAAAGATGTGGAGAACACAGATGAGAGTAATCTTACAGCCCATTATTTAATATACTTGCCTAGAAAGGAAAGCCTTAAAACTGTTTAAATGTAGCATGGATTATTTGTTGGTTGAGATGGACAACAAGACATCCATCAATGTAAGATTCCTAAGTTCCATAAAGCAAGAGGATTTAGGATATACCAATTTATACTGCTTCCCCAATATATAACTGGAATCAGCTTCCCAGTCAACATGCTAGATACTTTGAATACCAATTTAGTGAAATGCTGAATATTCTTAAAAATGTGTAAGAGACAACACATGGTGTCAGGTAGTTAAATACATTTATAAATTTCAGCACCCAACAGTGTTGTTAATCTTATTTGTTACTGGCTCAATTTAGGTGAATCTTGAAGCACACCTTTATGTATTGTAGTCACAGAAGAAATGTGCTACAACTGTCTGCAAAAACCTTTATGCGCATTTGAAAATAGCCAGACATGTGGAACTGCAAGCTGCCACTCAAGCTTACATGTTTATCAGAATATATACCAATATTGGCAACTATCCCTCAATTTTCTGGGGGAAAAATAATGTGAGGTCTTTTCTTTTTTTTTTCCTTAGAAATGAAACAAATGTGAATTTCAAAATGTCATCTGTTTTTAATCTGGAATAGATGTAAATATTTCAATCTAATATTTGCAAAGCACTGCTCACTGTCTAAATGTAAAATATGTTGTATATTTAGTCTTCCCCTAATCTGATGGCAAACAATATCATGGTAGGCATGTACCAATATATTTATGACATGAGTCTACACATAATGACCTCATGTATCCTTCTGATTGCACACTGTAGATACTGCACAGCAGGTGGTCCTACAAATCAGTTCAAATTCCTTCAGCTCTCCACTTTCTCACAGTACATAAGGGAGTGAACAAAATAAATGGTGTGAAACTACGAGCGGCTATGATTGTGCACCATGCTTTCCCATTTTCAAGCACATAAAGTCTGTAGATATTAATTTTTTGGTTTGGCACATACTCCGAAGACGACTGCTGGAAGACAATTTGCCATACAGCAGAGTGTGAGATTGCAGCTTATTGAGGCTTGGATATTAATATGCTTGAGCAGCCCTAGGAACGATGGTAAGCTTTGCACAGTTAAGCAGAGAAGTGTTATCATTTGTCTTCAGAGAATATTTTGAATAGATACTTTGCATAACCTTTTGGTATCATACTAAAAAGATTCCTGGAAATAATGGACCTCCAAACTAACTATAGTCAGGCATAGCTATTTGAATGGTGGTTTTCAAATGAACACCTATGGTTAGTTAATTAACTTCCAAATTAATGAATTCAGTTCTGTCTGAAAATAGAATCAAGTAAATCAGGTAAACACTTATCTCTTTAAGATGAAGTGGTCTAGCTTAAGCTAATGGCACAGGTTTTCTCCGTGTTCAGTAATAAAAGATTTCTAACTAAAAAATAATGAATTCCTCTAAGATAGGTATAGAATAACACTGCATCTCTATCCACAGGCATATGACGGTCTTAGCATTCCCGGATCCAGGTGTGCATACTGGGGACCAACTTATTGTACACAAAAGCCATAATGAGATATATATCAAAATTTTTTTTCCATTTGATTTTCTGATTATATTTATAGATACAATACATGTGTGTATGTGTATATAAATATACACAATATAGGTATACAATATATATACAATAAAAATTAAACTTTACCTAAAACCGTTAAAGAGTACCAAAGGTAGAAATTTGCATATTCAACTTGCCACCTCTTAATGTAAAAGACTTATTACACTTCAGTTGAAAGGCATGCTAAACGGGAATTGGTGTGATAATTCTGACAGCAAAAGTAGCAAAAATTACTATTTTGTCCTCTAAAATATCCTGATTATTGAATATTAGATCTGGACAGTGTAGAGATATTGCTGGTTTACATCCTATTTTGTGTTAGATTTCCAATAAGAATGAATTTATGGGGTTAATACAAGAATTTAATATGCTTTATAAAGAGGCACACATTAAATGTTAATATGCATTTTAGTATAGGTTTCTTATAGTATATATTAAATTATATTATGAATTTATACATGCGAATATTAGAAGAGCGTGTTGGGAATAGATATCATTTCAACAAGAGAACATAATGAATGCTGGTTTAAGACTATGGTTTCAGGCAGACTGCTTGCTTACAGAGAAGTAAAGGTGGGGTTCATTTTACATTACTTTAGATGTCTAGATCTCCTCTGAATTTCTAGTGAGTGAAGGAAATAATGAAATAATCTCATCCTTTCAGTAGCTCTCTAATGTAAACCTCTAAGCATGGTGAGGTTCCCACTGCAAAACCTACAGGAATTGAGTAAACTTACAAAGATCTTATTTAATTATATTTAATATTATTTATACAGATGACTGGAATCACATTTTGAAATAGACCTCAACAAATTAACTTTCTAGATGCAAATGTTCATCTTTTGAGGGAGAGAAATAATTTTATATGTTACATGTTTTAGAAGAGGGATGGAAAGAAAAATTGCTAAAAATTCTTTTGCAATAAGACATTGAGTAGCAAACAATTTTCCGCAGCAAAAATGTGTGTGTGATGAATGCCTTTACCCTCAATCATCTGTGTGAATCAGTCTTACCTAATTTTAGTCATTTAAACAATGTTACTCAGAATTCATGTATTGCTTAGAGGAAGCTTTTTAAACGAGATTCATTGGCTATATATCC
Source organism: Atrichornis clamosus (assembly GCA_013400975.1). Classification (NCBI taxonomy): domain Eukaryota; kingdom Metazoa; phylum Chordata; class Aves; order Passeriformes; family Menuridae; genus Atrichornis; species Atrichornis clamosus. The sequence continues at coordinate 148,675 of WBMZ01003773.1, forward strand.
AATTTTTAGATGGCAAAAATGGTGAAATGTTTTCTGCTTAAGATTCTGGAATTCTCTTAACCAAATAATGAAAACATGTTAGTGATGGCACTATTTTTTTTTTTTTAAGCATTTAGAAATCCAGGATGGAATTTTACATATCATCTATGATGAAACTGTTGTTGATTTAATTCATTATTTTAGAATGCAAATAAATCTTCCTGTGGACAAAGTAACAAGCATAGGTATAAATTTGAGCATATATTCTCCTTAAACACTATTTTCTATTCTCAAGAACATGCAAGATGGATATCCTTTTGTAGCAAATCTGTTATATAGCTATTTTTATATCAGAACTGGATGCCAAATTCTGGCATAAGAGCTTGCTTGTTTGCTTGGAAGGTAGGGAAGTGGTGTCTGCCTGTTGGTTTGCTTTTTTTCAAGTGTCACATGAATATATATTCCAGAATTCAAATCCCTGACCAACAGATGTTAGAATGGAAAAGTCTGCTAGAGCAGACATGTAAGACATGCAATTGAAAGACTGCACTGAGTTGTTTACAGAAGGTCANAGAATTTTACATATTATATCATCTATGATGAAACTGTTGTTGATTTAATTCATTATTTTAGAATGCAAATAAATCTTCCTGTGGACAAAGTAACAAGCATAGGTATAAATTTGAGCATATATTCTCCTTAAACACTATTTTCTATTCTCAAGAACATGCAAGATGGATATCCTTTTGTAGCAAATCTGTTATATAGCTATTTTTATATCAGAACTGGATGCCAAATTCTGGCATAAGAGCTTGCTTGTTTGCTTGGAAGGTAGGGAAGTGGTGTCTGCCTGTTGGTTTGCTTTTTTTCAAGTGTCACATGAATATATATTCCAGAATTCAAATCCCTGACCAACAGATGTTAGAATGGAAAAGTCTGCTAGAGCAGACATGTAAGACATGCAATTGAAAGACTGCACTGAGTTGTTTACAGAAGGTCTCACCCACTTCCTCTTCTCAATCACGTAGTTGGTAGCAGATGACCACTGCGGCCTTCTCCTCCTTGTTGGCCTCTTCTCTGATCCTGTTCCATGCATGTGAGTTGTTTATTTGTATCGAACACAATCCTCCTCCTGGCTTCCCTTTCCCATTTTTCCTAAAGCGTCTGAACATTCATGAAAACCACCCCAGCCTGTCTCTGTGATCCTCTGTGATGAGGTCACAGCTGTGCAACTACTCATAGGTTTTCAGTTCCTTCTCTTTTTTTCGCACATTGTCACAACTCATACAGGCTTCCAATCATACCACTTTTTTCAAAGAGAGGTTGAGGTTTTCCACTGTAGTTCTCTCCTTGGTGTGCTTCCTGTAATTCCCCCTCCCTTACTTATCTGCAGGCATTGATCTCCAGTGCCTGAAGACCCTCACAAGGTTAGGAACCTCTTGGGAAAGATACCCTACACCACTCTCCTTGGCAGTGTCTCCTCAGTCACAGAAGCCTGCAAAGGATATCTGCTGCACCGCCAGGGATAAATTTGTAAATGCATGCCTCTCCTGATTTGGCTTCACCCCTTGACTGACAGTACCAAGAACAGCAGCTCCATGCTCCTTCCCTTTACTGTAGATTAAAGACCCATATAGTACATATTCATTCAGGATTTCCACTGGCAGTATCATCAGTCTGTGCAGAGGAGCAGAAAGGGGGCCAAGATGATATTTTGGCTCTTGCCTATGTAGAGTCTCCACAAAAGTCCTGTTGATTTAGCCTTCATCTGCTGCTGTGCAATATTCCTACCTCATTACTCAGCTCCATCATCTGGCATTTGTCTCAACCAGAGTGCTCCTCCTGAAGGGGAGGCAGCCAACAGCCCAAACCCTACTGGCTTCTGGAACACCAGACAGTACCTACAGTCTGTGACTGGACATCTGTGTCCTTCCCTAAGATTCCTCCTGGATTAAGGCCATTGACATGATGGGGTGGTCACAGCAGGCTACACCCTGTGGTTACCACTACTGCCCCATCAACTTTTGCAGCACTGAACAGAACCCACAGATCCCCCATGCATCACCCTGTAGACCAAACAAAATGGTAGATGCCTTATGCATGTATGCATGTCTTAGTTATGGTGCTTTTGGTCACTGATGTTCCCTAGGTGTTATTTAAATACGAATCTGGCCATCAGTCTCTCCAGTTCCTGCATAAATTCCCACTCAGCATGCAATTTCTCATAGTCTCCTTTTCTTCCCAACTGCTGTAAATGCTGGGTTCTTGGCACTATCTCTTCTGTGCTGTGCTCCTCTTCATCTCACATTGTGCTTTTCAGACAATGCATCTCTAAAGTCCCTCTGGTGAGAATGAAAGTGTTCACTAGCTATCTGTAAGATTTGCCTTTTAGTAAAGGAAACAAGGAACAAATATTTTCAAGATGAAAAGATTCAGACAACCTGTAGATCTGAAGATTCTCTGCAGTATGTTGTTGCCATTGAAATAAAAGTTTTAAAAAACCCGAAAACTCTGAATGAAATTAAATTAAAATTCTCATTGAATTTAATGGAAGAAGATAAAATGTTTTGCAGACTCCCAGTATTGCATATTTACAGTTCTGAAAGAGCTTGGCCTTAGGAGTAATCATTGTAATTTTTCTCCTCTTCAGACAAAATACTCCTTTTATGTTTTTGAAACAAACACTATCATCACATTAACTTCACTCTAACAGCCATGGCAGTGAAAAGCTGCTTGGTAAAAAAAAAATTAAAATGTGCAAGAATTTTCTTATTAGCCATCTAAGAACCAGAGCCTTGTAACCTAAAATCATAGGACCATATGATAATTCAGATTGGAGGGAACTTTAGGAGCTTCTAGTCTGATGTCCTGCTCAAAGACTTACAATGGTAAGGTCAAGCCAGGTTGCTCAGAATGTGCCCATTTAGGTCTTAAAGTGCCTCCTGGTATAGAGGCGTTTATACAAAGGCTCTCTGGACAACCTGTTCCACTGACATTTTCTCCACATGGGGAATAATTTTTCTTTATACACAGTCCTAGTCTGTCTGGTTTTATGTTCCTTGTCTCTCATCTTCCAATAACACATCCACTGTTAAGGGGCCGACTCTGTCCCTTTTATGACCTCCTCACAGACACTGTGGGCTGTCGTTGGGACCCCCTTCTGTCTCAGCCCAGTCCCTCCACTATTTCACACATCACCACATCTAAGGCTTCCATTGATTATTATGTAACAAATCAGTTTTGCCTTGCTAGTGAAGAGGAGATCCAGCTGTGTGTCACTCTTACTGCTTCACCCAGCATCTGAATCAAAACATTATGTCAGAAACTGTCCTTGGTAGTTTGCATTTCATCACATTTTCCTTTCCAGTATCTGGCAGGTAGTTAAAATCTCCCATACAAATGAGGAATTGTGATCCAGAGGCTCTCTCAGGTTTTAGAGAGATTTCATCCACTTTCTTGCTGTGGTGTTTGACCTTGGCTGGATGTCAGGTGCCTACCAAGCCACTCTATCATTCCCCTCCTCAACTGGACAGGGCAGAAAAAGTATAAGAGAGATCTCTCACCACTTGTTGTCACTGGCAAAACACTCAACTTGGGGAAATTACTTGAATTCATTACCAACCAAAATCAGAGTAGGATAAAGAGAAGAAAAATCAAAATCACCTTCTCCCGACCCCTTCCTCCTTTCCAGGCTTAACTTTATTCCTGATTCTTTATGTCCTTCTCCCCACAACAGCGCAGGAATGCAGGAAATAGGGGTTATGTTCAGTCAATCACATGTTGTTTCTGACAATGCTTCCCTCTCAGGGAGAGGAGTCCTTTCCCTGCTTCAGTGTGGGGCCCCTCCCAAGGGAGACAGTCCATCATTACCTTCTTCAGCATGAGTCTTTCCCACAGGCTGTAGTTCTTGACAAACTGCTCCAACATGGGACCCTTTCCATGGGGTGCAGTCCTCCAGGAACAGGCTGCTCCAGTGTGGGTCCCTCTGGAAATCACAAATCTTGCCAGCAAATCTACCCAGAGTGGGTTCATCTCTCCACAGGTCTGCAGGTCCTGCCAAGAGCCTGCTCCAATGCAGGCTTCCCACAGGATCACAGCCCTCTTTCAGGCATCCACCTGCCTTGGTGTGGGTTCCTTCACAGGCTGCAGGTGGATCTCTGCTCCACCATGGACCTCCATGGGCTGCAGGGGCACAGCTGCCTCACCATGGCCTTCACCGCAGGCTGCAGAGGAATCTCGGCTCCAGCACCTGGAGCACCTCCTGCCCCTCCTTCTGCACTGACCTTGGTGTCTGCAGGCCTCTTTCTCTAACATATTCTTACTTCTCTCTTCTCTGGCAGCAAATGCTTCTGTGCCATAACAATTCTTTTTCCCCTTTATTAAATACATTATCACTGAGTTGTTTCCACCATCACAAATTGACTCGGCCCTGGCCAGCGGTGGATCCATCCTGCAGCCATCTGGCATTGGCTCTGTTGGATATGGGGTAAGTTTTATCAGCTTTTCATAATAGTCACTTCTGTAGCTCCCACCACTACCAAAATCTTGCCACACAAACCCAATACAAATCCTCAGATTCATATTTCTGCTTTCTGGGGGAACGAAAAAAGGTAGAAAAAAAATTTAAAAAGAAAAGAGGGGGAGTGAAATAAGTAGGAAGGTTCTCTGAGAATGGAATAAAAACATGGAATAGAAATATTTTCCTGATATTTGTCTTTCATGTGAAATGTAGGAGGCTCTATCCAGCTAGCTCTGAGTACAACAGCATACAGTAAGATTACAAGAGTGCAGCACAGTGACAAGTTGTGTATTATATGCTTGTGGTTTCTCTGGATATTATTAACTTTTCTAGTTTTCTACAGCATGAACTTTTGTCACATGCTAAAGGTTTGTTGCAGATTGTTGGTTTTCATAGCACTGATCAGCTGCCTTTGCTTCTTGGAGTTCTTCACTGATTGTGGGCAAGACTCCTTGCACCACAGAAAATGCACCTGCATCCGAAATCCCTTGTTGTGAAAGACTGACTGGGTTTCAGCTGCATTACTGTGGATGGCAAACAGGTGGTGATATTCTGAAGAGTCTGACTTGTTTTTGAAATGTCATTAAACATGATTGTCACAGTAGCATTTTGTCACTGCAAGGCCTGGGCAAGTAAAAGACAAACTGCAATACAGCACTTTTCCTCAATGCATGCAAGTATTTTAATAGAGAAAGAGCAGACATAGCAAAAATATTTTAAGATGACATTGTAGTTAATCGATTAAAAAAATTCACCTTAACAAGTTATGAAAATAAAAAATATTTCAAATAAATATTGACATCGTCACACTTTGATTACTGATGATATTATACATGTTAAGACTAGTCAGGGGACATTTTAGTCAGTTCAAAAGTTCCTGAAATCTAACCTCTTCTGTAGTTCAAATTCTGTTTATGCTGTCCTTTTAAGTCCTGCAATTAAGAAGTCATTCCCAGAAGCCATGCTTTTTTAAGGCAGCACTTTTGAGAATGATTTTATAGAAACTAGAAAATCAGCATTTCAGCTAAAAAAAGGCATTGCCAGAATTACTGTATACTGAAAGCATCACTTACAGGAATTGTGAAAGAAAGGTACAGCTTTCCTCCCTAATGCAGACAAACTCCCAGCTAATGAAATTACCAATATACCTGTGGGTCAATATATGCCTGGATAGCCTAAGGTTAATTAATGTCTTTTTATGAATCAGAATTTAGTATGCAAAACAATTTCTCTCACCCTCTAGAAAAAAATAAAAAGTAGTTGACTTAAAAGCAATATACAAAACTATATATTGAAATCTGTAGGTGTCAAATTAACTCTCCAAACTATTGTTAGGGAAGAGTCCATCCTTTCTAGTCAGATATTTTCTTGAATTTCTGACTTGATTTTAGGATTATCATGATGATTGTAAAGGTAAACTTTTCTTCTTTATTCTTAAAATATTTTCGGAGTTGATATTTTTCATAAACTTATATGCTTTACTACATGTACCAGTGGACTTCCTGATAGGTATACAAGTCTGATATTAATTAGGGAGCTGAGAGAAAAGCTTTAAACAAATGATCAATCACATGTCTGTACAGAGTATTCAGAGTATGTGCTGACTACAAATTACACAAAAGCACAGTCAGCTATATACAAAACAGAGCTGGAAGGAGAGGGGGAATCATCGTATAGGTTTGGAATGCCTGTACCACATAGATACTGGTGCTTCTTGTCTACCAGAAATAAAAGTTGCCATCTGTCACTACAGGGAAACAAACACATAGTAGAGCAGGAACCAAAAATTAATGGAAGAGTAATATTAAATACGGACCGAGACATTAAGTACTGGGAACAATATTTGTTTGAAAAAGTTGGCCAAGACATAGCTCCTTGCATGATGAGATTGTCAATTTCAAGCCTTTCCCCTGGTTCATGCTCAAGAATACTAGATGACAGCAGAAAAAAAATGCCATGGAGACAGACTAGAGAAGCTGAGGGGAAAATGGTTTTAAATGCAACCTGTCTTTGAAGCACTTAACTTTGAACTGATCTCTCTGGACCTATTTTTCTCATTAGGCAGGAGTAAGATGGCTAAGAGCAGCACTCATTAAAGAAGCATGAGATTCCCCAGGGCTATTGAATCAAGCTTGAAGTAAAAAATGTCTTAATCATCTCTTTTTAATCTCTGTATTTCACTCTGTCTTCTTTGCTTGCTCTCCTTTCACTCATCACAGCTACATAATTACCAGGTGAAAAGTTTCTAAATCCTGGATTCAAAAACCTAACATGATATATTTTTTAAACAGTAAAAGCCCTACAGTTTTGCAAAGTTTTTTGATAATTTAGGTGGAAGGATGGTGGAAACACCAAAAAAGTATGCATTATTTATTTAAATGCCAAATCTGTTTCATGCTGGTTATGTTTATACCATAAGGTAAAGGATGTGACCTCCCTTGTTCAGGTGCTCAACTGTGTCCTGACTTCACCTTGGGAAAAGTCTGGGTTCTTTTTCATGGTCCTCTGAAAAAAATAAACCTGGTGGCTGTTTAGGAAGAGATCACAATAGCTGCCATGGTTGTCCTTTTTTGTCCCACTTCAGGTGGGGGAACATCACTGTGGCATTCACAGAGTGTAACCAACCACAATTAGGACCTAGAAAAGTCTCACACAGTCTTAAAGAAGAAGAAAAAGTAATGTGAAAAAGTACACTCCTGCAGAAGCTGTCAGCCCGTGGCTTGGACAGGTGCACTCCTGGCTGGGTTAAGAATTGGCTGGATGGCTGGGCCCAGAGAGTGCTGGTGAATGGTGCTGCATCTGGTTTGCAGCTGGTCACTAGTGGGGCTCTTCAAGGCTAAGTATTGGGGATGGTTCTGTTTAGTATTTTTATTGATCACTGGGATGAGGGGATCAAGTGCACCCTCAATATTCATAGATAACACTAAGTTGGGTGTGAGTGTTGATCTGTTGGAGGGTAGGAAGGCTCTGCAGAGGGATCCAGACAGGTGGGATCAATGAGCCAAAGTCAGTGGTATGAGGTTCAATCAGGCCAAATTCTGGGTCCTGATTTTCGGTCACAAAAATCCCAGGCGAAGTTACAGTGTTGGAGAAGAGTGTCTGGAAAGAGGCCCAGCAGAAAAGGACCTGGGGTGCTGGTTGATAGCTGCCTGAATATGAGCCAGAAATGTCCCCAAGTGGCCGAGAAAGCCAATGGCATCCTGGGCTGTATCAGAAAAAGTGTGGCCTGCAGGACCAGGACAGTGATCATCACGGTGTACTCAGCACTGGTGAGGCCACATCTTGAAACCAGTTTTGGGACCCTTACTATGAGAAAAGCATTGAGGGGCTGGAGTGTGTTCAAATAAGGGCACCAAAGCTGGTGAAGGGTCTGGAGCACAAGACTCAGGAGCAGGTGAAAGAACTGGGTTTGTTAAATCTGGAAAAAAGGAGGGTCAGGGGAGACCTTATCACTCCACAACTCCCTGAAAGGAGGTTGTAGTAAGGCGGAGGTTGGCCTCTTCTCCCAGACAGCTAGCAACAGGACTAGAGGACATAGCCTCAACCTGCATCAGGGGACGTTTGGTTGGATATCAAGAATAATTTTTTCACTGAGGTTATGGTTAAGAACTGAAATGGGCTGCCCATGGAGATTCCGCAGTTACCATCCCTGGAAGTGTTCAAGAAACAACTGGACATGGCAGTTCATGCTTTGGTTTGGTTGATAAGATGGTGTTCTGCTAAAGGTTGGACTCAATGATTTCGAAGGTCTTTTCCAACCTTAATGATTCTATCCCTGCTTTAGGCAGCTGGTGGATTGAAACACTCCCTTTCCACTGTTGCACAGTTAGGGCACAAAAGGGGAGAGAAGCTTTAATTGGTTTATGTATCTCTTCTTCCTCTTCTGCATATTTAGCAAAACAATTCTCTCCAATTCCTCCAGTGTGCAAGCTAGCATGACTTTACAAGGATGTAGCAAGCACCAAAGCCCTGTGTAATATCATCACAGCAGATATTGGTTACCGTTTCCCTAGAGATGGGACCAAGTTCCAAATTAATTCACCTAAATTTAGTCTCTTGCATGTGTGGTGGGTGTCTGAAATTCCACAACTGTCAATAGATATAATCCCTGACTAAGACTTCATCCATTTGCCCAAATGTAGGCATATAGTGTCATTTTAGAGTCCGTGGGATATTCTTCTCGCCTCCAGATATGTGGATGACACAGATCTCCCTTAAGTTTTATGCCATATTCTCTCATCTTGGACAGGTGTATTAGATGACTTAGGGCATCTCAGGATTGTTTGGCTTCATGAAAGTAAATCCACCTCTGGATTTTTACTGATTTAATACACATTTATGTGTAGGAATACATTCAGTGCTGGTACATTTAGCTCAGGATGAGGCTGCATCTGAGCTCTGGGTGTTGGAGCCCCAGGCAAGAGGCCATGAGCTGCCGACCCTTTGCAGAACAAAAGGCACAGGATGACCAGATGCTCAGAGACATCTGAGCAGCTGATGACCACAGACTTTCTCACTGAGACTGTGAGGGTATGAAAGCCCAGGGTTCCCTTTGTTTGGGGGCCCTCCTCGGAGGAGCCAACTGGAGGTGTTATTTTGTTATTTAGTTATTGCACCAAGACTAAACCATTTTAAAGATCGAGACTTCTGAGACTCTGCTATGGGAAACCTGACGTGATTGTGTGAGAGCAGTCTGTGTGGCTGTGAAGGGGCTTGGCCCCCACTCAGATGGTGCCACTGTGACTGTCAGAGTGGCTCCTTGATGGTCAGACAGGGAAGTTTCCTTAATATTTAGACAACTTCTTAACCTCTAAATATGAAACTTGAGATGTAAGACCTGAATCCTACCCCAGAAGGTAGGTGAAACAGGATTTTGATTTTTAAATATGTTTGTCATGTGTTGCTTGAAACATCTCAGGCTGAGATAGCCATTTGAGCTAGCAGTTAAAACAGAGGGCGGCCATAAATGCAGAATGTTTTTTTATATTAATAGCTAGTGGAGGCAAGGCATGCAGCACCTAAAATGGCTCTAGATAGTTAAGTATGGATAGCTGAGTCTTGCTAATTATTACTTTCCTGTCATCTCAAAGTTATTGCACTATTCTACTTGTGGGCAGAGGGAGAATCCAGACCGTAAGTAAACATTCTCAAAATCTTTGTTTTGTTCAAAAAATTGAAGACTCAATCTTTATTTAAAGGGATGTATCTTATTTCATTCACTTGTCAGATGATTGTTCTTGATCAAATCTCAAAAACAAAAAGTTATGTTTCCCATTTAAAAAAATAGGGATTTTTACCTGTTATAAATATATGATTATGTATAAATTTGAACTAGATAAAACAGATAGAATGTAAGAAAAAAAATTTCTTAGTCTATCTACTCTACCAAAGGACAGAAAGTGAGCTTTTGTCCTTTGAACTGGACACTTGCTTAGCTAACTTTTTTCTTGGCTATTGGACAAATTCAGGTATTTCATTCCAAGAAAATATAAAGCATAGTTCCAAGGCAAGTTAATTCCAAGGAACTCTACCAGAAAACAATGTGCCTACAATTGCAACAGACTTAGCTTCAATACAGTCTGTCAGTATTACTCACTTCTACTCATATTTTTCACATCTTTAAATTGAATTACTTTATTTCCTATAAAAGGAGAAAGATAAATTCAAAATTTATTTCTACATACTAATTGTATATGGTCAATGTTGGTGTATGTAAAGAAATAAGTTCACAAATGTGGGGTCTTTTTACATCATATGATATCTCAGTATCATAAATTCCACATGTGGAATGAGACACAGTATTTTCAGTTTGCTGGCAGATAAAGGATAATGATCCAAGTGTTTGTCTTTAAGACTCTTTTTTGTCTGCTAGCCTCAAATCCATACATGGATCATGAGCATGATAATGAGCATGATAAGGTAACCATATCAAATAAGTTTGTACATGGATTTTAAAATAGGTAGAATTAAATTATTTTCTCCTGAGTTAACATAGAGAGCGGCTGCCATGTGTCTTACTCATGGGAGAACTGTCAGATATAGGACACTATGTAAATAGACCACATACTAGAAAAATTCTACAGTGCTTCTAGAAGTTTTACAACTGGAAATAAATAGGAAAAATAGAAAAAAAAAGGTGAGATAGCTACATTAACAACATTGAAATGTTGAAGTAATTTTAGTAGATTATTTGTCTAAGAGTGGACATGTTTTTTCTACATGGTTCATGTACTGTCTTGCTTGAGCACATCTGTATCAGAGCTTTATGACTTACCACTGCAATTTTCTTCTTCATCTGGGAGAACAACCAAACAGACACAATTACTTTTATTTTTCTTGATTATTACTTATGTCTTAAACATAAAAATATGTGTGTTAATTTACTACCACACAAGTAGAAATAGTAATACTTGCTCAACTAATTATTAGAAGAATCAATTGAAATGTATTAGGAATATTGAAAGGATGCAAAATGTTTATACAGTCAAACTGTGTAAATTTCATCGTTATAGAACCCCTTGTCCTGATTTAGTCCCAGACAGCAACCAAGTACCATGCAGCCTCTTTCTCACTCCCTCCTCCCAAGTGGAATCAGGAAGAGAAATTTGATATAGATGAAACCTGTGAGTTGAAATCAGAACAGTTTAATAACTGAAATTAAGTAAAATATAATAATAAGAAGAACATTGATCATAGGGATGAAAAGGAAAAAGAGAGAGAGGAATAAAAACCAAGAACAAGTGATGCACAATACAGTGGCTCACTGCTCGCTGACTGATGCCCAGCCCACTGCTGAGCAGTGATTGTTCCCTCTCAGTCAATTCCCATTTCTATACTGAACATAATGGTCTATGGCATGGAATAACCCTTTGGCCAGTTCAACTCAGCAGTCCCGGCTGTGCTCCCTCCCAGCTTCTTGTGCACCTGCTTATGCACAGAGCTTGGGGAACTGAAAAGTCCTGGACTTAGAGTAAGCACTACTTACCAGCAACTCAGTGTGTTGGCAACATTATTCTCATATAAATCCAAAACACAGCACTGTATCAGCTGCTAGAAATAAAGTTAACTCTATCCCAGTTAAAACTAGGACACCACTTTTACAAACAATATTATCTGTAAATTTGAGACAAATCACTTCATCTAAGATGAAAGAGAAGTGAGAATTAAGACTTTATCCAGCTAATTACCCCAAAGATCTACAGCATAAAACAGAATTAGAGAAGTTACGCTTCTGCTAGCATTGTTGGGATCCCTCCTTCTCATTTTCCAAAATTAGAGTTACCTCTTTTCCCAAGTGCAATAAAGTAGAGGACCTTAAGTCACATAGACATCACTTTGATCAAAAGAAACTCAAGATATTTGTTGGCTGTCAGGTATTGCTTTTGCACAGTAAGTAATTGCCTTGTAAATTTAGGTAAGCAATTTTTAGTGATAATGGCAATGATGTTTTAGTTATAATGAGACAGTTTCAATTTCTGAATATTTAATTCACATTTAAAATACCAGAATTTTTGTTTTGCTTTTGGGAAATAAGTTTTCTCTAACCCATGCAAATTTTTTTCCTCATGAAGGTGTTGGCAGATAGAAGCTGATTTCTCAGGAAACCATGTTGAATGACTAAACTTGAGAAAAAGCTACATAAACACTGCATGGTGAATTATTATCTCTCTATCACAAGAGATGTTTAATAAAATATGTATGCATGATTTAGAAGATATTTGCAAGAAAATGTTCTACTAAAATATCATGAAAACTCGGCTAGCTCTATTTATTAAAATACATAGCAATTAATACGTGCACTGCTATATGTAGTGCAAAATTAGAAGGTCTGTTTGACTATGTAAAAAACTTAGATTATAGAAACCTTATAAAAATAGGTTCTGTGAAGTCTTGAGTTTCAAGTCAAAGTAAATCCAGTTTTGGAAATTGAGTAGCATATGTAGTGATTTAAAAAAGAGAAATATGAATATATATGTAAATATATTAAAAGTGCTAGCAAATGTAATTTTGCGATAAATATACTTATGAAGGAGGGAGAAAAGCATATTTAAAGAAAAATATGTTATTTTAAGTAATTGTTTCCTTTATAAAAGCTTCTTGAAAAAAATTTATTCTTAATTTTCAGGTGAAAATTCCTTATTCCTCTTAAAAATTCTCATTGAGGATATTTAGAACTTCCGTTGTGGTTTTTTTTGTTTGTTTGTTTACCTTAACTCATCACTTCACTTCAAACCTTAGAATAAATCCTCATTTAAATATTAAATAAATGTTAAAGACTTCAAGAAATAGATAGAGTGTGAAGAGCTGTCTTTAAAGAATAGTGATGAGCATTATGAAAGATTCTAAGAACCAGAGGCAGAGGAAACAAAGGGAACCTTGTGGTTGATGTCTACTACAGGCCACCTGATCAGGGGGAACTGACTGACAAAGCCTTCTTGCTCCAGTTACAGTGCAAGTGATCTAATCAGTGCCATCAAGACTGAGACTGCAAGCAGCCTGGGTTGTGGTGGTCATGCACTGGTGCATTTTTCAGTCCTGAAGATTATGGATCAGGCACAAACTAAAGCCAGGACCCTGAATATTAGTAAAGCAAAATTGCATCTGTTCAAGAAGTTAGTCAATAAGACCCCCTGGGAAACTGCCCTCAAAACCAAGGGAGCACAACGGAAGTGGCAGATCTTTAAGGATACTTTTCACACAGCAGAAGAACTCTCAACCGTCAGATGTAAGAAATGAGGAAAGGAAGGCAATAGTCTGGGATGGCTGAGCCAAGACCTTCTTGTCTAACAGGCAAGAAGAAAATGCATGGAGGGTGGAAGCAGGGACAAGTATCCTGGGAAGAGCATAGAGATGTTGTCTGGTTGTGTAAAGATGGGGTCAGGAAGGCCAAGGAGCAGCTGGAGCTGAACTTATCAAGAGATGCAAAGAATAACAGGAAGGGCTTCTGTACGAATGTCAGACAGAAAAAAAAGGTCAAAGAAATCCTCCTCAGTGAGCAATACTGGCAAAATTATACAAAGAGACAAGGAGAATGCTGAGGTACTCAACAATATTTTTTTGCCTCAGTCTTCATTGGTAGCTTCACTTTCCATACCTCTTGTGCAAGTGGACAGTAAGAGAGGGATTGGGGGAGCAAAGTCTCTCCCACTGCAAGGAAAGATCAGGTTTGTGACCACCTGGTGAATCTGAACATACATTGGACCCATTTTTATAAAATGTAGAAAGGAGGACCCTGGGAATGATTGACCTGACAGCCTCAGCTCTGTGTCTGGGAAGACTGTGGAGCAGATTCTCCGAGAAGCTATGCTGTGGCACACGGTGAACAGGGAGGTGATTTGAGACATCCAGAACAGCTTCACCAAGGGCAAGTCCTGCCTGACCAACCAAGTGGCTTTCTATGATGGAGTGACTACATCACTTGATAAGGGAAGGGTAATGGATGTTATCTGACTAGGCTTCTGTAAGGTCTCTGACATGATCCCCACAGCATCACTCTCTCTAAATTGGAAAGAGATGAATGGATTTCATGGGTGGACTGTTCACTGGAGGAGGAATTGGTTGAATGGTCATATCCAGACAGAAGCGGTCAATGGCTCAATGCCCACAAGGCCATCAGTGATATGTGGTGTTTCTCACAGGCCTGTGTTGGGACTAATACTCTTCAACACCTTCATCAAGGATATAGATGCTGGGATTGAGCAAATTCTTAACAAGTTTACAGATGACACCAAGCTGACTGGTGTGGTTGACATATCTGAAGGACACTGTGCCATTAAGGGAGACCTGAACAAGCTCGAGAAATGGGCTGATGTGAACCTCTGGAGATGAACCAGATGACCTTTAAAGGTTTCTTCCAACACAAACTATTTTATGATGCTATGAAAGAGGCTATAGCCAGACACTTTTCTGTGGTGCTCAGTGACATAAGAGGAGTCAATAAGCACAAACGGAACACAGGATGTTCCCTCTGAACAACAGGTAACAGTTTTTTACTGAAGAAGATGACAGAGCCCTGGTACAGGTTGCCCAGAGAGGTTGCAGGATCTCCCTTCTCAGAGATATTCTAAAGCTGTCTGGACACTAATCTGGGCAGTCTATTTGAGCAGAGTGGGTAGAGCAGATGACCTCCAAAATCCCTTCCAACAGCAACCATTATATGATTCTGTGACTGTCACTGCTTAAGGAAATTGCTGAAGTTCATCAACATTTGGACCCAGATGGAAAATAGAATATCTGAATGAAAATTAAATATATATTTTCCTATTCTTTCAACAAGTCTAATTTAAAAAACAAAACAAAACAAAACAAGAAAAAACCCCAAAACCTGCCTATTTATAGGAAAAAGAAATTTAAAGAAAAGAGTAATGTGCACTTGACTTACTGCCTATTTTACACTTGTAAGTAAGTAATTTTTAGTTGCCTCAGGGAAAATAAAAAATATTTGTTTCTTCAAAGTCAAGTGAATATGCCAACATGAAATCAGTAGAGAACAGTAGAAGTCCAGTTCAGTGAAGCTTGATACCTACAGAGAGATATAAGCACCTCAAAAGGGAAATCAAGCATACTCATTTCAGGCACTGCCTCTCCACTGACCATGAAACAGATCACTTGTATTAAATGTTAAACAGCTCTAGATTTTATTTAAGAGCAAATGAGCAGGGGAGAGAGAGAGAGATAGAGAGTGAGTAGTCACCACCATGTGGGTTCCCTTCTCTTCTCCTTCCGGCCTACTCAGCGGCAGGGGTCCTTCTGGAGGTATTACTTTTACACAGGCCACGTTCTGGGTACCCAGAGGTGTATATGCTGTTCCCACAACTTGGGATGGCATGTGTGTAAACAGTTGCTTCCTTTCCCATGGTGGGAATTTTTGTTCATGTAGGTTACCCAGACCTTCTTCACCAGGCCTGGAATCTTCCTATTTTTTGTGTCTGCTTTTGCCACAGTCTGCACAGTGGAATGTTGTCTGGTGTACTAACTCCAAACTTTTCACCTCCGTGTAGGCCTGAAATTAACACCTTCCTGTTTGCCATCTGTGTCTGTCGAAGTTAGCTTATCTTGTGGTAACTTCCTCCTTTGTCAGTGTTTCAGACAATTTATTGCATTCTTTAAATCCTGATGACAGCATCTATGGAAAGGAACTTTCCGAAGTCGAGCCATGATCCTTACCATAAAATTTTTCAGGAGTATTCTATGAAAAATAGAATAAAATTAAACAAAACTAATTACATGAATGGAATGCTTATGTCTCATCACAGATGTCATTCTCTCCCACCTCACTGCCCAAACTGAGAGAATCAGACTCTGTCTTTTCTGCTTTCTGCTTCTTGCACTCCTGGCTGACCACAGCTCAGCCTCAGGAGGAGGGACACAGCGATTCTGTAATGTCTCTTAACTGATGGGTACACCAGTCCTCAGCAGCGTAGGAACAGCAAGCACCTGTCGCAGCGTGTACTTCTTGCTTGGGTGGGTAGGGAGTCTGGGTTTGGTGCTAGTATGGGTACAGTCTACACTTTGAGCAAGAAGAAATATAATTCAGAGAGATTTTACTGAATATTTAAAGTTGATGGGAACGCACTAAACTAGTATCAAGACAAAAGCTGGTCCTGGATGCTTGGCTGCAGTGTACGTCTTTCCTTTTGTTCTGAATGTCTTATAGTCAAGAGAGCACCTTCTCAAAATGTGGGAGATGACAGTTTTATTCTCTCTAGGTTGAGAGTTTTATTTCCTGAAAGTTTACACCAGAAACCAAGTCTTCCACACAAAAAATAAAAGCTTTAATCTTAAAACTTAAATTCATAAGGCAAATATCATTTGTTAAGTGTTGTGGTCACTTGCCCAGGCAGGCATTTGAGAGTTTGTGTGAACACTGTCAAAAGTTAAGGTAAGAGAGACAGGAGATATAGACGGAGGTCAGCTATAGATGTCTGTAAATTAAATAATACTAAAAATTAAGCAATGGGTGATTTCCTACCCAGTCGTTAAACCAATATTGGAAATGACCAACACCTAATACGATTTTAGGCATCTTCAAAATAGACCTATGTCTGAGCTACTAACACTCAGTCATCCTTACAGCCAAGAAAGGCATATAGATATTTTAGAACTCTTTCAGTTGAACCATTTCTGAAATAATCTCTTCTGGCAAAATTATTTCATCTTTCCATATATAATGGCTACATCTTCACAGCTGATGAAGGCTCAGATGTAAGTGAACCTAGATATATTGCAACTCGATTAGTAGAATACTTTTTACCACTTAAGTCTGTATAATTAATAAAGATATTAGAGGCACAAGCTTTCTGAAATAGAAGACTTAGACAACTATAGGGCATCTTAAAAAAAACTTCCCAGTCAGAATCCATAACTAAGAGAAGACTATCCAAGTTGATCGAGCAAGGCACAAGGAAGAAAAAAAAGAACTGTTAGTATTCTAAAAATTCTACAGAAAACTGAAGGAAGCTGAGATGTATGGGGTGGGGTTACTTGGGTTTTTTTTATTGACAATGTCTATGTATGACTTTTCAACTGCCAACAAATACTGCAATCTTGCCTCAGTAACTCTTTTGGAAGTGTGTACAGTATGTGCTTTATCTAATATGATTTTGTGAGAGGCCAAATTATACTAAGCAGGATAATGTGTAGTTAAGGTACGTACATGATATCTTTAGCTGACCTAACTCAGATGGCCTGAAACACATCAACCGTGAACTAGAATCTAACCAAATACTACAGAAAGCTAATAAAAGAAGTAAAAACAGATCAGAATTCTAACTAATACAATTTGAACACTGGGTTGTTTTGGTTTGGTTTTTTTTTTCCCCTTTAGAATTAAGAAGGATACCTTTTGAAACATCCATAAGCTATACATTCACTTTTTCTCAGAGAATGTGACTGAAAAATGTAAGAGGAAACATGGTTTATGAATTGAATCATTTCAACTATCAAAAATTGTAACATCTCAATATGGAGAAAAGATTTCCTAGGAGGACCATCCTATTTTGGAGACGTTAGAAAATTTTGCCATACTCTCAGGTAAAATAGCTACATTTTGAGACTATATAGGCTCACCTACAGTCTATTTAAAGCCAGAGTAAGTCTTTTCCTTATGCACTCAGTGGATTCCATCTCCTGAGATGATCAGTGAACTAAAAGTACAGCAGTATAAAGGACAGTTGATATGCTTAAACACCATATGTGCTTAAGGCACCTTGACATATTGGACCCTCTAAAAGTAATGCATGTCTGCTCTGTATGTTTATGTTGAAAGAAAATAAAGTCTTGCTGCTGAACACAATTCCAATTCAGAGGGATAAGTAGAATTAGAATCAAACCTATTAAAGATGGTAATTCTTTTCAAAGACCAACATGACTGATCTTGACTAAAAGATCTGTAGGATTATTTTATTTTTCTGTTAACTTTATATACATATGTTCAGACTATACACCTACACCAGACACACTGGTATTAACATTTATCCTGAAAACAATGGAATTAAGGGAGACTTTTTTCTCATTATTCTGAATCTGTTTAACTACTGTGAATTTTATCATAGAGCAAGCTAACGTGAAATATTTTTATGTAGTTGTGATTTTGTGTGTTCTTGTCCTGCAAAGTGTAATCTAAAATCCTTTCTCTCAGTGAGACTGTCACTGACATTTACCTTCTCTGTCTAGATGCTTATTTTCACAAAACATACCAAGAGATAATTTCTTTCAGATTTTTTGCCTTCTTTCAAATTTTCTAAATAGCAGACTGTTAGTTCAGAAGATACAAGAGAGGAAAACAGAAAAATCCATGTGAGAAGAAGCATTTGAAGTAAAACATCCACACAATTAATTAATGGCCTTCACACATTCTAGTATTTACATCTATCATCGTTATAGCTTCTTGGGTTTGATCTCACAAAATTCACATGCAGAGCAACGTGTGCATTAACAAGTGTAATTTAAAGCCCTGGAAGCACACAGGAATTTATATTAATGAGAACCCTGCTGGAAGTCACTGCTGAGGGCCTTAGAAAAGGCAAGGCTTCTAAGAGGAACCAGAACACAAACATCCTATTAGCATGAGAAATCTTTCTCTTTTTCTTTTTTTTTTTCCTTTCCCTGTGTGTTGTGAGAGAGTCTTTGCACTCCCATTTGTATCTAATCAGCTATTGTTACCCATATCATATTACCTAAAGGAGTTGTGTAGACTCCCCCATAGCACACATTAAACATGTACCTGATGACTGATAATAAAAGATATGATTCTCCATTCCTTTTAGGCTCCTGTTTTATTAGAAAAAGGGGTGAAACTTTGTATACTTCTGCAGAATAAATAAATACCACCTAAAGTAATTATCAAAACTACTCCCCCATCCCCCAGTTAAGATAACTGTCAAATTCACAGCCAATACCCAGCCAGCTCTACTGTGAAATTTCTTCTGTCCTTCAATTCTGTCCATAACTACTTTATTTTATAAATCTAAATTAAAAAGAAACAGATAAAGTAAAGGTCATGACTGGCCTTTGGTAAATGATCTGTTTTCAAAAGAAGAAAAAAACCCCACATACAAATACAGCCCCCACAAAAAATAACCAAACAGTGAAATACAAAACGAAAAATAAAACCCCCAATAAACTCTTTCCTTAAAAACAAGACTAAAAGCCAGCATGGTATAGTAGAGCAGGCGATATGCACAACTGGCTATTCATATGGTGGCTTGTGTGTTTTATCGATAAATGGATTTTGCATAAGGCTTTTCTTACATTTGGGAAACTTGGGGAGGATTTCTACTCCTCAGAATGCCTAGCTATTAAATGAAATTCTCTATTCCCAAACCTGAACTTTGATGAGATGAAATTGAATTGAGAACATTATCAGTAAGTTAAAGAATAAAAAGAAACCCAGAAAACAAAGGTTGCATAACCAACCAAATCAGATTTTGAACTTTCATTTAGATGTATATTTTTAAGAAGCATAAATATGCTAAAGGATGAAAATGTTCTCACAATTATTTTAAGAATCCTTTGTTTTAAGACTGCAAAGGGTAAGTGCTTTAACAACAATCTGTTTTACATTATAACATAATTTATATTTACTGACATGCCCACATATTCCTTACACCACAATGAACCCTGAATTCCCGAATCACTTGATTCTTTTAAATTTTGAAGATTTTTCTTCCTTAAATGAGGTATTTATGTATTCAACTTTTGTCTGGACCATCACTTGCAGTTGTGGGGTTTGTTATTTTTTTCTGGGAATCTAAGAATGATTTTAAATATGTTAGTAATTAGTACCCTCACTATTAAAAGGAGTCACCGTTGTTCAGATATGACTTGAGTGTAAGAACTTAATGCGTTCTCAATATGGATAAATTTGAGGTATGTGTTATTTCAAATAAAAGATTAATTTCTATTTTAGGAAACAGGTAGATTGGTAATGAAGCTATATTTCAAGAAGGATTTACATTTTGAGTTCTTTTAACTCATAATCATTTGCAAATTCTCAAAACACTTATCTTGTCCTCAAAGGAAAGACCTAGATATATCTCTAGGCATTTAGATGTCTAATTTAAGACATTGTCTTATTAAGAACAGACAGTTCATGTAGCAAAATAGCCACCTCAGGATAAGAATTAACATCTTCAGAATAGTTGAATTTTTCCCTGAAAGAACCTATCTTCCTCCACTATATCGAAAACTAAGATGAAGTATCTGTTAGCGAAGTGCCTCGAGTTAGGTAAGATGTATCTAGTACTAAGGTTCATGGAATAAGGTCAAACAGCGTATCATTTTTATCACCTTTGTAGAGCTGCTGGTTAAAATAATGATGTGAATTCTGTGATCAAATGTGACAAAAAGTTAAAAACAGGACCACATCTCATCTGAAACATTTGAACCTTTCTAAAGTACAGTTTTTGAAAATCTGCAGATATTTGTTTTGCACGTGTGGAAGACAGATGAGTATAAATTTTCAATTTGCAGATTTTCAGGGAGAGCCACTCCCTGAATGTGAGGTGCTGGTAGTTTTGGGGTCAGGACCAGACCCAGTGAGGTGAACAGGGTCAGACACAGCCCTGGGAGGTACATGGAGGGCCACCGGGACAGGGCTGTGCAGGCAGTCCAAGAGGTCAGCCCACTTGTGGGGTCTGGCTCAGTAGGACCAGGCTGGGCAGGGCTGCACTGTAGCTGAAACAGTGCCAGGGAGACCCTCAGCTGAAAGCAGAGCTCAAAGGCTGGGGGTGCACCCCAGCTGCGACAGTCCTGAAGCACTGCCTGGGAGTCTCTTCCCACCACCACTGGCTGGATGAGGTCCACTCCTGGCTGCACTGGCTCTACCTTGTTCTAGAGTCCCCAAAACCAAGACTCTGGAGAAGGCTGGCATTTGAATACCCTCAAAAGGCTTCCACTGATAACCTCTGCAGATATAAGCATCTGTGCAGCTCTGTCTCATTTGGCACTAGTTGTTACTTTCTTTACAGATGGTCTCCTTGATAGGTAAATTCATTTTGGAAAGGACTGGCCTCAAAGACTAGAACTTCTTCATAACAAGAAAAAATACCATTTTCATGATTTTCACATCATAAAGCACAAGAGGATTCTCAGATGAGTCTGATTCAGTAGTTCGTAATAACACTGAACAAGTCTGAAATTAAGTGCAACTATATGAAAGCATCAACCATAAAATGGTTCACTGTCCACCATACTTTGTAAGGTACAACCTGATACTCTTCAGCTTATACAAATTATTTCAAAAATGATAAGTGAAATGTCAATATTTGGCTGTAACTGTTAATGAAGTGAAAAAAATAGGGATATTTATTGCAGCTTATTCTATCTTTCAAAATTAATCTAAATTAAATATTTCATTGTTCCCTTATTGTCTGCAGAAATTTAAAAAGTAACTTATTTATGGTTGTCAGTGTCTGTACTTGGAAATTTAGAGGTAGCATAAAGACTTCTTTCTCATATACTCAGCTTTCAAGGTAAAAATTACCTAAAGATTAAAAAAGTGTTATTTGATTTATTTAAAATCATGTATATTCTCTGTGGTTATATTTTATGTATATTTCTGAGGTAGTAATCAACATGAAAAGAAAAACTCTCAGTAACAACAATAATGTAGTCATTGTTGCATTCTGGCTTCTAAGGTTCCTGTTCATTTAATAGTGAAATTACTTTTTCAGTAATAGTGAAGTTTCTTTTTTTTTTTTTTTTCCTTTAGCTAAATAATAAGAACACTGTGATAATGCAACAATTCTATAGAGCAGCTCTTAGGAAATTTTTTCATATTGATGAAAAGAGAAAGAATTCCCACTGCGATTTCTGTAAATGCTATAATTGATTGACATCTATTCAGCACAGTTGACTTTACTGAATCATAGGACCTCTTTCAAAAATTTTTCTATTGGTCTAAATCAGTGATGTCCTAGTTTAACATCATAGGCAGGTAAACAACACACAGCCATTCACTCACTCTCTTACAGAATGATGGGGAAAATATTTATCAGGTAAAAGTGCAAAAACATATGGGTTCAGATAGAGATGGTTTAATAGAGAAAGACAAAGCTGCACATACCAGCACAGCAAAAGAAGGAATTAACCAGGCACTGCTCTCAGCAGGCAGGTGTGCAGCCATCTCCAGGAAAGCAGTGTTTCACCATCTATACCAGGTACTCAGGAAGATAAAGGCTAATGTTAACCCTTTCCTCCTTATTCTCCTGGCTTTTACTGCTGAGTACAATGTCATATAATGTGGAATACTGCTTTGGTCAGTTGGGATCAGCAATCCCAGTCCTGTTCCCTGCCTAACTTCTTATGCAGCCTTAGTCTACTCGCTGGTGAGACAGCATGGGAAGAAGCAGAAAAGGCCTTGATGATGTGTAAGCACTGCTCAGCAACAGCTAAAACATCGGCATATCATCAACACTGTTTTCAGCACAAGGTAGCTTCCTGTACAAGCTACTATTAAGAAAACCAACTCTATCCCAGTCAAAATCAGGATAGCTAGTTACAATACTTATATACATTAGTTGGTATTAATAGGTGAATCTCATTATGTGTCTTGCCATCCTGCTTACACTGGCAGGGAAAGAGTGAATATTTCTCAGATATAACCAGAAGTGTATTTATTAAATGCCGCAATCATTCAGAGACAAACAGATGGCTGCTATTCAAACAGGGAAAGGCAGTGATTATACACATCTGTACAATACCAATAAACTCTAACATATCCGGAAGCAATTAACTCCTTTTTTTTAGAATAAAGCGAAGAGTTACTCAGAACAGCTTTCATTTCATTATTTGGTCAATTTTACATAGGAGTTGCAACTATGCGTAAATGGTTTTCATAATAGTGAACACAGTAGGCTTCAAAGATTGCTTACTGTGAGTTGGAAAATGTATCTACAGCTCACATGGAAAAATATTATAATTTCTTTCTGTCACAGCCCCCTCCATGTTCTCTTATTTGCTGTTAACAGGAATTTGAGTAAAGATCACTTTGTACAATTATTGCCCAGTACTCCCTTAGACCTTCACTGCACTGACATGCCAAAAATGTTACCCCCAAATCACATGTCATATGTCAAGCTGGAAATATACACAGGAGATGAAAACTGAAAGCTGTTGCCTCAAGACTTATGCTCTCTTGTGGGTTCTAATGTACTGGCATCTATGTCTGCTACTGAACTTGAGTTTCACAGTTCATAGTACTGAAACAAAAGTTCAGCCATCTGGACAGCTATGTTGAGGGGTTATATTATCCTACTACATCCCTGCACAGCTTTTTCAATCAGCCTTTAAAAAGCTAAATCCTCTCTCTAGAACTAACATCCATTGGCAATGGATTGTTAAAACAAATTATTATGTTGCCTAGCTAACCTCATTTGTGTTAACATCCAACTGACTTTTACTATTGTCCCGGTTTGAGACAATATAAGGAGGAAAATGCTCTCCCGGGGGAAGGCAGACTATTAGCCACCCCTCCCCCACCAGGTCCGGACAGAGGCAATTCCTCAGAGGTAGAATGAAAAAAACCCTGTTTTATTTACACGGCATAGGAAAGACATGAACAATATTAAATGATAAACTACTTGCGATGCAGAAACCTGTGTAAAGTACAGAGTCCTTGGCGTGGTCCCCCGCTGACGGGCCGAGGCAGGGCCCCTCCCCAGCGGTGCCAGCGATAGGATGACCTGCTGTCCTGGATCCCAGCTCAGCTGAAAAGCAGTTTCAGGGAAAAAGAAAAAGATCCCAAGGAAAAAAAACCTTGTCTTAGCTAGCTAAGAAGGGGAAAAAAAAAATTTGCTTTCTGTCTCTCTCCCTTGAGAAACAGAGCTGGAAAAAAAAACTGGCCAAAACAAAAAAAAGTAAAAAGAAGAAAAAAAAGCAACTCTCTCTTCCCTGCTGCCTGTGGCAGAGCCGAGAGCTTAGGAATGCGTGAGAGAAGAAAAAAAACCAAACCCGCCTGAGTCTCAGCACGGGAGTATTTGTGTTTGTCCTTGAAAATTCTTGGAATCGAGTCAGAGGCAC
Organism: Atrichornis clamosus; assembly: GCA_013400975.1. Lineage (NCBI taxonomy): Eukaryota > Metazoa > Chordata > Aves > Passeriformes > Menuridae > Atrichornis > Atrichornis clamosus. The sequence continues at coordinate 172,694 of WBMZ01003773.1, forward strand.
AGAATTCATGTTTAGTACACAGCGGCGATATGACATAACAAAATGGTGTCATATGTTCGATCCAAGATAACTATCCAATCCAGCAATATGTTATCAATTCCCAGATTTTGACTTATATCCAAAAAGCACCTCTAAACAGCGGACTCCAACTGCCCATTGTCTTAAATAGTTGGTTTGTCTCTCGCTTCATTTTGGAACATCCAAGTTGTTATGTCCAAAGAAAATTTTCTTTATAGAGAACTAGTTTTAGTAATAGAGGTAAGGTAGCCTGTCTTAACTGGCCTTAATTCTTGAAACAGGTTATTTTTTTATTAGTGATATAATCATGGAATTCAAGGTTAACAGAGAATACCACCTTATTCAATTTGACCTTATGGATGTAATATACTTTATATTTCATGCAGATATTTGACACTAAGCACAATTATAATAGGTATCTTTGCTTGTATTTGTATAGACAGACCAGGTCTCTTTTGCTTGGGTGTAAGACCAACACTTTGGTTTAGAAGCCATATGACTGGGTTAGTGTGGATCTCTGAGAACATGCTCATTATGAGGAATTTCCTTGTTCTCTAAAGCAGTGACAAAGATTTAAGAGAAGGTGTCACTCTCATCCCATTAGGTGTAAGTCAAGCCAAAGCAGTCTGTCTACGTTTAATCTTTCAGGGGTAGCAAAAATCTCTGATTCTCTAGTAAGTTACATAGTTTTCTGATCTAAATTACAAACTAATCCAAATGATTGGGTTTGTTCTGAACAATTAATCTGATACATCTTGTCTTAATTTGTTACTTTACTTGTTTTTAATAATTCTATGAACTTTGTATTACTTCCAAATTTTCTAAGCAAATATCTTCCAAAACCAAACCAGACATAACTTAGCCCAGCAAATGATTTCTCAGAAACATCTTGAGAGCAGGACATCTTCTCATTATAACTAGGTTAGTGGGTATTTGCCAGCAAGCTAGTTTTTTGTCTAATCTAACACACATACTGTGAATTCCACTTAATTTCCACTTTCAATCCTATAGAATTGTGAATCATCTGATCTGTAGATATCCAGCTATCTTGACTTAACTGTTACTCCCATCAACCAGATGTAATCCTTTAGAAAATAAAATTATAAACAGCAGAAAATCCTAAAGACTTTAAATTAATCTTTAATAAAAATATAAAGACGCATTGGAGTAAATCAACATCCTTCATTTTTATACCACTTAAGTGTTAATAGGTCCAAATTAAGAATTCTAATATTGTATTATTTAACTGAACTATGACTAATGATATTAATATATAAAGAAAAAATATGTAGTGATGCAAAAAAAAAAAAAAAAAAGAAAAGTTGGAAGAAACATCTCGTGGACCAAATACATTCATGGAGACATGCCAGTTCCAACTACATTATTTTTCTATAGAATGTGAGTGGGAGATGGAAAGGGAAAATTGAAAATCAAATTTAAGGGTTTATTGAGTTCTGAAAGCAAGACACATTTTAAAATATGAAAAAGAAAAAAAAAAGAAAAAAAAAAGGAAAAAATCTCAGACTCATAATCCCACACATACCAAGAAAGAAGGAATATACTGTAACAAGAATTCCTAAAAGGACAAGTATATAGAAAGTAATTGAAACTTCAGGGATAAACCAGGGGACCTTACAGGAATTTGGTGTTTACATACAGTATTAAAAAATAAGGAAGCAAAGAATTGCTCTCAACATATGCATAACATTTCATACATGGTGAAAATGCAGAAATGATGTTAAAAAAAGGACAAAACCCCTGCAATAAAGTAGGGACACAGGATGGACAGAGAGAGAAATTCCTTCAACATTAAGTATGCTGGGCCTGATCAGTGAAACTGCTTCTCTGCGGCAAGTTCTCCTTCACTTCCAGCAGAGAAAACTCTGCCTTTTGATTTGCCCCTCAGCACATTTTGCAGAATCTATGCAAATATTTACCCACATAACTCATACTGTCAAGATTGTAGGCACATATAGAGATGCCTGGGGCACAAACTAGCTTTCCAGAGGTGTCAGATGTAATCTATGTAATGCTGCAATCAATTATGGAGCAATATTAATTTACAGGAAGCCAATCTCTCAGCAGTAAGAAGTTCACAATTACTTTAAATAAGAAGTGTGTAGGGACACATCAACTTCCCACACTTAAAACCCTTCTGTTTCCTTATTGTACCACTGTTTCAATAAAGATATGACATGGGAGACCATATGAAATGCGAACACAATAAAGAGCTTTGATTATTTTGGAATCTATTAGATTTTGAACTACAAATACATTTGGAACCATTGTCATCTTTGAGAAAATTGGAAATTCAGTCAGTATCTGTTTACCAGAACATATCTATTCTGTTTTTCAAGGAAGCTGCAAATTCTTCATGCCCTTTATAGAAACTGCCATGGGATTCACACAAGAAATAAACCTGGAGAAGGTGCTACTTATATGAGCTTCATACAACTCAATTTTCAGTTCATTCCCTGGTTCTGATCTGTACACTTTTCCAAGTGGATTTTTCCAAGATAATAATATTTAGCAATAACAATTTCCAGTATAATGAGACCAAGCCTAAACTCTGTGAGTATAAACTGACGGACTGCCTTGGGGATAGGCACAGGCTCCTGGCACTATTTTATCTACTATTATAGATACTGTCAAGGAGACTATCTCCCCCTCTGACTCTCCCCAGCAACTAAATGAATATGTACATGTGCATGCTTATGAACCTGCTTGGGTTTATAGACTCTGTTGAGAGAAATATATTCCCTTCAGATCCTGTGTATTTAGATTCAAAACAAAATAAGGATGTAGCTTCACTAAACTACTTGACATTAACCTACATAATATAAACTATCAATACCAGTAATATTCTGGCATATATCAAATTGCAATCATAGTTGAGGGAAATATATTATGAACAGCTTTATGGATGTTTATACCTTGAATACCAGTCTTAACAAGCTACTGTTACTCAACGGGGAAGAGAGACCATAGTTTATGGGTTTCCTGTAAGGCTGGAAAATACAACAAATAAAGACTCATATTTCAGTATTAACTGAACAGGGTCTTACTTTTATGTCCACCTGACAAATCAAAAACAATTCAAGTAACTCTATTTACTCTATTTAATAATTCAGGTAACAGCTAGAGAAATAAAGTTGTAAACTGGGTTTATTTCTGGCCAAATGAAAAGCATATAATCCTAAAAACCATACTAGCTAATATTACCACAACACATTGAGTGATAGGTAGGTCACAAAACCATTGTCTTGGCTGGAGTTCAAACTAAAATGTGAATGTTCTGTGGTCAGTGAGGTTGTGGACACATAAGCTTCCTCGAGCCCAGGAAAAATATGCCTTTCCGTTAAAATTCTCAGCAGTCCAGTCCAAACTTATTTTCCACTTATCTTAGTTTGAAAGGCAGAT
>WBMZ01003775.1:0-189015 GCA_013400975.1 Atrichornis clamosus
CGCGGGCGGCGGCGGCGCCGTAGGGATCGTTATAGCGCCGCGCGCGCCCGGCCCGGCCGCTCCGCCCGCCCCCATTGGCTGCGCCCACCCAGGGGGCGGGGCCTGAGCCCACGGGCGGACCCGATGGGCGGGATCTTGGGCGAGGGGCGGGGCCAAGGCGGGGGGGCAGGAGAGGGCGAAGAGGGTCTGTGAGGGGCAGCAGCGCGTGTGTAACGGGTGTGAAACGGGCGTGTGACACATGCTATGGCCGTGTGACAGAGTGCAACAAAGGACATGTGGAACATGCATGCAACAGCTGCAACAGAATGGAAATCTGTAACGAGTGTGCAACAGGTGCTGTAGGGGGCCTGCACTTAGTGTGCGGCAAAGGACATGTGGGTGTGTAACGGGTGTATGGTGGGTGCACAAATAAAGGACAAAGGCTCTGCAATGGGTGTGTAATGAGCGAAGGGCTTTAAAGGTTAATGGATGTGTAACAGGTGTGCAATGGGTGTGCAATAAAGGGCAACAGGAGTGTAACTGGGGTGTTCTGGGGTGTGTAACAGGCAGGGTGTGTAATGGCAGGGGGATATAAGGGGCAGCTAATGGGCAGGTGCAGTGGCTCACATGGCACACATGGTACCTGTAGCACACCACAGCACACATGGCACACCATGGCACCTGTAGCACACCACAGCACACATGGCACACCATGGCACACTGTGACACATATGGGACACATGGCACACAGGGCGCACCACGGCTGCCTGTCTGGCCCGTTTCAACAGCCTGAGCACGTGGCTCACGGGCACCCCAACAGCCGGTGAGCCTGGGCTTGGCACCACCGCATGCTGTGCCACAGTGCCTGCCAACATCTGCAGAGAGCTGGCTGAGAGGGCTGCAGGGCTCCCTGCGAACTGAGAGCTGTGGGAGGCACACAAGTGAGCTGTGTGGGGGCACAGGACCCGTGGACACACACAGGCTGCATGGTTACCCACACTGCTCCCCAGGTGTGTGAGGGCTGGGAGCACATAGGGAACCAAGGGAAGAGACACGAGGGGGGTCTGCAGCTAGTGGGGGCACAGCCAAGCAGGCAGTGAGTGGGCCTGCATGAGAGTTGTGGGCCAGTGATGAGTAGTGTGTGCGGAGACAGGCCAGGAACGTGCCCCTGCCCCAGCACATTCCTCCCAGCCATGGTCCCCGCCATGGCATTTCCTCTCACCCTCTGGGGTTACCTTTGGGCCACACTGGGGTGCAGCGGCAGAGCTGAGACCAGATTGCAAACACGTGCACTTCCCCAAAAAGCAGTGCTTAAACCACCACTGTCCCTTGCTTGCAGACAGGTGTCCCTGTGCATCGCTGGCAGAAAGGGAAACTGAGGCACAGCTGAGGGCAAGAGACATCCGGTGGCAGGGACTGCGGTCGTGCCCACAAACCACAGCTGCCCTGGCGGGTGCAGCCTGAGGACTGTGGTTTCCTCTTGTTGGTGACAGTGGTGATAATGCAGGCACTGAGTGCCGTGGGCATCCTTGGGACGGGCTCCAAGTTCCCCAGCCCCTCTCCCACCACTGCAGCTGGTCCATGAAGCCAAGGTCTTTGGAGACCCTGAGCATGGTGTGGGCCCACCAGGCTGGCAGTGAGGGTCTCCTGGGACCCCCAGGGTGTCCCCAGTGTGAAGCTGGCACCACAGGACTTCAGGCAAGTGCCAAGAGGCCGCAAGCTCCCTGCTTTTGGACTTAAAAAGAGTGGGGATTTCACTTTTCCCCCTCCTTGTGTTGATGCTCAGATCAAAATGTTCCCTGTTGAACTTGAACCCATTTTCCGTCCATCAGAGCTAAAAATCACTGCTTGCATCTGCTGAGCACCCCGAGCTGGCAACAGCTCCTGCATATCCCTGCCTCCACAGCCAAGAGCCCGTGGGGTGACAGGCACCAACAGGCCTCTTTTTGGCTTCTCCCATCTCTGAGAAAATGCAATGCCAAAACAAAGATGAAAAGTTAAGCATTACAGGGGCCCTGCAGCACTGGGAATGCTCAGAGCTGGACTGGCACTGACAGAGCAACCCTGTGCTGCTGCCGGTGGGGCACAGTGAGGGTCCCACCAGTCCCATGCCGAGGTTCTCTGCCAGCTCCAGTGGACACAGGGCTGGATGTTTCGGGATGATGCTCCTCGGGATGTAGGTTGCCCCAGCAACAGTTGCTATGGAAAACACTTCAATGGCAAAATTTTCAGCCATATTCATGTGTCCATCATTGTCTTCTGGAGAGTCCCTGGTGTATGACGAGCCAGGCACGGCTGGCTCCACACAGGCAGGCTGCCACTGCGGCTGCAGGGGACTGGCTGTGCTGGGCCTGGCTTTTCCTGGCTTTTTGCAGCATTTCCTGCTGGATCTGGTGTCAGAAGGTGTAGGAGGACCCCAAAGTGGGATCTGAGGGAGCGTGGTGGACATACAATGGACAGGGGGAGCAGGCTGCACTGTGCCATGCCATATTAATTGGCTAGTTGCCAATTAATGTCTCATTGGCCCAGCTGTGCCCCAACCATCAGATCAGATGCACTTTGGTGAATCAAACACAGGGTACAACTCTGGGACAGCGGGACATACCAGGAAACGGGCTGGCACTGGGATGTTTGCAGAGACCAGCAGCTCCAGCCGGGGCTTCCTGCTCCTGCCCACAGCCCTGCCAGGTCCATGCTTCAGAAAGCTGCTCCCCACCTCCTGGAGCAGCAATAGGATTACACGGGACTGAGTCTCCTAGCAATGAACAGAGAAATAAATCCTATAAGGCAGGACAGGATTTATTAGACTTCAATATTCTGGAAATAATGAGGACATTTCTCTTGGCTTGTAATATCACGGGACCCAACAGGATCACAACCAGGATTTATCCTGTGCTTCTCCATGGCACTGGGTCAGTTCTTATCTGTGAAGCGAAGATGCCGGGGGAGGCTGCTCGCCTTGCCGACGATCAGGATGGCAGGACACCCCCTCATCTCCAGCAAAGCCAAGGCAGACTGTGGGCCTCAGGCTGCCCCAACAGTAGTGACTCTGTTTGTCTCCCCATTCATCCCCTGGAGAGGGCTGGTGCTGATCCTCGCCCCCGGCCGGGGCTTGCCGCTGGGAGCGGGAAGGGCTGACAGTGGGAAGGGCTGGCTGTGCCACGGCCATCGGCTGAGCTTCAATTGCCAGTGTCAGCACTCACCACCAGCACAAGGATGCCCCGAGGTGGAGATGCTTCTCAGATGGGGTGGGAGACCCACGGCCACGCAGTTACTGTCCATTAGCCTTGAACACTGCAAACAGAATCCCACTGTGCTGCTGGGGGGGACATTGCTGCGAGGGAAAGAGGTGGGAAGAAGCTGAAAACAGCATCTTGGAAAAGAGGATGTGGTGCTGCCAGCTTCACCTTCCAGGCATCAGCTCTGCCCCTCAGGGAACTGCTGCCCTGGCTGCAGGGAGATGCTCCTGGGGTCAGCTCCACACTCTGCTCCCTCCTTCTCCCAGCTGTCATGCTTTGCCCCATGGCAGCTCTGTCCATGAATCCCACTGTGGTCCTTGGGACAGCCTGGCTGGGGCTACGGGATGCAACCCCGGGCAGCCAGCATTCAACCTTCTCCCATGTCAAGAGCCAACACTGATTCCCACATCCCTGTCACTGAAGCAGCATTAAAGGCACAACATTACCTCCCTGCCGTGACTCCTGTGGCCCCCTAACAGCCTCCCCAAACCCCAGCAGCTCAGTAAAGCTGAGCCTGCGGGCGTGGGTTGGACGCAGCCGGTTTTACCGTGGTCCCAGCACACGGACGCCATGGCAGAAGCCCCGATGATCAGGGCACACAGACACAATCAGAGCCTTGTTTGGGGCTCAGCTGCACAAGGGGCCCCTTCAGGCGGTCAGGGAAGGGGTAGCTCCTCAGGGTGAGGCGATGATCTGTCCATGAGGGACTCCTTATACGGCCAGAATTACCCCAAGCAAATGCCCATGGAGGACACATGAGCTTCCCAGAGAAGACAGCTCAAGGTGGGAACGTCTCAAAAGAGGGCCCCACATTTCCTGAGAACATTGCTCCTCCCAGAAAGCACAGGGCTGCCAGGAATGTCAAGGGCTGGTGAGGACCCTGAGGGCTGGTGGGCCCTGGGGCCAGCCCCCTTCATCGGAAGGTGACTGGGCAATGGAAATAGCAAGCAGAGAGGGGTTTTGGTGTTTTTTTTTTTTCCTTCTGAAGCAGCCAAGCTGTGTTTTCTGGAGACCTGTAAATCACTCCTCATCTTCAGGAAAGAGAGGCGAGGAATACATGATCCAACCAAGGAAAAACGCGGGACACTTGGGATTGTGGAGGAAGCCAGGAATCAGCCCAGGCTGGAGGCTGCCTCCCAGCCGTCCTGCCAAGCCTGTCCCAGCTTGTTAGGCCGGGAGCTGGTACTGCAGAATCCTGGGTACACCACACTGCCATGAGCTGGGGAGCCCAGCAGAGAGGGGAGTCGAGGCTGTCAGTCACTGCATTAAACTGTACTTTTCCAGCAGGTCAGGTTGCTTCCAAGATTCAAGATTTTCCATGTTTGCTCAGCTGAAGAAAAAATCCCAGAGAAAAGATGCTGGAGGGTTTGTGGAGAGCAGAGCTGGGGCTGGCAGGCAGGATCCCATAAATTGGGGATCCTCAATTTTCCCAGTTCACCAGCATACCAGGGGAGGTTGTGCTGGCCACATCCCTCTAACACACCATTAGTGTGCATGTGAATCCAAAGCCACCCCCAAGCTATCCAGAACCAGATGCAGCTGCAGGACTCACTCTGGACACAGCCTGGAGCTCTTTAACACTATTCAGGAAAAGGCTGCGTTTGGTGCCTCTGGCCTTTGGGATCTCCAAGGGTACCTGTTACATGTCCATTCTGCTCTTGCTCATAATACAACACAGAATTATTTTCCATTTCTTACCTACTCAGTGCTGCCAAGCTGCTGGAGAAGGACAAGCCCCAGAATGCAGCTGGGATGCCCATGCTGCAGCAAAGATTTTGTTTGGCAGCACCCAGGAGCCAGATGCCACGGGAACCCATCCTGTGTGGGGGTGACACAACCCTTCCACACCTCCATCCAGCGTGTGAGGCCCGCGGAGCACAGTCATGAAGGGACTCAGGGCAGAGAAGTTCCCAAATATTCCCTCCTCTCCTCTCAGCACCAGTGCAGCAAAAGGCAAATCATTTCCCTGGCTTCCTGCTCAGCACTCACAGTGGGCCCAGCCCTCCCAACCCTGCTTGTGACCACCTTGGCATTTCACCATCATTGGGGATCTGCAGCAAAACAAGCCCAGGCTGCCTTGAGCTCCCTGTTGGGAGGGACCCTGCAAGGAGGGCAGGACTGGCTGCCTCCCAGCCCAGCACACAAAGAGAGAAGGGGCTGGAGATGGTCCAGCACTACCATCCTGAGCAGGAGAGCAGCCACAGCCCCACTGAGGTCCAGCCAGAGCCACTTGCTGCCACTCAGGAGCCCCAAGCTGAGATATTCCCACAACGGTGCCCTACACAGGCACTCCAGTTGTTTTTGCAACCTAAGCCAGAGCAGCAACTGGCTTGGAAGAGTTTGGAGATGAAAACATGTCATTACTCCGTTGTTTTGTTTCTGTCCAATTTCAGGCCTGTTTAAGCAGGTCCATTACAGCTGATTCTGTACAGAACAGGGTGCCAAAGGCTGCAGCTCCCCTGGGCATGTGGTGTTTTGTTCTTGTCTATCCTGCAACACAGCCACAGAGCAAGGGCTGACTCAGCAGTGGACACATGAGCCCAAGGCTCAGACCGTGCTCAGAGCCGCCGGCAAGGGGCCACTGGCAGCCACAGCATCGCTTGCCCTGCCAGCAGGAAGGATGGGGCTTGTGCCGCTTTCCCCCAGCACAGCACTGACACGGGCTGCCCCACCAAGAGGGCTCAGAGCATCCTGTGGCGAAACACTGGAGAGTAGCTCTATGCTGAGGATGTACAGGCCAGACATGGGGAACTGCCCAACTCCACCAGAGCCAGGCCAGCGGGGACGGCCAGGATGACACTGCATTGCTGGCCTCCAGCTCTGGCTGCTCATTCCACACCCAGGCGCCTTGGCCTGCCCTCCCAGGCAGCTGCACTTGCTGAATGTCCCTGCGTGACCGTGCCTTGGATGGGCTTCCTTACTCCTGCAGGACTGCTACAGGACTACACTGACCTTGTCACCCCCAATTCTGGATTTGATCACACCACTAGCCCCAGTTCTGCAGAGGAAGAGTGATCCAAGCACATGCTCTGACCCCCGGCTGCTATCAGGGCACACACCGGGCACCTCTGAGCAGAGGTTCTCATGACTGCAGTCAGACACTCCTTACTCTGTGTGACCCTTAATTTCTTTGTCCTCTGCTTCCCATACAAACCACACTGCCAGCATGCAAGTGTTGGGATGGAATACTTTATTCACGTGAACACTCAGATCCTGGCCCTTCCTGCCTGCTGCAGCTGCTCCCATCTCTTGACAGTGTGAACAAGGAAGGATTTCTTCATCAGCTTGCTTAACCCCCCCAGCATCATCAGACCCCACAAACAAGTACAGACAGTTTGGCTTTGTCTGGACAGGAGCAGAGGGCGGACGGGCAGGGAGTGCTGTGGGGCTGGCAGAGCAGGGAGAAGGGCTCCAGCCCACAGCCTGCGTACGCACAGCAGCCGTGAAACCTTCCCGCAGCTCCACTCTCACCACCAAATATGCCAGTACCCTCCCAGCCTTGGCAGCTCTTCCTGCTACCAGAAGCACCTGGGATTCGTAAAGGATGGGTGCCACTGCCTCTTCTCCTTGGAAAGCTGCTGCCGGAATCACACTAGTGTCTTCTGTCACCTGCTGGGCCATTTAACCCTCAAAGTGCCCCCTGCCCACTGACAAATACCCTCCCCAAACTATTACAGTAAAAGGAAAACCTTGTACGTTGAGACATACAGGCTGAGTCTTGGGTAGAGCACAGTTTCCGTGCTTGGTGGTCCAGAGGTGGCCGGCAGCCCCCTGCCAGTCCTCGGGCACAGAAGGGAACAGGACCCTCCGCGGCCACCGCCTGCACATCAGGGCTTCATCCTGCTCAGTCTGAGGTCCCGTTCGATTTCAAACTGCCTGTGATCCACGCGCTCCAGGAATGCTTTCCTCTCAATGTACCTGCAGGGAGGCAGAGGCAGAGGCTGTGAGCAGTGTCTGTGGCAGCCTGCATGGCCCCCAGCCTGGGGCAAACCCCACCGGAAGGGAAAGCACCATCCGCCTCCCTCCCTCTCTCTCCATGAGCTGATCACTGCACTGAACATCTATGGACACCAAAACTGCTCTGGGGCCTGCTGGCTGTCACGTGGGGGACTTGCAGAAATCTGGTGGTCCCATAGGCTGAGGAACTGAACTGCTGCTTCTGGTTCCAGCTCTTCTCCTACAGCTGAGAAATGTCCTTCACAGACACTTTGAAAGGGATCAGAGCAGACCCTCACACCACCCAGCAAAGCATCTCAAACCCAACCACAAGCCTCAATACAAGCTGACAGACCCACGATACAGGAACAGGCACAGGGAGCATTAGGGATGCAAAAAGCATCACCCAGCAAGCCTGCAGCAGCTCAGGGATGCAGGCCAGGTCTTTCCCAGCCACAGACCAGCTTCTAACCACCACTGAGTATTTACTGCTGCCCCTCAGCACAGCACCTGAGTGCTGCGAGGAAGAAGGCATGCCTGCGCCTGGAAAAGCACCTTGCTGCTCATTAATGGCACGAAGCTGAATTTTAATGTACTTCGCTGCAAACCCTTGCCACAGACAGCCCAGGGCTGTGCTACTAATTAACCTACAGAGGGAGTGAAATTGCAATTCAAAACAGGAGCTGTAATTGAATCATCACAATTGTTTTGCATTTGTTCCAGAGTGGCAAACACTGGACTGCCATGACAAGGTCAGTAAACTTGTGTGTGAGATGCATGGGGAGCCATTGAATTCAGCTTTTCTGCCGGTCACTGCTTTTCCTGCTCACCAGAGCAGCCCATTGCTTGAAAGCAAGACCAAAGGCTGAGGGAAGATGAGCATCACAGGCTCTGCACATTTTCCAAGCTGCTGGGTGGTTGGCAGTGTGCATGAAAGTGCCCAAGACCCAAGTGCATGGGAAGGCTGAAGCCCTCTCCTACCATCAGCAGTGGTCCCTCTGAGACAGAGGGACCACTGGTGATCAGGTCCCTGCAAGGTCAGGCTGGATGGGGCTCTAAGAAATCTGATCCAGATGAAGATATCCCAGCTCGCTGCTGGAGGCTGGATTAGATGGCCTTTAAAGGTCCCTTCCAACCCAGACCGTTCCCTGATTCTGTGATTCTTTATGCTACAACTATCAAACCAGTGCTGAATGTGCTCCCAGCACCAGGGTGCTTTTGCCCTTGCTGCGAGGGACATCCCTGACACTCCAGCCCATCCAGTCATTACTGGAAATGAATTAATCCAGATTCATTTCAGCAAGTGATTCCCCCAAGCAGATGAATGGTCCCATAAGTCCCTGCTGCCACCCCACTCCCATCGCAGCTCCAGCCCATCTTGTGCTGACACAACTGGGTCAGCTCATCTCCGCCGGCTGTGAGGGGCAGGGACCAGCGCAGCGTAAGGCAGACGATGAGCTGGCTGGGAGGAGGTGTTTTTCTGGCCCCTGCCCTCGCTGTCAGAGGAGGGCTGTGCGCTGAGGCCCCCTGGTTCAGGAAAGGCGGGCAGGGGAGTGTCGCTTCCCTTCATCCCTGTAACCAGGGAGGTGACCTGCTCCTGGGGTTGGGTTCGGAGAGGCCACAGGAAGGAAGCCGGGGGTCACACTGTACGTTAGTGTGTCATATTGCTGGGCGTGTGGTTTTTCTCCCCCTCCGCTGCTAAACATCAACCACAAGCACAGCTGGGAAGGCAAGGACAGGAGTTACTGCTGTTAATCTGGGAATATCCCAATGGACTGGGCAGCAACAGCCTGACCTACTAAATCTGAAGATCCTTTGGCCCCTCTGCAACACTGATCAACCCCAGCAAGGAGTCAGTGCCTTCCTCCTCTTCTTCCTCCATGACTGCTGTGCCTTTCCCGTGGGCAGGGCCTGGCTCCTGGGGGATTGATACGGATCATGAACCAGGAATGCAGTTTCACAGCCGCAGTCAGCAGTGCTGCCTGGGGGAGGAACTGCGACGTCACCCCATGGCTTGTCCTTGGCCAGCCACAGCAAAGTGCCACAGGGGCCAGAGCAGACCCCCCAGGCACTACCTGTGCATACATCGAGGCTTACGGGGCCTGGCCTGCTTGTGGTGCAGGCACACAGAGGCTGGAGGTGCTGACGGACACGAGCAGGGAAGCTGCAGGGTCAGCACAAGCCCCTCTGTGCTTTGAACCCTGTGCTGGAGCTGCAGCTCTCTGTGTTCTCAGCCGGCTCTGTGCAGCCAACACCAAGGTGCCACCAAACACAGTGCAAAGTGCACCTGTCCTGCACTTGTCTAAACAACCTTTGCTACCTGAATCAATACCTTCCTGTAAATTATCAACCCGCCTGGAAACAGGGCAGCTGTGATCCACAGTAAAGGAAAGTAAATCTGTTGGGAGCAAGGCTGTCTCTGCTAACAAGGGCAGCTGCAAGCTGCTCTGGGGAGGGTCTCAGAGGTGCTGCCTGTCCCCTGTCAGCTGCCATCAGTCACCCGGTGCAGGAGTGCATGGGGCCGGCTGCTCCCCCATGGGGCTGCCCTACAAAGGTGGCCCAATTAAGAGGCCACTATGCATTTCCATTTATAAAGCACATCAGAGAGATGAACAGCAAAGGGGATAGCTGCCTCTGCTCCTTATTCCAGCCCCTCCTGTCAAATCCAGGACAGGCCCTCAGGACCTGAGACAGCCAGACTGCACAAGCCCAGATCCTGCTCCTGGGGAGATGCAAATCACTGGATGGGGCTGGTGATACAAGTGGCGGAAAATCAGAGGTAAGGGAAGAGAGAGCCATGGGGCAGCACATGTCCCCTCTGCCTCAGGACTTCTAGGCTCAGGCTGCGGCTGGCTGATAGCCTGCACTGGCAGCAGAAAGATGCCACAGCCCCTCTGCTGCACTAGTTGCTGGCATTCTAGCTGAGCATGTCTTGCTGCCAGAGAAAGGCCAGGGAGGTACAAAACACAAGGAGCTCCAGGCTGTGAACAGCACACCTTCTGTAGGGTTAGCACAAAAAAGAAATTCAGCTGTCCTCCCTCCCAAGAAAAAAGTAAAGCCTCCTGCCTTCCTTCGAGACACGCATGGATCATCTCTGTAAGTGCACATGCACCCGTGGCATCAAGCAAACATTTCCAGGCTGTGGCTCTCCTTGTCAGACAGACATTTACAATCACACAGCAGGACACGTGGGGAGCAGAGTTTTCTAACGGCACCAGGGATTAAAGGCAGTGCCCCACTCTCTCCTGCCTGGGTTGAAGGGTTAACAACGGCTCATTACAATTTTTATAGAGATGTGTAAATGATTGCCCACTGAAGGGTGAGCACAGTTGACATTATTAAAGGAGGAGAGGCAGCTGCAGAAGGGACAACAGGCTCCTGTGAAATGACCTGAGGCCGGCAGCAGCTGTGTCTGTGTGACCTGCCCCCCAGGCAGGCGGGCTGCTCTCTAAGGGTACAGCACCCGTCACACCACAGTGGCCTGCAAGCAGAAATGCAGCGGCCTGTGCCTTCATCGGTGCTCTTCCCTTCTCTCTTTACCTTTAAGGTGGAAGTAATTCCCAGTGAGCAGATATTCAGTTGATCCCCTCACATTACATGTCTGACTAGCATAAACATATTCGTAAGGAGTGTCTAAAGTTGTCCTGGCATTACGTTCCTCATTTGTTTAATGACAAAAACAGCTTGCCAAGAGCTCAGCAGATTTTCTAGCCTGGGATATGACAAGCAGCAAAACCCAACGCAGTCCAAGATTAAAGATGCTTTTAAAATTGCTGTTCTGCTTTGCTCATCTTTTCAATGTGCTGATCCCTTCTTCAGCCTTCAAGGACCATTATGTGAGTGTCTTTGGAAAGGTTAGCCAGGCGTGAAGAGTGAGCTTGGATGGGGTGGGAAAGGAAACAGCACTGACCAAGAATGGTCAGCGTACTGGGTTTGGACACATAAGAGATGGCACAAAATGTTGCTCTGTGGTGTAAATCATTCACCTCCTTGGACTTTAGGGATCTCAGAGGAACACCTGCCCCTCTCCAGCACTCCTACTGAATTGCTCTACCTGTTCAAGGGCATGTGACTAGAAACAGATCAGGGGAGATCTGATGGAGAAGGTGTGTCGTGGAAGGGTGCAAGACCAAACTGAAAATATCTATTTGATAGTTTCACAGTTATAAAATATCTGTTTAAAATAGAAAATCCAGTCTCTTGGAATGCAGAAGCTCTGAGTTTTTCCTGCTTATAATAAAATATGCATTTTACGAGCTGTCCACTAAGTCGGTTATGTTTTCCCAGAGCTTTGCAAAGCACTTGTAGTGGAAATGCTGCTTCTGATCTCATTATCACTCCCCGCAGTGCATGTTATTAACTTTCTGTTTTATTTACAGCATCGCCATTTACTTTTATGATACTTCCATTAACTTCATAGGAGTGAACATTGCTGGATGCACACAGCCAACGCCCGGCGCTGCCATAATCTGTAACGCACCTTGCCAGCTGTTCTGGGTTTACACACATCTTTATGCAGGAGGAGAGAGGCAGGACGCAGCTGGAAAGCGTCATTTGAAGAACAGAAAAAAACCTCCCAAATTGAAAAAAAGGAAATGGGGCAAAGGCAACTGCGTTTCCATATGGGGGGGCTGCATTAGACCAGTTCACTCTGCCTCTGTGCCACAAACAGGAGAGGTGATAAAGTCAGACTGGATTTGGAGAACTCACAAGGTTGTTAGCAGAGAGTGATAGGTGTTTGTAGACTTACCTGTCTCCTTGTGATGTCTACAGCAGCTACTGGCTTTATGTATTCTTAGAATAAATCCTTAAAAAAATCCCATGGGTTTCTAAACTCTGCATCAAGCAATGGGCTTCCCATATGTATAGGAAGTGATGGGAAATACTGGACTACTATTAGATAAAGTCCTTCTTACCCATCTTTCCCTCGGTTATGGATTGCCAGCTCCTCCACAATCCCCTCCTCCTCCTTGAAGTTCTCCCAGTCCAGTTTAGATTTCTCCAGTGTGCTCATCTTCTGCTTTTTGGCGCCGATCTTCCCCAGGAGGCTACTCATACCGCTTGGCCTCTTCACCCTGACAGAGATTAGGGAGCAAATGTTACTTAAATGCAGGGAGATGGCAATTAAAAACAGAGCTGAGAAACGTCACTCGTGAGAGTGGTGGCCTTGGTGGTAGTGAGCCACTGCCACCAAACAGATGGCCGCCAACTCCAGGCAGCCTGCAGGCGGCAAGGTCACGCTTCCTGCAGATCCCGCTCTGCCGTTCCCCTGGAAGCAGCAGAGTTCATTACACACATAGCTCAAGTGCTTGCTTTTTGTGAAAGGGCTTTTTCATTTATCTTCTTAAGAGAACAGAGAGCTTTCAGGCCAAAAGAGATCATTAAATCATCTAGTTTGACCCCTTGTATATACCAGGCCAAGCCATTCCACTGATCACCTCTGTGCTAAGTCTGGTTCTTTGTCTTCGGTTAAAGTGTTTTTTTCTGGAAGGGATCCAGCCTCAGTGCGTCACCAGCACTGACAACATCTAGGAATTAACCATTTCATTGGTATTAATGCTTGATTTTCTCTAGCTTTAGGTTCTCGTTGCTGCTGCTTATTCTGAAACCAAGAACACTCTGGTCTCCAGGCGAGTCTCATTAGTGACGTACTAGTACACCATTAATGAACTTACATCTGAATAATCTTTATGCAAACACATAGAACTCCTTATGCATCTCATTAAAATGCATTTTGTCTCAGCCCACATGACACTTCTAAGGTTTTGTCCCCCTGCTTATGTTTCAATGCTCTTTGAAGATGGGAGCATCAGAACTGCCTGAAACTCCCACCCTTCTCCTGATTTGTTTCTGTCCAAGGATCACCTAAATCCTGTTAGCTGCACATTGAGTCCCAGAGCACGTGCACCGTGATCCCACACCATCTCCAGGTCCCTATTTGGCAGGAAGACCACTCTGGTCTTTCATCTCCTTGTCCTTAGAGGAGTGAAATCCCACCCATGTGGTGGGGCCCCCAGAATCTCCCCTTTATGCTGGGAAATGCACACACAGGGTCAGCCGGGTTGCCCTCTGAGGAAGACAATTCTCAAGGATAGGAACCTGTAAAACAAACTTGTATTAACCCTTCTTAAATCCCCCCAGGAGTGGGGGGCAAACAGCATCCCATTGAACTCGGTGTTTACACACATTCCAGAGATAACTTCAGGTCTGCAGGGCCTTTGCCTCTGCAAGAAGCCAGAGAGGAAATGATTCTCGTTCCTGAGAGATGAAGGAATTTGGGAAGGGGGGCTCAAGGAAGGCAGCCAGGTGAGCATGGCAAATTGCTCTCCATCAGTGCTCTCTGAGCACACTCCTGCCCAGGGGTAGCCATTTTTGGGAACATATCCAAAGTTGTCCTTATCGGATCATTAGCATGGTTTATGCTTCCGTAATTTGCAAGCCTCTAAAGGAAAATAATTCTGCAGTTTATATGGAATTAAATCAAAGAAAATGACAACTCTGTAAGCCTCAGCCAGAAGACTCTCAATGAAAGAACGGCTGGCTAGAGTCACTTGGGGTTTCAGCTTCCTGACATAGATATATTTGGGATTAAGGGCATCTTGGCAGGCTCCACAGCAACTGGACAAAACTGCCTGCCCCTCCTCAGTACTGCCCAGCCAGAGGACCAGAAATGTCCTAGGACCTGGCCCTCGTTTCCTTCAGTCCCTGTCCATGGCTGGAGCACACACCAACAGCCAGCACTTTTTCACTCTGCAGGGACACAGAACAAGCTGGATGCTCTTTGATTTGCCTTTACCCCTGAACATCTCAAGATGTCTACAGCTCTTCACACCATGATCATACAATAAAACCTTCATCCTTGCTCAGCCTCCAATTCTCCCTTACTTTTTGAGGAATGATGGCTCCCGGATACCCTTATCTACAGGTAGCAGAAAGGGCTAGAGGTGCAAGGGGGCAAAATAGGCAAAGATGTTCTCAGCAAAAGATAAAATTGGAGAGACTTGGTTCCCACATCTAACTATCCAGGACTACACAAGTCTTGCACAACCACCAAACCCAGTATAAGATGCGTGTTCAAGATGTGACCAGTCAGAGGAGAGGAGATATGACAAAGAATAAGGCCAAATCAAATAAAATGTTGGGCAAGCATCGCCCGTGGCATTCCCTGCTGCACAGCTGCCTGGAAGGCAGAGCCTGGTGCTCGTGCATGGCAGTTCCTTACGCTGCACTGGGAGGCCTTAAAGATGGCCTGAGACAGATACAGGGAAGTGCTGTGGCTGATCCAGCTGACAAAGTTCCTCTGCCCCAAACCTGGCAGGCAGAAGGTGTTTAAGTTAACACAAGATATTGGATAACACATTTCTCTGAATACACTTAACTTTCCAGACACACTTGTGCTTAAGATTTTCCTACCTCTGAAGTGGGAAAAGCAGGGATGCAGAAATGGAGGGTGTTGTCACTTGTCCCTAGATTTCTCCTAAATGTTTTTTGGGGCAAAAAACCCCAATGGCCTAAGAGCCATCTTATCTGTCCAAGAGACCCACAGCTCATCTGCATTCACTAACCCTTCCATGGGTGGGAGCCCACAGTCACTGTCAGTTGAAAAACAGACAGGTCTGACTGTAAAGAGCACAGCACGCACCTGGAAAAACCCAACTGAAGGTGTTTCAGGATCTCTCCTGGGTGTCAAAGGATACCTGCCCTGCAGAGTGACAAGCAGGCTCAGAGGCAGGCTCACACATGCTGAGACTGATGCTGTTTTGGCTGAACCTTGGGCCATTGGTGCTGGGGGGGAAGAGCTGAGTCAGGACAGGGGCCAATTGGCCAAGCTGGGCTGCTGAACACATCTCTGCATGAAACACAGACTGGGATGTGCTGACAGGCCACTGATGTCCCCAAACCACAGTGGAGGATATACAGAAAGGAAGGGAACCAAAGGCAAGGTGGTTCATGGCCAGAGGTGGAAGAAGAGGTGGTGCTGGCTTCACAGCAGGGAGCAGGAGCTGCAGGCTACATGAGGATTGTTTGTCATGTATCTTTTCTCCCATGGCAATTCTTGGCATGAATTAACATCTGCATGCACACATCCATCTGTAATGGTGCTCAAGATCTGTATCTCCTCTTGGCCATGGATCTCAGGAATATGGCTTAAAAGATATAATTCACTCCACGTTTGAAGCTACAGAGCCTGGGTTATCACATGAATCTCCATTTGGCATCCAGATAATCACATGAATACTCACAAGTCAACAGCTCCTTCAAGGCAAGGGAACCTGATGAAAAAGGGCAGGCTATGTTGCACCCTTGTGTTGATGACTACTCCAAAAATATTGTTAATATCCTATGTCAGCCCCATGCTGGAAATGGGCTCTGGGCTGGATGACCTGGTTCTGCTCTTGTCCAGACAATTCTGTGCTGCTGCAGCAGGACCCAGCCTGGGCTGGGCAGTGGGGCCAGGAGCAGGCTGAAGGACATGTTTGAATCTGCTGCTGAGTCTTCACTCCACACTGAACCTTTAAGCACCCTGAATAAATCCAACAGCAAACCTGGGGGTGGGAATTCCTATGCTTGTGCCAAAATGAAGTAAATGAGACACATTAAAGTCCAATTAAAAACTTGCTTGGCCTTAAATGCCTCATCTGTTTAAAAAGCAAGTAAAGGGGCCTGATTAATTGCATTCAGTGCCAGCAAGAGGAATTATTACCCTTTTTGTACTCATTAAGGGTATCTGCTGTGGCATCTTTAATCACTCAGGCATTTGAAAGAGAGAAAGTAATTTGCTAAGACATAATGGATCCCAGGGATGAGGATCAGGACAATCGCCTATTTAGGACACAAAGGCATGCTCTGAATTTTCACAATTAAACAGCACAGCCAAAATCAGTCCCTGAACCAGCAAAAAAAAAGCACTGGGGAGCTCTGCCTTGGTGAGGGGGATTCCCCTGCACCATCTAATGTCGTCAGGACAAGGACTGTGCCTGTGCATCACCTGGCATAGTCATACACAGGGACAAGCAAGCAGCAAGCCACAGGCTCCCCTGCTGTCCCACCACAGGTGAACATGCTCCGTATCCCTGTCCTTAGCAATGAGGCTTCTCTCCATCTCGGTGCAGGCCTGCAGCCTGACCAGGATCTTGGAGAATTGCTGCTGTAGCAGCGGTAAAGTGTCACTGCCACATGTAAACCCTGATGTCTTGTAACATGAAGGTCAGAAGCGTCTGGGAAATGTGTGCCTGCTCCAAAGAGGCAGACTTCATCACAAGTTTTATAAAATAATCTTCCAGCAACTGGGAACATGGCTACAAAGGTCTGTAGTGCATCCCACCAGCCAAAGCAAGATGAGTTCCTCTCCCACTCACCCAGAGATGGATGCTCTGAAGGTCTCCTGACACCAACCACACACACACTGAGGTTTCAGTACTTCATCAGCCTTTCACTTATGTAAGTCTTCCCCAATGACTAAATTTCCTTGCTCAGCCTATGACTTGATATCTCCCTCCTAGCAGCTACTAAGAACAGACTATTCCCTCACTTTTTGCAGCAGCCTTTTATGTCTTTGAAAGCTTTTCATATTGGCCCCCCCCACTCAGCTTGCTCTTTCCTAGACTAAACAATCCCAGGTCCTTTCAAGTTTTTCTCATTCCTCATGGTTTCCAGCCCTCTGACCACTCTCACTGCTCTCCACGGACTCTCTGCTATTGGCCCATATCTTCCTCGAAACGCAGCATCCAAAACAGGAATAGCATCAGACAGATTTACCAGCACCAGGAGCAGCAGGAATGCTTCAGATGCCTTGGGAAGCATGCAACTCCTTACATGGCCTCCTGTGACGTGTGCCTTTTTCACAACCGTGTGACAATGTTGACTCACGTCGAATCTGTGATTCACTGAGATGCCTGTCTGCTCCACTGCTGCCAAGCCACTTCCTTCCTCCATCCATGCAGAACATTCCTGCTACCCAAAGGCAGAGCTCTGCACTCTGCTGCTCCTCCTGTTTGCCCTCACATTTCCCTTGACACAGCAGATCTCAGATGTCTTTGCAAATCAGCCTCTCCTATCCACACCAGCCATGCTGCAGCTGTTGAAGAGGAACACTGGGGAAAGCACCCCCTGTCTTTGTGAAATACCTACGGAGACTATTTAGCAGCTGAACCAGCACCAGTTGGCCAAAAAAGATCAAGCTGATGGCCAGAAGCAGGGAGGGACGAGCAGGGTCAGACTGCTCAGGAGCTGTGACAGATCACGTTGTTCAACACCAATGAACAAAGTGAGCCCAAAGGACACCTACTCAAATCTTGGCCAAGGAGTCATCAGTGTGCCCAGCTTCAGCCTGACCTCCACCCTTGTGGATCACAAGCCCTGTACTGCTGTTTCTGCTGGATCCACAGACCGCAGACCCTGTGCTTCTCCATCCACCCTGTAGCATCCTCCTTGTTGTGACTAACAACTTCTGTAGCAGGAAGGCCCTACTTCTGCCACCTGTCCCTCAATACTTTTAAGAAGGGCTGAATTTGTAAGAAGAAAATGCTGAACACAAATC
Source organism: Atrichornis clamosus (assembly GCA_013400975.1). Classification (NCBI taxonomy): domain Eukaryota; kingdom Metazoa; phylum Chordata; class Aves; order Passeriformes; family Menuridae; genus Atrichornis; species Atrichornis clamosus. The sequence goes on from WBMZ01003775.1 coordinate 17,695, forward strand.
AGGATATTACTGATTCTTAGCTAACAACCCAATGCTTCCCCACCCCTCTGCTTGTTATGCCACATTTTGGGGAAATAGCATGAGCAAACAGACTGAAGAGGACAGTCACTGATGTATGCAAATCACAAACAAGTTGCTTGTTTTCCCCTCACTAATGAAATCCAGCCCCCTGAGCCACCATTAAACAGTGACAAATAACCTGTTCTGCCAGTGAGGATCTTGTGACAAAGTGGCTGCTGCAAGACTTGGACCAAGATTCGTACTTTTTCAGATGATGCTGATTCTACCAAGGCATCCTGCACGCCCTGCAGCTACGTGGTAGAGGAGACAAGACAACAGAGTGGGGCAACTTCTCTGGCCTGATCACAGGCATTTGCACCTCCCAGAGCAGAGAAAATTTAGTGCTGGGCACTCCATCACATTCCAGCATTCATCCAAAACATCTGGTGACTCTCCATGAAGCACTGCAGAGCAATCTTTCCCTCTGCAGAAATAAAAATGGACTCACAGAGATGACATGATTTCATCAGAAGGAAATCTTTCCAGGCCAGGAAAGCCCCCATACCTTTGGCCCCAGCCCTTGGAAGCAGATTATCAAAGAGATCACCTTCATCAATTACCTTTTAAAAAGGCAGATTACACCTACAACCTATAAAATCCACTTTGAAAGAAGGTTCAGAACTTGGATGGATAGTTTTTGTTGTGTGTTAGATGATGAGATCACTGCGACGGCAAGTGCGTTTATGATGTCTGGCAGAAGAGGACAAGCAGGAGGCATCTATTCCCAGATCTTCAGCGTGGCTGAATGGCTTTGCAATGGCTTCAAGCACAAGAACCCAACTCAAACACACTGTAACACAAACTGCTTCTCTGCTGGCTCCCTGTAACGCTGAGCAGTGCATCAGGTCCCACCATCAGGACAGGTAAATGTCACTGAGTGCAGCAAGATGGCATCTCGGGCCCTGCAGCCTGTAAAGCACCATGTTCACCACCAAGCCCTGGCTCTCCTGCAGCCCCTCTTGTGCCCTGCTCCCTTCCTCACTGGAACTTGTGATGTTTACTTGCAGCACAGCAATGGCAGCTCTGTTCCTGTCATCCCAAATGCTTTGATGGCAGGGATTCAGGTGAGGAACTTGCTCACTCAGCAAAGAGAAGAGCACAATGTTTTGGACACAGCAATATCTCTTCCTTCTATGATCTGCTGTAAAGCTTAATAGTTTTCCTAACTGCAGGAAATGGTTCTCATACAAACTAACCACAGCTGGGCAACTGATGCAGCCAGTAAATACTTTCTTTTTAATAAAGTGGAAGATTCCTGCCCAGAGCACCATGGATCACCCGCCCCACCATCCTCCCTTCAACGTGCAAGGGTGTGTGAGAGACATTGCACGAGAAGGATGCATGCAGAGACCTGGCTGGTGGCCCACATGCCAGCTCTGCTGTTCACTCCCAGCCTCTCCAGACCACCTTCCTCAACATAGGAGTGAAAACGCTGGCAGGAACAAGAGGGGCACATGTCAGGAAGGGAAGCATGGTGCCATCTGCTCCTTAAGGTTATGGTGGATGGAGCAGACAGCAGCAGAATGACAGTGTCTGGTACTGCCAGCTTGCAGGAACCTTCCCCTGAGTGATATAACAGGTCTTCTTCTTCAGACCCTAAAACCGACCAGCTCTTCTCATCCCTCACCCCACGTAACTGGCTATGGACAGAAAAGCCTCCCAGGCAAAACCCAACTGTACTTCTACCTTTTTCCCCCCTACTTGGCATTGTTTCCCAAACAGGCTCTCAGATGGATGCAGAGAGCAGCCTGGCTTGTTCTCAGCTCTGCCTGTCACAACAGGTATTTAAAAAAGCAAACAAAAAAGCCTCCCCAAGCCAAACAAACAAACATTGAAATCCCAGGTGCAAAAAAAAAGCAAGCGAGGAGGAAATGAAGATAAAAGCAGGGTGGATGGTGCTGGAGGGCTGGCGATGATCCTGTTTGGAGGGCACTGCCCAAGGCAGGCTGGCAGGGAGAGGAGTGATGGATTCTCACTGCTTGGCCAGGGCGGTGCAGCCCAAGGAACTCACTGCCAACCTAGTGGTGCCTGTCCATGTGCTCCACTTGCTGAGCTGGTAGCAGGTACCCAGAATTTACACACTAAAGCACATGCAAACTGAGCCAAAGAACTTGCCTGAAGTGCTGTAGGAATACCAGGGATTTTTGACGCAGGATTATAAACCTGTATCTTTGTAGTGAGAGCCGTCAAACTTCCTGCACTCTGAAGAGCACCAAACCACTGTGGAAAAGCAGCCGTGACTGGGACAAAACCCACTGCATGGTGCTGAAGGGCACAGCAGAGCAGGCAGCTGTGTCCAAAGGCAGCAAGAGATACAAGTGCACTGGGAAAATGGGGGTTATCCTGCCTGTGATCCTCCAGCAGACCAGGGCAGACCGACTTCTGCTGCACAGAGGGCTTCACTGATAGGAGTCAGCTCCTGGAGAAAATGCTCTGAGTACAACCATCCCTGCAAGAGGAGTGTGATCTGACTTAAGTATTCAAGTACTTATAAGGAACAAGGAAATGGAGGTTTTAACTAGAGCTGATAGTGTGAGTTAACTTTTCTCAGGCTTTTGTTCAGGCTTGCCAACCCACGCTAACCCAAAGTTGCTTTGTCATCACTGCTTTTGCAATCTGAAGAACTAAGCTGAGCCCCAGGTTCTTTCTAGTTTCTCATGTCACCCTATACTCCCCAAGACCTCAGACAGCCTCGTGGTGGAGAGCTCTACATGAACAGCAATGTTCACAGCTTCTTTCTACTCACAGGTAGTCTTTGGCACCGGCTCCATTGAGTCAAGGAGGTAAATCAGGATCACAACTAAAACGCACTAGTGTTCGAATAAGCAACGTGTCAGACAGAGAGCAGAGGAGGTGTAACCTCTCCAGAAGAGAGTGATAGCTCTCCTTCCCACAGCTGGGTTCTATGTTGAAAAGTTTAAGATGGAGATAAAAGGCACTGTCTGGCAAAAACAGCCAGACCACTCCAGCCCGGCAGCCCAGCAATCGAAGTCTGGCCGAGATGCCGTGGTTTCCATCAGTGCAGAGGGGCAAGGGCAGATGTGACAGAATAAAAGCCCACGTGATGCTGCCTTGGTGAGGGCTGCTGCAGGCAGTAGCACAGCTTGCCACAGGCACAGTTGATTCTGGATGTGTTTGTGTCTAAATATAGTCAGTGGGGGAACAAATATTTATCACAGGGGAAAAAAACCATGTCACTCCCAACTCCCAGCAGCAGCAAGCAATGGCCCGCCGAAGGGCAATGCTCCAGAATTCCAGGTTTATTGCTGGATTTGTTATTAATCCAGCACAGGGAGTTTTGGTATGAGTTTACAAGTTGCGCAATGCTGCTCTGGCAGAGTGCACTTCACCTTCAGAAGGGAAATAAGCATCATGGAACCAGCTTATGAACAGAAAAACTGGCACAGTAGCTGGTGAAGGGGCTTGCAGAGCACCACACCATGGGCTGCCAGCAGAGATCCCAGTCAGTGATTTCTTTTCTGGTGCACTCTCCAAGATACAGAAATACTTCATCCTATCTCCATGTCAGGGATTGTACTGGATAGGCCTTTGCAAAGCACAAGACTGGAAAAAGAGACTTAAGCGCTTCCTTTCTCCAAAACAGGACAGCACCCTACTGTCCAGTCCACTTCCCAAACTGGGGGACAACCCAGGTATAAATGCACATAATACTGCACACATGAATACAGTTATCCCAGGAATAAAAACAGTGGTGGGTCTCCCTGTACAGTAACAGGCAAACTTGCTGAGCAGGGAAGAGACAGGATGCTCCAGCTCAGGAACGGCAGAGAGCAGCAGCAGTAACACAGGTGTACAGCTCTGCCAGAGCTGGCCTTTCCTCAGGCAGGTTCCACTCCATGGCATCTAGGTTTGCATCCACCTCTCTGGAGGGCCTGGAGTAATTTTACAGACTCTGGAGGATATGCTCATCAAAAAGCACATCAGTTCTCGGGGAGCTGGCTGGCTCAGGCAGAGCCCCTGACCTGCAGGTTCCCTTATCAGCAGGAAGGGCTCATTAGGGATTGGACTTAATGAGCAGGGTTTCCTGCTCAGGACCAAACCCTATGTGAAGGGACTGCTGCCATGGCGAACCCACTTCCTAAAAGCCAGAGGAAGAAAAATATTTCCCTTGGGCCTTTGAGACAAAGTTGCTATGGGGTGGATGTCAACCAAATAGTTGCACTTGTGGAGAGGTGCAGTGCTCGCCATGCACAGGCTGTTACTGCAGGATAAAGGTACTCCCAGCAGCATCACCGCCTGCCCCCAGAGCCAGGGACAATTCAGAGTAGCATAAGGCCCCTCTGTACCAGTGTAACTGCAGCTGCCCTCCGGGCTGTACTGGCAGAACTATTTTAGCAAAAACAAAATCTCGCACCCTCCTAATCAGTATGACATTGTGTGGAGTCCAGGGCTCGCTCTGGCTCCTCTCCAGCCTGGAGCACAGAGAGAGGCTGTTTCAGCAGCAGACTCTCCTAATGCACTTGCAGCAGGCCAGCCAATTATATTACAATATCTGTGCGTGGAGCTCAACAGGAGCTTAATTGAAAGAGCTCTAGCATTCAAATGACTTCTGATACTATGAAGACGTTAAGGACTCCAGCCCAGCACTAACCAGCCCTGCCTGATGCTCGGCTGACGGGTAAGGACCTGTAACTCAAGCTTGGTCTACAGCCAAAGCTACGCCCCTGTTAGCACACACAGCACTGCAGCTGCAGCCAAATGCTGATGGATCTGCCCCTTCCCAGCTGGAAGCTGCAGTCACTCCTCATGTGAGCTCTCCTCCACCCAGGGCATCCACACACTGCTCCTGCCACCGAAGCACTGCATACATGTATCAGAACTCCCCAAACTGTTCCCACATGGACTAACTTCAATTTGCAAAGCATTGGTTGCATTAATTAATTTTATTCAAAAATCTCATGCATGCTCTTCATAAATATTTTACATTGCTTTTACGTTCTCCAAGTGTTTAGGGACAATAAATGTGTCAGTTTCAGCTGGATTTTGCTACACCAGCACAGAACCAGTGCACCTATCCCACTCCAAGGTGGTGGGCTAGATTAAGTTTGTAATTTAGTGCTGCCATCAAGAGCGGCAAAAAATGTCTTTTATACAGCTCTTACTGTCCACACTGTGTGGAAAATGTGCAGGGGTGGGAGAGGAAGGTGTCCTGCTTCTACCATTCTCATTTCTGACCCAATGCACAGAAATCAGCAGAAATGTACCCATATGCAAGTTGCCAGTGAGCTGACACTCCTACGTGGCTGTGAGGCATTGCACACCCCAACAGCAGGTAAGAGCAAAAAACAAAAGTGAGAGGGCATGATGCATTTGGTGCTCAGGTCCAACAGGTTGACAACCTGAAAGCTGTCAGAAGCTACTACAGGAGGTGTCTGTGGCACACAGCACACTTGCTGGGCTACAACTTGGGTCACACACTGGAGCATTTTAGAGTAACACCCTGTATTACGCCCATATTTAGCCATGGAAATAAGTGTGACGACTTTCAAACACTTGCAGCTCTCACTGACTTCAGAGGGTTCAGTTGAGATGTTTCAAATAAAAGAGTAACGACCACAACTCTGGGCTGGGATCAAGCACAGGCCATTTTTATCTTACAAGGCGTTTATGTGAGAACATTCAGAGCTACTAGAACTAAGAACACTGCAGTTATTTCGTGTAACCTTAAAAACGTTGACAGCTTTGTCTGTAAAATGACATGGATTAACCGGCAACCAATCCTTAAAAAAAGAATAGTTAGAAAAAACTGCTGGCAAACAGAGGAGAAATTCTTCCTCTCTTCAGAGGCTCACTCCTTCCTCCTTTGTCTAACAGCAGATCTTTTGTTCAAGATTTCAGTTGCAAGCAGCCCCGAGGTACGCGGGGAATGTCTTGGTTATGACGAGCTCTCCAGACTGGTGAGCAGGCTTGGTTTTAATCGGCAGAGAAACCGCTGCAAATCAGGCCTAAGAAGTCCCACTAATGGAATTGTTCCAGTGCTAAAGGGATTTCAAAGTGAATGAGTGTGGATGGCGGAGCAGCTGGTGTGACTCCCAGGTTGCTCTTTACGGTGCAGTGTGTCATGCAAGGAGGATCCAACACCCCAACAACCCTTGAGAAAACAAACCCCAGTGTCCCCCCAGCAATGCAGAGGCCCCAGGTCTGTGTAACTCGTAGACAGCCCTAGTGTTTAGTCCTGGTTAGCTTCCCATTTTATCAGATCAATGCCAGGCTTGGATCAAAATGAGACAGAGAAAGGCAGGACAGAGGCAGGGAGGGACCCCTCGTCCTTGCCCAGCAATTACTCTGACAGCTTCAAGAATATATCTGATTAAAACAAATATACCGCCTTCCACTGGCAAATGTTCACAAAGCTCAGCAGCCTAGGAGAGGGAAAAATTCCCAGGAAATTAAGTGAGGGTGAAGGAGAATCAGGCCTCCAAAGCACAAATGCATCACTACAATAAGCAACAAGCTAGAGGCCAGTGGAGCAGTTGCTTTGCAGTGCTGTGCAAGTTAACCCAATAGCATGAACATAATATATTATCTTCCAGTGGAAAGCCTGGCCTGGCAGCACGTGGGACTTTGGGGAACCATAAATGTTTGGGCACTGCTACAAGCAGTCATAAAACAAAAATGAGGGTTATATCACATTTAATTGCTTTTGGGAAGGGTAATATCACTGGGGGATCCATCACAAATACCTTCTCCTATTCCAGAACAGATTAAGAGGTGGCCCAATGATCCAGATCAAAGAGAGTATTTCAGAGGGTAAGGAAAGGAGAGAAATACCCTAAAAGCTTTAGAGATGTTTGCTGTATAAAACATGAAGTCCAACCCACGAGAGAACAGGCAAAAGAAAGTCAACAGATGAAAGGATGTGCTTTTCTTCTCAACAACTTTCTCAGTTGTTTCAACAACTTTCTAAGGCTGCAGAAAAGCTCAGTAACAAACCCAGAGGACAGTGCAGAGAGCCCAAACTGTATGTAAGAGAAGAAACTAAGATTATCCTGTTTTTTCTTCCAGGGCTTGACTGAAGAGTTTTAAATGTCTGAGGCTGGCAAGGCCACCTCCCAGTGCCTTTCAGCTTTGGCAGCATTCACTTAGAAGAGCTGCCCTTCCTCTTCCCAGGGACCCACCTCACTGGAAATAGATTTCCAGAGTCCCCAGAGGAAGAAAATGGAAACAGATGACTTCTCCCAGCCACAAGCTCAGTTCTCACCTTCCAGCTGGAGGCAGGCAGAGGGCTAAGTGCAAGGCTTCCCTTCCACCCACACAAAGCTGGAGGCTCCCAAACAGATTTTGCAGCTGACATCCATCTAGCAAATCTGCTCAGAAAGCCAAAGTTCTCATTGAACATGGCAACGGCAACCCGGCAAAGCTCCCACTCCCTCCAGCAGCCTCATACAGAGGGGCTGGTAGGGCCAGGGCTTTCATGACACATCGTCTCTGGAATTCACTGGTGAGTGCCCCACAGCCTCTGCTTGGTACAAAGTCAGAGCTGTTTCTCAAATCCTGCATGACCTACCAGCTGCTCAGGGCAAACCAGCAAGACATACATCACCCAGAGAGGAGACAAGATCAGTGGGCTGCTGATGAATGAACAGACTAAAGCTTCACAAAACTCACTCCACACTCTTGGTTAGAGGGAGCAGGTTCACTTCCCTGCCTGTCCTAGACAGACCCCATGAAGGCCTTCAGACCCTTTGAAGAAAGATTTTTTCTCAGGAGGCAGAGAGCTATGCAACAGCACTGAGCAAGGCAGGCAGGCTGCCAGCTGAGGACTCAAACTCCTTCAGGGAACTGTAACAGTTACGCGGTAAATGCATTAACCATGGGAACAGCTTCCCAAAGGATGTGGTGGATCCCAAATTGTAAGTCTTTCCATTGTGAGTGTATGCCTCTTTCAGAAAAGCAGGCTGTAGTTCAACCACAAGTGTTCACAAGGAACTCTCAGGAAAATGCCACAACTCCAGAGAAGGTAGGGGCTCAGACTGGGCACCCAAGCAGTCACTTTGAACCTTCAAGCAACCAATCTACGAAATTCCTGCCCTTTGCACTGTGCCATGGAAATTTAAGACTTTTCTTGGCTATGCTCCTCTTCCACGTCTCTGTCCAGCCCAATTTTCAGCTGTTTCTGTGATCTGCTTCAGGACAGATAAATTTCCTTTGACCCAACCTACAGAGGAATCCTCTGAACCTTGTCACCCCTTCTAGCTGGTTTTGTTTCCTTGTTTTTCCATTACAATCAAATCTCCTAGTGGAAGTTTCTCTCTTTGCTTGAGATTATGTTCCCCCAGCACTAGTTTCTAGGCAAAACTCCCAGAAAAGGACTAGTGAAAGCCTTCACAGCATGCAGTACCCAATGACCCACACTGCTAGAGTCAGGTCTTTCAACATTCTGCCTACTCTCAACTCCTGGACAGCATTCCTCAGCAAGAGAGAGAAGAGACTGAGTCTCACTCATAGCTTAATTCCTGATTTCCTATAACTTCATCTGTGACAACTGCATCAAGGGTCAAGGCTGTCACACTCTGCCTGGGAGCTGCCTTGCAATACCCTGACAGCAGTACTGCAGTGTGCTTACTGAAGCCAAGCACCCAGTTATGTCTGTATTCCAAGTCCTCTTCTGTCAAACCAGATGCCTCAGGCTGCTCAAAACATTTAGTGGTTTCCAGTGGAATATCTGCTTTTGAACAACTCTGATGCACTTCAGAGGCTACTGTTAGCAAAGGGGGAGAAGAATACAGTTGAAGGGAGGAGAGAGGGAGGTGCTTTGCCCTGCTCCTGACTTCATGCTACTAGGCTCTCCAGCACCAGGACCAGGCTCTGCAAATGGCCAGGTACAAGGAGGTCATGCTGAACATCCCAGGAGACCAGTAAGAAGCAGGAAACTTTCTGCATGAACAAAAAAATCCCTTATCTGCCTCAATCACAGTAGTATTTGGACAATGTGTTCTTGCCTGTATCTGGACTGTAATCTGGTGTTTCAGCAGGGGTACTCTCAGTTCTCCAGCAACTCTCAACTGATCCACATGTGTACCTTGGTAGAAAGCATTATTGTACCATATATAGAGTTCCTTCTTTTCTTATCTCTTGGCTTTTGAGTTTCTAGTTCTCTTCAGGGTCTATAATCAGGGATTTGAGGAGTTTATTTATACTCAATAAAAAGTGATAGCCTCCTTCATGATATCTATGTTACAGCACTTCTTCTAAGACTCTTTTCCTTCCGTTCACAAACCTAAACCATCTCTGAGAGCAGAAAAGCCTTGCCAAGGGAAGAAACTCTCCCATTATTCTCATCCGAGAAAGTGGCACAAAGGAAAAAAGACCAGAAGGGATGGCTCACATCCCTGGGCCATGGCAAAGAGCTGGAAAAGGCTCATCTCCAGGAGGACAGAGTGCCAGCACTTCTTTTTTTAACTTAGCCAGCAGCTGCAGAATTTAAACTTTATTAAAAGCCTATTTTGCCCTTACTGCTGCAAAGGAAATCAACTCCCTCCTCTCCCCTCCCAAATAAAAGGCCAAAGTCTGCAGACAGACATCCTGTAATGCCACCTTAGAAGGAGGTGGCAACTTGACTCAGTGGAACATGCAGCTTTACTTCAGGTTACAACAGAAATACAGTGCTCCCACTGCTGATCCTTGCTTTGAGGCTTTATTATGAGCAATCCAACAAACCTCTAATATTCTCTGATTATAAATGTCTGGTGCAAGAAAGGAAGAGATAGGTGGGGAAAATGGGTGGGATGGATTTTAATGCTCTAGGCATCATTCAATTCACAGTCTTCCACTTTGCAACATTGCTGCATGCAGGAGCTCTCTCCTACAGACACATGCTGTGTGACGGGTCAAAACCACACCATTTAAACTGTCTTCCTATGATACATTTTAGCATAACACAAAGAAGTGACTGCTTTATTTGTCAGGTCAGAACAACAAGAGATGGAGAACATTGAACTAGATAACACTTACTAAATATTGTTCTCCAACAGCTATTCTAAACCTAGATTAATCTGCTGGATCGGTAATTTAGGCTATTTGATGATTAGCATTTAGAAGTACACGTTTCTGGGAAGGCTGAAAATGTGCTTGTGATTTACAAAATTACTGCAGGGTCTCTAGTGGATTATTTGTCAGAGGCAGGTGTTCAGCGTTAGCCACATTTTGCCTTCTCTCCCCACATCCAGGTTTAAAATCAGCAATGAAATACCAACTGCTCCTGCAGCATTTACTTTAAAACAGCAGAGCAGGCATGCTAGCCCATTTCTAGCCCGCTGCCACACAATATTAAGGCCTTAGGATGATGTATATCAACCAACTGGGGTGGGGGGGAAACAGGACTGGAAAGCATCCAAGAAATCTGTGCCCTCCCCACACTCTGAGGAGAGTACCCAAAGCCTGCCATGACAAGGAACATTCCTCCCCTGCATCCATGCTTGTGGAGGAGGACGGTGCCAGGGGCTGGCTCAGCTGAACAAAACAGATTTGAAGAGGGAAAGAGCCAGTCTGCCTCTGTTTGCAGCTAGCCCCTCCTTTTGCCCAGCCCTTTCCGACTCTGACCCCAAGCTGCTGCTATCTTTCAGGCTTGGGTTGGGATTTCCTCTGGAGTCTGTCAGTAGAGCTCTTTAAAATGGCAGTTGGAATCCTCACTGTAACACCAGACTAACCATCCTTCCTGAAACACTGAGTCCATGGGCTCCAAAACCTTCCTGGAGCCTGCAGTGTCTGCAAAGCAGGCAGTGAGCGTTGCTTCAGCTGGCTCTCAGCATGGCCTGTTTCATAACACAAAAGGAAGCTCGAATCCCTCAGGGCTCAGATTTTTTCCAAACTGGGTAAACACACGCAGACACACATTATTTGCATGCACAGCAACTGGGACAAAGGATCTGTGTCCAGGTAGGTGTCTAACTGGTGGTCTGGGCATGTGGTAACACGCATGCAATCCTAGAAATCTTGAGCTAAAAGACACTTATCTCTAGACTGACTTTGTGCTGCATCCAAGCCTTGTTTTGAGATTAAAGAGCAGCCTTTGTTGTTTGGAGTATTACCATTTCAGAAAAAACCCCCACCCCTGCTCAGCCCCCCACCCCAAAGGTTTGGGTTGTACCCAAAACATTGGCGCCTTAATCGCAGAAGGTCAAAGCCCTCCAGTCTTTAGGCAGATTATAATTAAGAGCCCTATGTGCAGCTGATCAGAGGCTTATTCCTTAAAGGATTGAAACGTAAGCCAGTGCACCTCAGCAAGCAATCTTGTTTAATAGTCAATTAGCAGAGATGTGCTCTTCTGAACCAAAGATCACTGCAGACCAAAAAAAAGAAATGCACCACCATCAGCTTTCCTCCACTTCTGCTATTAAACCAAGCCATCCGATCTGTTCTTTCTTTAACTGGTAAGACAAGGATGCACCTAGAAGTTACCCAGCAGTTTTATTCCAACCAGGATGGTAATATTCTTGATAATAAACAATTTTTTTAGACTAGAGGAGGGCTGGATAGACTTAGAAGCCAAAAGCAAAACTCCAACTTTTCCAATACAAAGTCCCTGAGCAAGTAACTAAACGAGGGTGAGATACAATTCTCCAGCAGCAACTCCCGATACCTAAACTCCACATGCAGTGCCATACATCTGGGAGGAGGCAGGTTTGCATGGTGTTGATGTATTAGTACCCGCCAAATTACAGCGAGGGCAGGCCACCTACATCCAGCCACATGTTGGCAACAAGCAGTGCTGCGAACCAGAGCACACACCCAAATTTCACAGGCACACGGACAACAGCGTAACCAAGAGCACATGGGAGCTCCTCTCTGGAGCTGCCAACCCCAGTGTTCAAAAGCCGAGTCAGCCTCCGCACCCCCTCCAGTTGATGTTAGCTTAAAGCCAGGCGTTGCAGAAAAGGAAGAAAATCAGAAGCAGCATTGATTTGCCTCCTAGTTTCCTACACTAATTTAACCAGCTGGAGTGGCTGTCCTTTCCTTCTAGACATGAGAAGCAGAAACTCTCTTTCCCTTGCTCCAAAGCAGAGATTCTTACCTGATCACTTTCCCCCAGGCCTTGAGTTTTAGAAGGAAAAGTTGCCAAGTATTTGAAGACTCAGCGGTTCATTCAAAGCCAGCATCGCTCCCTCCCACAATCAATCAGATGTGACACTGGGTGACAGAGACTTGTGCTCATTGGTTGTTATCCACAACCCAGCCTGGACATTCTGATGGAAGGGTTTATGCCACCAAATCAGTGCTCTTCACCGAGTCCCTTTCTTAAGAGTTTCAGCAGAAAGACTAAAGGGTTAGACTGCATGGACCCTGAATGATCATGTTGTGGCCACAGACCATGTGAATGACCCTCTAAAACTCTCTGTGCTGGAGAAGGTGTAGTGCAATGTCATGCTGCAGAAAAATAGAGTTATTAGTGCAACCTTCCAAGCAGCAGCAAGCACAGGGTATGAGATGAGATCTGTCCATACTGGCCCAGCAGCATTGACAGAACAGAAACCACAGAGGTTTCAGAAAAACACTCTTCTGATGCAACGTGAAAAACTCACGGACATAGCAGACAGTCAACATGAAAGGGTCTGCACATCAAATTAGGGTTCCTCCTTGCATGTGGGTTACCACAAACATCTCTGCAGGCTGACACCTACCCTGGGGACTCCGATTTACTCTCCTGCCTTAAAGAACAGGGAGAACACAAAGATGCCCGAAGTCTGATAGCCAGTCTGGTGATAACGTGAAAAGAGAAACTGAAGCTTACTTTCTGCTCTTATCATTGCCATATTGACTCTGCACAGAGGGAACAAAAAGCAAGACTGCCTGAATGCCCTTTCTCAGCAGTAGAGTTAAACAAGACCAATTCTGAATGGCAAAAGACTGTGAAGTTGCCACTAGAGATGATCATTTTTCACAGTATACTCTCATCTGAATGCAGCAACAGGAATAAATTCTGATGGAAGAAAAACTGACAGCTTTAGCCATTTAAATATATGCCTGAAGGCATTGCTTAGAAGAAGGATTTTTAGGTTATGAACAAAAACCCCCTTCAGTTTTCTTCTCCATCACAGCAAAATCCTACAGGAGCATCTCCCACGTGGGGTGATGCTTACCTGAACAGACCATGCTTCACTCAACTCCACAGAGAACAGAGCAGATGGGAAAGTCTGCATCGGTACAGTCCCAAGTAGCCACTTCAGAAGGCAAGTGTTTATTTTACCTCTTTCCTCTCCTTTGAGTTGAGGCTTGCTTTCCCTGCTGGCTTCCAGACCTTGCACATTTGGTTGAGATGAAGGTGGGAAGCACCAAGCACTTCTTTCAAACTCAGGAGCGACAGAGGACTGCTTGGGCACAAACACATGAGCAGAGGGACCAAAGTTACAGGTGATGCTGGTTTATAACAGGAAAGGTGACCTGGAGGTATTAACTCGGGGTTAAAACACCACAAAGAATGATGCTAAACTTCAGAAGAGTACAGACACAAACCCTCAGCCCTCCACGGATGTGAGGCACACCCTGCAACTTGGGGAAGAAAACAGCGGAACAGAGATGAAGTCACACAGCAAACTCAGAGGCAGAGCCAATGTGTACAGGCTCCTGGCTATGCCTGGCTAACAGGATCACCTCCTTTTTGCCTTGCACTTCTTTCCTTTGGATTTTACACTACCTGTATGTGCAGCTTGGCTGAGAAAGCCTGGCTGTGCTGTGGAAGTGCTGGTAACTCAGCTGCGTGTCTAATCCAGATCAGGGATTTTCGTTGCTGTGCCTTGATTCCTTTGCTTTTTTAGCTTATCCGGTTGTAACAGCCTCGGGGCCTGAAGGCAAGATCAGACAAATAACAAAGGGCACTTTTAGCTGCAGGGTTTCCCTCAAGCCTTCACCCTGCATGGGGTGGCTGCATCCAGAGCCACATGGAAAAGCCAAGCTGGTTTGCAGCACACCAGCAGTGTGATGTACAGATTCACTCTGCTTCCCCAAAGCAGCATTGTGCCTCCGCTGCTCGGCATCTCCACTGTTCTCCAGACAGGCTGCCTGTGCTTGGGCTGAAGCTTACCATGTCCTCCTCATCCACATCATGTGCATCTGGTGACACAGAGGGTGCTGGCTCTGGTGTGCCCAGCTCCCCCCCACATCCCCAAGTCTACGGATCATGAAGTCAGAGCCTTCCAGTTAAGCTACTAACAAAGCAAGTGCCCCGAGACACACACAACCTGCTCACCATCACATTCTCTTCAAGCAACTTCATCATTTGTTCCACCTGCTGATGTAACGTCCTCCTGTTTGTTGTTACATGTGGTTTCAGGCTGCTCTCAAGAAGGTTGTGTGGGAACCACTCGCACCCCTCTCCTGAGCAGACGCTGGGGCGAGCGCAGTCTGTACACTACTCATTTCTGACATCATGCAGCTACAGCAAGGGGAGCATCTTTCTTCCTGCCACATGTGTCTGCCTTAAAGGAGACATGAAAGCTGCTGGCTTTGTTTTACACTGGGATGCCTTTCACCCTCCTTCCCACAGTTTTAAATAGGCTGGAAGACCTTCTCCAAACTCTTTTCCCTATTTCTTTCTTTGAGTTTAGGACAAAGTTAACCTGGTCCTTCCAGATTGTGCCAGATAATTTTCCAGAGATCTCAAGGATGATTATTTTTTTGATTGAAGGGCTGAAGCACCACTAGGCTAATGAAGAGATCCTTTTCCCAAAAAGTGTTTGATAGTGGAGACAGTAAAAGCAAGAGCAACAGGAATCTTTCAGTGCTTCTCACATTACACCCTCCCCTTTGTTGTTCGTATTTAAATTGTGCAAAGCCTCATATATTTAATTCCCTGTACGTTGCCTGGTCTCCTGCATTGCAAGCAAGGCTATGTCATGAGAACTCCAGCACAGCACATCTTTACCCATCAATTTTGGGAAATGGGGCTGGGCTGTGGTAAGCAGCAGACCAAGAGGAACATTGTTTTATTCCCTGTAGGATCTCCACATGCTTCCCTACCCCCACACCATTTGGAGGAAGCAGCAGGAAAAAGAGGAGCATGTTAGACACTTCAGTCTTTGGTCTTTTTCGTATCTGCAAATACAAGTTTCTTATTAAAAGATAAAGTAAAACCCTTTCATCCTGTACGCCCTGACCTAATCTTTAAATACCCAGTGAAATATAAGTAATTGAGAGATGCCTTTAGCAGCTGTGGGCTCAGTTATCCCTTTCATGTATGTAGGCAGAAGATGACTAGGACTAAGGGTTGCTTAACTTAAAACTGACATAGTGGGATTGCTGTGCCTGGCCATGAATATTAAAAGCAATGACAAGATTGACATTATCTAGTTGCACTGTAGCTTCTACCTTTTTTTTTCCATTTAAATGCTCCATTCCTCAGTTCTGACTGCAGGGATCTGAGTCAGGAAAATAGAGCTCAGGCTGACAACTTCCAGAAGTGCCTTCCAAAGCCCAGCTTGCCATGTGCCAAATTTAAGACACTTAAAAGGGCTCAGCTTATAAAGCAACACAATTTCCTGAGAACAAACATGAATAAAAACACTCCTTGTATGTCATGTGCTGTGCACACATTTGAGATTTCAAGGAGGTACCCTTGATTTCTTTTTCCTAGATGTTGGGCAACATTGCTAAATCGTTCTTCACCTTCACAATCAGCTCTGTTCTCTGAGAAGTGACTGCAGAGAGGGAGTAACGAACTGGAGCTCTCCCACATGCTCCAGGAACCACGTCAGCTACAGGTTTTGCACCCAGTGATGACAGATGTTTCCCTGAATGTGTAAAATTCATTTTTTCCCCTAAAGAAATGTCTTAAAAGCTGCTAAGTGGCTCTAACTGAATGAGTGGTGGTTAAACAAGGGCATAAGACAGAACAAGCAAGTTGCCAAAATGCTTTCTCTCTTTAAATAGGAGAAAGCATCAGTGCCTGCACAGACTTGCTCCAGTGCCCAAATTGTTGTCACCACGAATATGTACCTTATTTCTAGCTCCAGCTCTTTCAGTCACTGCTTACAGCTGCTTCTTGGTAGGCTGGGTTAAAGAGCACCTCCTTCATCTGAGAATTACATCCTTGTGCTGAAAACTACAGGCTAAGGTCAAGTCATGATTCCTCCTACCCCGAAAGCTATACCTCAGTTCTCACGTTAATCAGAGCTACCACGTGATCCAAAAACTCATGCTGTATTTTGGAGTGGAGGTGGGAGCTGTTTCCAAGTAACAGGGCTAAAACCTTGGGTTGCCCAAGGTCACAGAGGATATCTCTGCTGAGGAGCACACTTAGGCACTTCTGCAGCTGCTGCCCTGAACTCCACAGAGAGTGTACAAAGCCTCTCAGGGGATCCCCTCGTATGTTAAACATGGGCCAGCTGGTTCCTCTGCAGCTGTAGAACAAACCTAAGCATAGCTCTGCTGCAGGCTGACAGCCCCACCTTTTCTACAGCAAGGATGAAGGCAGAAATAGTGCTGCTCAGGTCTCCATGGCAGAGATGTTCTCCTCCAGCTCTCCAGGGCTTCGCCTCTCCACTGTTCTCGCCCCACAGTGCTGCATAAGCATTCCTGCCAGGCTGGTCCCATGCTGCCATCAAGCCTCAGCATTGCTCTGGACTTAGTTCTTCAGGCTGCCTCACAGTATCAATTTAATTATTACAACTCCAGAGGGGCAGGGACCCAACTCTTGCTACCTCTTTCCCCTCTCCCTGCCCTTCAAACAAAAGAGACATTTGCTATCAGTCAACTAAGAACAATGTTTTCATCAGCAGATGTTCTCCTTGAGCATTTTGTTATCACAGTTTGTGCTCCTAAATCCTTCTGAAGTTACAAGGTGCTTGCTGAAAGCTGATGGTCAAGCGCTCGCACAGCAAAATTGAGCTTGGCCTGGCCACTTTGTAAATAGTTTTATTGTATATGGAAAAAGGTACGAAAGCCCTGCATGAGGCATAAACAAGCTGACTCTACATAATGGACATTGTTAGGTGTCTGAATAGGTCACTGACTCAAAGGAAAGTTCAGCTCCACAATGCAGGTCTTGAGCTCTGAACACAAGTAGAAAGCATCCCTGTGCACTCACACCCCATGCATTCAGCGCAGCTGGATCTTTTTGTATTTCTCACTGTCCATTTCCTCCTGAATTTCCCTAGTTTCCTTCCATTTGCATTATGAGCCTTTGTTCTTTCTCTGCCCTCTTCCTCCTTCTATTTTGAAGTATACAGATGGAGTCTAAGGGTGGGGAAGCAAGCAGAGTCACAGCATATTAGAAAAACAACTTTCATAGCTTAGTTAAAATAGGATAAAACGACTCTAGGACTGTACAAAAGCAGTGACCCCTGTTGAAAGAGAAAGGACCCTGCCCAATTGCAACTACAAAGAATTTTGTATGCTGAGAAGTTAAAGATAGGGCCTGTATAGAATTAATTTCATCCTAGTATTTTTTAGTTGTTCAACTCTGTACATGAGGCACCCATCATGGTGGACAGGCATGTAGCGATAGGACAAGGGGCAACAACTCTAAACTGAAACAAAGGAGGTTTAGGTTAGACCCTAGGAGGAAATCCCACACTGTGAGGGTGGCAAGGCACTGGCACAGCTTGCCTGGAGAAGTTCTGGATGTCCCATGTCTGTAAGTGCTCAAGGCCAGGTTGAATGGGGCTTGAACAACCTGGTCTAGTGGAGAGTGTCCCCGGCCATGGCAAAGGAGGTTGGACTAGATGATCCCTTTCAACGCAATCCATTTTAGGATTCTAAGAATATTCTTCTTCCCATCAACAGGTCTTGGAAGTATCTGTGCAGTACAGTTATTTCAATTTTGAACATGGCTTTACTGAGACATCCTGAACAACCAGTCTGAGTGTCCCTACAGTCTTCCAGCACAGGAGGAAGGTGTTTGGACACCGACAGCCTGGGTTTGGGTCTGACACTGATGAGCTTTTCCTCTGGGCTCAGACAAGTCACAGATTGCCCACTAACATGATGAATTTTGTAAGAGGCACCTGCTGCAAAAAAACAAGCCCAGAAACTGGGTCATTGATGTACAGGTGAGAAGCAGAAGCTGAGAGAAGTATTCACCTCTAAGGACAGAGCCAGGCAAGTGTTGAAAATACCTACAGAAGATGTCCAGTTGTCACTAGCCTCACTTTGCTCTGTGTTTAACAATTAGGAGTCTTTCCCATTGAGGTTCAAGACACCCTGTAATCTCAGAGTTGCTCTGGGACCAGGATAGGTCCCACCCCAACAGAGCAGTGCTCAGCCCTCCCACACGCAGCACCAACAAGCTTCATACCATTTTCTACAAGTTTTCTACAGTCTTTCCCTCCAAATATGCAAAGACAACCTGTATGCATTAAAACCACCATTAGAACTTCTGCAGCACTTGAGACTACCAGAGCTGTCAGCTCTTTAAGTGATAATAATCACCTGTCAAAAATGCAGATCAGACTGGAGAAGAAACAAGAGTTAAAAGGAAAAGCACCAATACGTACTTGGATCTGGAACCAAGGCAATCAAGAGACTGAATTCAGCTGCTTTGGTATCTTTAAATTCAACATGTTCCTCTCTAAGGCAGGAGTCTTATGGTGACTTCACAATAGTTTTGTGCCTATGGCTTTCAATTTGCTAATAAATAGCCTATGCACTCGTGCACACAATGGATGTGGGGGAGGGAGAAAAAAGAAAGAGTTTAGATTACAACAAAAACAGCATTTGTCACTTGCTTTAGTTGGTGTGAGAGCCAGTTTCCAGGCTCTCGGACTCAGGAAGAATGTTTTCTGTTCCATTCCTGATGTGCTTGGCTGCCTTATGCCGAAACCTGTTTTAAATCTATTAATGAAACTAGGCTGAGTCTACGTAACTTCTTAATACCCTGGTGGAAAAAGGGCACTTGAGCCTATTTCCATGAATGACAAACACCATCAATTCCCACCACTGACACGCAAAGCACTCTCTGGCCAGCTCCCTTCACAAAATCCACTTTCTCCCTGGAGTATCAACCCCAAGCTGTCACTGATTGCTTTATGGAGAGCACAGGAACTTGATGAGATTCGCCTTTCTCTTTGTAGCAGCTCCTCCAGCACTGCTGCCGGGTTTGCATCCAGGTTCACGCACACGTGGATCAGGTCCTGACACCCATTGGCTCCAGCTAGTAAAGATAATGGGAATGACAAGGAAGTCTTTTCATTCCTGTACTGCCCTGTGCCTGCTCCAAAGGGACCCACCCAGCATCACATCCATGCCCTTCTCCTCAAGAGATCCCTACAGTTCCAGGCAGTGTGGAAGAGCTGGTGAGATGCTTCTAGCAAGAACTAGATTAGGCAGCTCCAGAACCAATCCTGCTTCCAGGAGCTGAAACAGTCCCCAGCAGAAAGTTGGTGGGTAGCTCTTTGTAGATCCAAGCACAACCAGGAGAAGTCCTGGGGGGAAGAGAAAGACCTGACCTACAGGACCACAAGTCAGCCTGAACCTGTAAAGACATACCCATGTAGTGACATTCTCATTATAAGCAAGGCCTGTTCACTTCCATACAGCAGCTCCCAGGGCATCAGTTTGCATGAACTGGAAACCTTCAAGGACAGGAGCCACTGTTGGTAGTGACATGGGCTGTGCCTGGGACAGAGCCTTTCTCCAGAGATCTGGAGAAGAGATGACAAATGATTCTTACAGAAAAATGAGAATTATTTCAGCAAGTGAAAAGAAAATCCTCTTTGCCAGAGTGTTAAGGCACTAGTAGAGCACATTTTCAAATAAACTAAGTTAAAGGACAGAGCAACAGTCAATAAAATGGGCAGCAGCCTTTTTTGGCAGAAGTAATTTAAGGCTAACCTCCTGTTCCATGAACAGTGGCAGCCTAAATGGGAAGGATCGCTGAGTCAGCTTTTGCTTTGGGCTTCACAATGTGCTCTATGTTTTCCAGCAGGCTCTAACCTACCAGGGAAAGCTGAAGTGGGGGGAAGGAGGCGAACATAAGAGCTTTGAAGAAATGTGGAAAGAAATAAATAGAAAATATATATAGAATTAAAGTCTCTATTTAATTAAAAAGCTGAAGAAAATGGTATCATGATGTCTCTGAATGAGCTCTGACTGCAAAGACCACAGGCACCAGCAACTGCATGTATGTGACTCCAGAGATGCTGTGCTGGGACATGAACTGTTTATTCTTGCAACTCTATGCAACAGAAGATGATGTTATCCTAATAGTAACTTTAACACACAGACACACAGAGGAACTTTCAAAAGAGAAGATACTGCAGGTGAGCTGCTGTCCAAAGGGCCTGTTTTATCCAGGACCTTGCCTCTACCACTGCCCTAGAGCACACATCTAAGAAAAGAAAGTGTAAAATGATCCTTCCTTGGTGCATCTTCCGTGCTTTGAGAACACAACCATTTTTGGGAAAGATTAAGTTCTTTTATTAAGAATGAAGTTCCTTCACAATTTAAATCCCACCTGTATCTTTATTCCGTGACACTGGCTCCAGCACTCAGCTTTGCAGAGCTGTTTTAGCATGCGATGCTGGCAGTCAGGGTAGTTTCAGCTAAGTGCACTGAAACAGCTCAGCAAAAAGATCCAACGACCATGGATGTGAGAGGAATAGTGGGAACACAACAGCCAGTGGCCAGATCATCTAGCTGACGCTGCAGGAGCCTCAGTCTAAAAGAAGTGTCATGCAAAGGACCACGCTGTTAACAGTATCTTTTGCAAGTAGCCATGAAAAGCTTTTATATTTAAATAAAGGACTTGGCAGAGAAAAATCACTTCCTCTCATCTACTCTCTCAACATTGAGTGAAACTTCAGTCGAATTAAGAGACTGGGTTGCCATTCCCCTCCCTGTCCCCTGCAGCCTCTCAGCAGGGTTTGCTCTTTACATGAAGATAGTTATCCTAAATTTTTATAAGCTTGCTCTTCCTTTACCAACTAACCATGCCAAGGTGCTCAAACTCCACAGGGCAGAGTGTACACAACTGGCAAACACACTAACTCAGGACAATGTGTTCCCAGGCTGCTCCCTGATGCATTAGGTGCTGAAATCCCTCTGGTACAGGACAAAAGGTGAGTCCCCTCTTGCACAGCTTTGTCTTGCCCAGAGGAGTCCCAGTTGTGCTGGGGTGTCCTCTGCTACTATCATCAACAGTTACCCCTGTATTTTGAAGGTTTCTCACAGTAATAGCTACATCCTACATTGGAACAGCCTGAAAATATTCAATAACCAGCAACTACTAGTTATGTTGTAGACTACACTTATTACAACCAGTTAATGTAAAAGCCAGAAAACACCCTACAGCTGACTCCCCACCTTCATAGCAGCAGGGGAGGAAGGGGGGCTGTGTCAGAGCTCTGCTCACTGCTACACAGCCAGTCCAGGTACCTCAACAGGCACTGCCCAGCAAGTCCCACTCGGAGAGAGTTGACTGGACCAGGCACAGGAAAGGAACAAGGCCAGCTCGGATTTGGAAGCAGCACAGCTCATCCCACACAAAGCTATGCTTTGCTAGCAAGTCCTCTGAGAACTGGCAGGTACACTCTGCCTGGAGTCAGCTCAGGGGCCCGCAGGCCTGTTACAGTTTATTCACAAGCCATCATGGCTGATGGGAAAGAGGCAACTGCACATACAAGAGCCCCAGCGTGTCTGACTGTGTATTAGCTCCACACATGGCTCAAAGTCCTAAAGAGAGTGGAGAGATGAGAACACTTAAAGTTGCTTAAAAGAGTTTCTCAGCCCTCAGCATGCCTTCTGGATGATAGTTCAACTTGATTAGCTGGTGAAGAACCACACAGCAGAAGTACTCAGTACTCTCTGAACTGAGGCTCTAGAGATGACGACGACCTACCACATCCAACTCAGCAAGCCTTGAGCATTTCCAAGGAACAGGGTCTTCACCTCTTCCTCCCCAGCAATCAATCCATAGGCGCCTAGGTTTCTGGGCAGCTGCTTTCTTTTTAGTTACATCACAAATCAAAGTAAATAAAAAAACTGTCAGAGGCCTCTTCCAAAGACTCAGCCTGAATCTCTCCTCTCCCATTTTCAGCCTCACAGCCTGTGGACCCAAGAGGAACCCGTACATTATTTCTCCATCTGAAGCGTGTTATCACTTTGCAAAGCCCTTTCTTTTATTTTGCACATCACTGAATTCTCCACAGCATTCAGCATAATCTCTGAGCCAACGCTTCAAGGCCCCCAGATTGTCACAGCCACAGCCCTGTTATATCGGTATCAATATTTAAAACCGAGAGGCCTCTTCCTCCAACACAATCTGCATTTCCAGGTTTATCACAAACAGTAAAAAATTCATGCATGTACATTTGGCTCAAGGTGCATAATATGAAAGCAGATTCACTCATGCATCAGCCAGACAGCTGACATCCATCCTGACATTTATCTCAATGGATGAGGAGGAAAGATGAATCACCCACAGCTATACAGCTCAAGAGTTTGCCCTTGGTCAAGCCAGTAAGTGACATAAATCAGCCACTGTGCATCCTCAGATTCAGAGACAGGCACCTGGAGAGAGCTGTGGGGAGCAAGAGGGGCAGCGGCAATCTCTTCCACATGAAACACAACCATGTTCTAGTGACCCCTAAATACAATCCACAAAAGCAGAGCTCAAGAAATTTGCAGTATTCTGGGAAGTTCTGGCATATTTGTAACTGTTTCAAACAATTTATTCAACAATTAGTTGCCACCACTAATTATACTCAAAAAAAAAGGGAGGATTCTTCATTTATTGAGGTGTTCAACTCAAAATTAGCTACAATTCTTTACCAGAGGTCAGACAAAGGCCACTGCTTTGGCACAGGGGTGGCTGGGGAGAAGTGTGTCATGCATGAGCTGAAGCAGATGAACTTACAAGCATTTCTGGCCTTCAGCTCTAGCAGCCAGGCAGAGGCTGTAGCTGACAGCAGTTTAGTCAACTAAGGAGCTGACTGGGCATGCCCAGTTTACACAGGGTTTTGGAGTTTTGTCTTTTTTTGTTGTTTTATTGCAAACCTTTTTTCACATACAATCAGACTTTTCACCTAAAAGCAGCAGTATTTAATCCAGCAGTCACAAAGGCTACACAGGAAGCAAGTGCTACAAGAAAGGCAACCCAGAAGCTCAGGACCAGCCTCAGATCTGGGAAACTGCATCTGCCAGGCTTCCCAGGTAACCTCAGGCACACCAGCCTGTGGATACCTTCACTTCTCCATTTAACAGCCAGGATGAATGAAGACAATAACCACAGCACAAT
The DNA here is from genome assembly GCA_013400975.1 of Atrichornis clamosus. Lineage (NCBI taxonomy): Eukaryota > Metazoa > Chordata > Aves > Passeriformes > Menuridae > Atrichornis > Atrichornis clamosus. The sequence continues at coordinate 40,943 of WBMZ01003775.1, forward strand.
GCTGAGGACCTGGCAAAGGGCATCCTCAAGGGGTACATGAACAGGACATTGGTCCCAAACACTTTTACGCATTCCGGCAAAGGTTTTGGCACCTTCAACACACATCACAAACCCACCGGTCCTGGCTCCAGTTGCCTAGAGAATTATGCTAAAGCCTAGAGTCCCTCCTGCAAAGCACAGCTCCAAACAAAGAAAGGCACTGAAGGTTTGCATTTTTTCATTGTTACTCAAAAAAATATAGCAGCAGCAAGAGGCCAGGGTGGGCTTGTAAAGGGGCTGTGTTCTAACACAGCTGTACATGCTGCCCAGAGCTGCTTCAGGCTGAGATGTTTGTGATGGTTTAGTCTGCCAGTGTGGACAAAACTGGATGGCACTCAAAGCCCTCCTTTTATTTCAATAACAGATCTGACTCCAAATAATCTGGCATGACACCTGCCACTGCGTCACATACTTGTTAAGGACTACTTCAGTAGCTAAGGACAAAGCAGTACAAATACCTACTGACCTGGTACAAGATGAGCAGGGCAGGTTGTGGAGCAGGAAGGTATCAAAGCTGACCAGAGGACCCCCGTGCCACACAGAAACAGGAAAGCACTTCTTGTAACAGCAGTGCTACCTACTTCCCATCCAGCCTGCCTAGTGCTAAAGGAAGGAGGCAGCAGGAAACTTTTTTCCAGGAGACATTTGTTTGTAACAAAAAGGAAGTAGAAGACAGACAGCTCTGTAGTGTCCCTCAACAGCTATGACCAACAACCTCTTACAAATATTCACCAGTAAACTCCTACTTCCAAAGGCTTCAGAGAAAAGTCAGGATGAAAAACCCTACCCCTTTGTCTGAGTGCAGATATTCTATCCCCATAAAGGATCCAAAACCTGCCCTGCAATCCCAGTACTGACCAGGGGAAAGCTGCTAAGCACCCTGACTGTCCCATAGGACCTGTAAGGTTGATGTTATACTACTTCTTCAAAAGATTCTTAAGGGTCCTTGTTAAACATAACAGCCATGAAACCATAAAGCTAGGATGGAGACAGCTATCCTGTACAGTCTTCAGGGCCAGCCCAAAGCACATGACCTGTTTTGTGCTGATCTGTTTGCAGAGGCCATATAATTCTCAAGAAGTGTTTTTGTTTCCAAAACAAATGCTACACACTCTTCTTTGACTCGGGAAAGTACAAAAAAGTTCCTCCCAATGCAAACAGCCAAACACTGCTGGCGAGGCTCACAAGTGCACGCGTGTGAGCAGGAAAGGAAACAGAGAGCCTTCCCAGCTATCCAAAGGGTTATTGCAAACAGCAGGGAGGGAGAAGGGATTTCACACATTAGGAAAAACACCATGATGGTGCTTGCGCTTAAAGCAGATGCTACACAGCAAAGGGTCCTGAGTTGCACTGTCTGTTCAGCATTTCTCTAATGCTAAATGCAAGACGGAGCTCCTGGTTGCAGGGTGCACACTGCAGAAATGTACTGGCTGCAGCACAGGTCAGTCTGCAGAGTGCTGTACAAACCACCACTGAACCACCTTCACATTTTTCTGGCCTAAACAACTTTGCTGTGCATCATCCAGAACCTACGGCAAAGCCAAGGACATCCCCGCATCCCAGTCCCCAGAGAGAGATATTGCATCTACCAGCTGCTTCCTCAGCCGCCCTGCAATGGGAAATCTGCAGGTCACAGATGAAGAGGCAGGCATGCTGCATCCCAGCCAGTGCAAGGAAACAGCACAACCATGCTGGAAAATGACTCTTTTAGTGTTCTCCCAGGGAAGTTTGATAACCTCATCTTTCACATGCTTATGCCTCTGCTGGGCTTTCACAGAGTTTCCCTGTGCAAGCCATACTGGAAGGGATGCAGCTCCAGAGGAGTCAGGAAGGTTACCCTGACTCTAGCAGAGGGGAGGGGGATGGGGGGAGATGAAGCCGGCCGAATTCCCACAGGCTTTGCATTATGAAAGCCATGAGCAGCAATCAGCCAGCCTTTGCGGGTTCGCTTTAACCCCCTCCTTGCTGCTAAACAAGCATCTGAACCAGCCTCTGAACAGCAAACACGTACTGGTGACACACAGTGTACGCATACTCAGCCTCAAGGTAAGACAGGCAAGCATCTAAAAAACAGCCATTTGCTTTCTTTCTGTATTTTCCAAGAAGTGCAAGTTTCCTATGTACTTGCATTCATGGGTGCTGCAACCAGGCCTGCTGCTCTCAAGCTTGCAGCTTAAAGGAAAAAAAAAAAAAGTCTTACAATCCAGCCCTGCACATGCCTAGGACTTGTTACTTCAAGAAATGCCATCATTGTTCTCCAGCCAGGCAGTCGGGCGATGAACAGGCGTCACTATTGTCCACTGGCTGCCTGAAGGCTTTTAGCAACAGCACTGAAGTATGAACTCTTGAAAGAGTATCAAAGCTGCTGCACAAGCTCAGATCAAACTCATATATATCCTCAATTATTTGCTGATAATCATAGAATCCTAGAATGGAAGGTATCTTAAAAGGATCATCTTGTTCCATGCCCCTGCCTTGGGCAGGGACACCTTCCACTAGACCAGGTTGCTCAGAGCCCCGTCCAACCTGGCCTTGTAAACTCCCAGGGATGGGGCAGCTTCTCTGGGCAACCTGTGCCAGCACCTCACCACCCTCAAAGGGAAGAATCTATAGTACATGTTGTGAGCAGAGAGGGCACAAAATACACTTCCCCCAGGATTCCCAGAAAAAAAGTGGTCTCCAACAGAAATGTCAAATAAATCTCTTCCCTCCACTCCCTGCCTCAGCGGGTACAAGAGCATGTCCCACATGTCCTTGCACACCCAGAGGGACATCTGCTGCCAACACAACAGTGGTTATCTGCCTCTGCAGAGGGTCCCTCTGTGCAGCAACTGCCTCAAGGACCACGCGTGCTCTGAAAAGCACAACGGCAAGGGCTCCGGGGCAAAGACGACTGGGCTGTAACCCAACACATTCGTAAGGCTTTGAAACTCCTTGGATAGGGAAACAAAGTACTTCATGGCTTGGCAGACTGGATTAGAGCACCCTGGAGAGCATGAGACAGACTGGAGCTTGTTTAAGGTGCCCTTTCAGCTCAGACTGTGCATCAATTCACTTGAGGCTCAGGGTTTCAGCAGGAATAAGTAAGGGGAGTGCAAAAAATGGGGGGCTCTGCCATCTCCACACCACAACAGCAACAGCTGAGGTGAATCGCAGCCATCCTAACCACCCTCATGGCAGAGGAAATCGCCACGGCCCAGGGAGACACTTGCTCAGCCTCTTCTGGGCTTCTTCTGCAGTCAAACAAAAGAACAGTGCAGAGACTGCTGCCAGCTGAAGAGGCTGGAGCTCTGAAGAGAGACCAAACACCCTTCAAGTGTTCGGAGTCACACTGACACCTCCTCCTCCAGGCAGGAAGGGAGAAAGCTGGCATTTTAGTTGGTAACTAACCCTAATTGCTTGACTTCACATCTTGATATCAATCCAGCCAGCCTGGGCATGCCCATTTTCTAAACATAGTCCTGCACAAGGCCAACATAGCGTGCAGATCAAAGTTTTGGCTAACAAGTGTGCTGGAAAATGTTGGTATGCTGATTTTCCATGAATGAGGCCACTAGTATGAGATTTTCCATGAATGAAGCCACTACTGTGTGAAAAGCCTGGGGCAAACAGGACTGCCTGAGAGCAGGGAACATTTCTCTGCTCTGACTGCCACTCCAGCCTTACTTAGCTGGTTCATATTTTATGAAGAATGATTCAGCTGAACTCGCTCCTTGACATGAGCAAAAGGGAGGAACACGAGTGTGGGAAAGCAAGAGGATGTAACACAAGCATCTGGTATGGGGGAGACACTCAAGGGACAAGGTACAGCTCAGTTAATATGCAAGAAGAGCTATAAAAGCAAAATAAAACAGGAGTGGAAACAAATTTTCTTGGTAGACACACCCCCAAGGCATGGCACAGCTGGGAACAGGAGCTCTTAGCATTCACCTTCAATCCCAGGCTTTATCCATAAAGCAAGGCTGCCCTTCTCACCTCTCACTCCAACCAGAGCAAGTCCAACATGGGAAGATATAGGGGTTTCCCTTTGCAACTTTGCAAGGGGTCTGGAATAAAAATACAGCTGGCTTCATTCCCCATTAGCAGTTAATTTCCTCAATCATTTTCACAGAGGGAGAAAGAGAAATGTTCATGATCCAAGAGATGAAAGCACATGAAAATAAGCCTCATAAAACCTGTACTGCCCTAAGGGAAAACTGCCCCACAACTTTCATTGGGGAATTATCAAAGGCCCCAGACTAGTGGGGGGTTGTTTTTATTTTATAAGGCAGATGCTTTGGAGAAGTAAGTCCTCAAATAGCTGAGATTCCATTCTGCTGAACCTCCAACGAGACTAGAAAAAGAAACAGCTGATCCCACTTAGTCCAGCCCAGGGATCCAGCTCAGCCACATCAAGACAGAGGACTGGAGTAAGGCACAGAGCTGCACAGGCACTGCTAAACTTCTTTCGAATAAGATGCCATTGTCTCAAAGAATGCACATGTGTGCCAGCATGGCCACAGAAAAGCACAGAATGGAGCTAAAAAATTTCATTCATTTCTATTGCAAAACAGAGGCTGGGGTAGAAGGCATTGACTCATTTGGCCTGGGAACAAGAAAGAACTGCTCCTGAGAGACCAGTTTAAAACAAGGATGTTTAGTGCACATTTTGCTTTGAGTCTGGGAGAGTGAGTATGAAACTTCCCACACTCAGAGCTCTGTTTCGTATCAAAAAAGGTTTAACATAAGCTCGAGAGAAAGAACTGTTCAGAAAAGGGGCAAAGACCCAAAATGGCAGAGCTCTCCCACCCACAGCTAAGCCTCAGAGGTGACTGCAGCCCTGGATAAGCCTGCGTGCAGGAAGCAGTCAGGTGCCCAGCACAGGATCTGATGGCAGTGCAGCCAAGGCTTACAGCTCAGCCTGACTCACTTGGTTTCTCAGCTGGGCTGCAAAACCCCCGTGGGTGCCCTCGCTGCTGCCAGACCCGCACTGGCCCGAGATTGGCACCCTCAGAGCTGCGGGCTCTGATTTCATGTGACACTGACTTCAAGAGGGGAGGCAGATGCTCAGAGGATGAGGTGTTCAGCATGATTTACAAGTGTGCAGGAATCAGCATCTTATTTACTATGGTTGATGAAAACGCTTCAACACTGAACCAGAGATCATTTCTCCTAATGACAAACTTCCCCTTCCCCACACACACAAACACCTTTCCACACTAATCCCTATGGATTAATTTCAGTTCCCCTAGCAAATAAAACCAAGATACTCCAAAAACACACCCAACCTCATTACCACACTGACTCAAGGAGGGGATACATGTAAAACAGTAGACAGACACTAACAATTAATAAATAAAATAAAGATAATAACAAAGGATCTAAGACCTGAAGAGAAGTTATTCACTTAGAACAGCTATTGCCACATTTAATCTTTCACAACTGAAGCACATGAATAGGAAATAAGTAAAACTAGCTGTAGGGCACAGAATATTGCCCCAAGCTGGTTCATCATGTTCACAGAAAAGTATGTCATGTGCTACTACACCCAGACGTTTGGCTATGGTGCAAGAGGCTGGATCTCTCCATCTGGGAGAACAGCACTCTCTGGAGCACAATAAGGGAAGAGCAGGAAAAAGAAGAGAAGATTTGAATTCACTAGGAAGAACAGAACTATTCAAATGCTTAAGTGACTACTGAAAACAACCCCACCTCCAGCTCCTCCAAAGGTCTTGATTATTTCTTTATTTGCATTCTTACTCATTCTGTACAAGAAAAACATGCAAGAGTTTTAGCTAAGTAATTGTTTGCACTTGATGCTGAGCTGAAGACTGTAAATTCCTGCTTTCTGAGGAATAAAAACCCATGGGATTGCTGTGAAATGAAATTGCTCCCTGGAGGCATGCAAGTGCTGCAACACTTGCTCTGGATCATCTGAATATTCCAGAAACTGAGAGTCTGCGTCTGTCTTACCAATGTCCACATACGATCTCAAGAAACTAGTTTTTGTCATGACAGCAAAGGGATCCAGCCAACTCACGCAGAAAAGAGTATCTTTTCCAAGAAAAAGCTTTGGATGCAAAGTAGCTCCTAGGAGGAGCCAGGCTGGAGGGGAAGGTTAGCTTAGACATTAGAATAACATGACAGGATGCTGCAAATGGGCGCCAGGATCTCCCACCATCCCTATCCTCCCACAGAGATGGCCACCATGCCTCCTCCTGCATAGTGAAGGTGGGAGAGAAGCCATGGACAGATGTCTTGCTGCTGGAGTCCCTCTACTCCAACATTAGCATGCAACACAGTAGATGACTTCTAAAAGTAAAGGCCTGAAGCCTTTCACACCATTTAACAGTCAGTCCATGTGAACTGCTCTACTGTAGGCTTTAGGAGGAAGGCACCCATTATGAACAGGCTAGAGTTTATCTGGCTTTCTTTGTTCAGGGCAAGTATGTGTTTCTGGGTCAGAGCTTTCCTGCAGTGCCTCTTCCTGCTGGGTCTTGTACCGAGGTTCAAACCCTTGCAGTCCCAACTCAGCCCAGGGGTCGGCAAGCACAGCACCTCCTGAACTCTGTGGGAGCGGTGCCTGCTTGCTTCAAAGGCAAATTGTACCCTGTGTTTATACCAGCCTACAAGGCATGAAAAGGCCTAGGAGGTCACACATCCACCACTGTAATTTCAGGCACGATCAAACAGAAAAGCAACAGCTGGGCTGAGTGAGCAAGTCCACGTTTAATTACAAATGGTCTCGGTAATAAGCAAAGGCAAGAACAAAGCCAGTGAAAAACCTCTCCTTTTCTTCCTGGCTCCTGTTCAGGCTGTATAGAAACAGCTGCCTAAAGGAGAATCTCAAATAAGATGCACCAACTACATTTTTTTCATTTTTCAGGACTGCTACAGCAGCACTGCTCCCTGTGCAACGTGGCTGTGCTTTGACTAGTGCCAAGGGCAGATTGCAGCTGCTCCCAGTGCAGGGCTCAGTTGGTGCAGGGCTTTCCCAGCCTGGAGCTCAAACCCCCCTTGTGTCTCACAAGTACATGCACACAGCCATTTTGCAGTAAGCTGCTCGGAGGATTTAATTTGCTTTAACATCCTGTGAATATGAAATGCTGGTTGCAAAATGGGATTACTAGTGCACAGGATGATGGACCCAGCTCACAGGTCCTGCCTGGCCTGAGGAGAGGGCAGAAGGCAGCTCTTGGAGCACCAGGAATGCCCACTGATGCCTCCATCAGGTCACGCATTTTATTTACACCCAGGAGCTACTCTTGCTGTCCCCAAATGGCCCTGGAGCAGTGATTAAGGATAGGAAATGAGCCCTAAAACACAGGGACAAGAAGGCTTTGCTGAGTGGATGGAGGGCTTTTTGGAACGCTGCGAGCCTTCCACTCATTTATTGGGGCAACAAATGAGAAGGGATGAGTGGGTTCCCTCACCACATCTGATACCTCTGATAGCACCAGTAAGAGCCTAACACAACTCAAGAGCACAACAGAAACAACTGGGACAGAGTACCACAACCCCCAACCTCTCCAACAAACTGATACCCACTGCTGACAGAACACTGCCTAGCTGCATGTCACGGGGGGACACGATGGGAATAATGTGAAGGCTGGGAAACCATCACATCCCTGGGAACTAAGGGCTTCTGACCTTTCTAGCAAAGCCTGCTGAGAGAACTGGGTGGATTGTTTTGTACTCCTGGCTTTAATTACAGCCAAGTGTTTAAGTTATTCTCCTGCAACCACCCCCATGTCCCTCACAAGCACAAATCTAGCTTTTTATAGTACATCCGGTATGGATGTTAAACACATTCAGGAAATGCACTTTCAGACCCAAACATCCCCCCCCCGGACCAGTTAGTTTGCAAGGGTTTGTAATGTGGAGATGTGGAGCCGGATGTTTGGTTTTGTGACCGTTGCTCTTCTGGATTACCTCTGCCTGTTTAGAGAAGGGAAATTAAATAAATGCAGGGTAGGCTGGCTGCATTCAGAAATAATGCATGCTGCTTGCAAGGTGAAGAAAGAGAAGCCAGATGGAGAGGCCACTCCTGGCTGCTCAAATTCCCTGCACATAGGGCAAGGCTTTTTCTTCTTTTTTTCAAATAGCTGACAAAGCTCCTGGGAGCTGACAATGGCTCACAGCACAGTGGGTGTCCACAGGCACAGCTAGGATCCCCAAATCACATGTTTTTCACTGCCTTGTAGCAATAGTCTGGGGCTCTCCCATAACACCTAACGGAAAAATGCCTCTCCCCCAAAACTTCTATTTTAAGCAGTCAAAGAGTACCTGCAAAGAACTGTCAGGCTATGCCAAGCACTGCTCTGGCATGTCACTGAGGCTTGTGGCTCTTTGCTCCAGAACAGCTGGGCCTGGATAGCTTGGATCAAGTCTAAAACCTGACCTTTGTAATTTTCTTAACATAAGGGACTTGCCTCTGGCTTTAATACCACAAGCCTGCTAGTAATTTTCTCACCTGAAAATACCCTGGCTGGCTTTCCAGCTAGAAGCACCCTCCTAAGCCCAAAGGCAAGCATGTTTGCTGGCAGTCTCAGGTATTATCCCAAGGTAGAAAACTCCGTGGAGCACTCAGAGACCAGAGGGCACATGCTGGCCAGATTGCCCCAGAGAAGCTCCTACTAAACCCTCAAGAGTGCTGAGCTGTTCCATGCACTGATCAAAACACCACTGCTGTGCCTCAGCCATAGGATCACTGCACAAAGCCAGGATGTGCTGCAGCAGGTTGTGAAAGGGAAAGCACTTGGAGCCTTGCTGCATCAGGGTTTGCTGCTCTGAAGAAAGGCAAGACATACAAGTCCAGGGTATTTTTCCCCTCCCTTCCCCACAGCCAGGTCACCTCACGTTCTGGGCAAGCAACTGTCAGTAGGACATCTCACATCAGCAAGTTGAACGATGACCTAATTAAGCTGCTTCCAAAATAATCACACTGGAGGGAAGTTAAAGGAGTCCTTGAACTCATTACTTCTTATATTGATTTTTAGTCCTTGTTTTTCCATATTTGATGTGGATTCTTCAGTTACTTGCAGCATCAATGCAAACAGGGCTCTGGTTATTACTCCTGAGCGATCCAAGCTCCAGGAAAAGCAGCCGTGCTCCCTGGAAATGACCAGGCTGTGCAGGCCCACTGGCAACCCAGCTCCTCCCCTGGAGGACACAGGAGGAAACATGGATCTCAGAAGAACAGGAAGGTGAATAGCCCGTGGAGCTTTCCCAGTGGGCTGCCAAACCTGCCTGCACTCAGAGCAGCAGGGCAATTGCTGGGGAAACTGGAAGGCAGGTTTGAAGACATGGGACCACCAGCAGTGTGCACAGTGAGGAGCTGCCCCAGCTTCAGCTGCCACTCGAACAATCTCTGGCCACCAAAACTGCACAAAGAATGCCAGCCCAACCCAAGGCAGGTTTTCCAGCACAAAACCCTGTACACAACACTTAGGTTACAATTAGTGAGCTCTGCAGGGAGGAACCCTTGTGCAGAGTGAACAAGAGCATGAAGACTATGCTCATCTATGCCTTCATTTAGCTCAGGGAACAGCAGCTGTCAAGGGTCATGCACACACACACTATGCTTTCACTACCCTGAGCTAACTACAAGCTGTGCAACACTTAGCTGGAAAAATGAGTGACAATTCAGCTGCAGCAACTGAATAACAGCATCTCAGGGAAAGGCAGCCTTAACTCACAGTGGAGAATTGCTCCACAGCAGATGGGAAGAACAATGTATTTATTTGATGGGTATTGTTTCTATGTGATCAAATAATATGCAGCTTATGTCTTTCAAATATAAATGCAAACAACTGACTTAAATAAAAATCATCACTGGAACACAGGGCATCTCTATTCCTAAGAAGCAGGTGATCTTCCAAGCTCATCAAGAACCAGAGAGGCATGTCAGATGCACAGGGGACCCGACCTCCTTGTACCTTTGACAAGCATTATGATAATCTGAGAATTAGGTGTTAGAGCTTGAACAGAAAGTGACAAATCCACATTAAAATGATATTAGAGAACATCAAAGAGGCAAAAACATCTCTCATTTAAATGCTCACTCTAAGCCTATAAGAAGCCACAGCCCAGCCTGACATGGCTTTTTATAGCCCTGAGAAGCACCTGTCAAAGGAACTGCAGGCAATCTCAAGCATGTTCCCTGGCTACCTGCAGTTTCATCAGGCTGCTCAAGACATTCAAACCACTATTTCCTTACCAGGATGAATGATTTAAGAGTATTAAGAAATTTGAGCCTGAACAAATGAAGTGAGTCACTGAAACTCATGGGTTGCTTCTCCCGCTTCCCTCTAGCCCAAATCATCACACCTTCCAGGCCTAGTCTTACTCCCACTGAAATCCTGCAGAAAACAAACATCCATTAAGTAGTGCAGAGCCTGTACTATTGGTTCGAGTGTCATCTTTCTCACTAAGGCTCCATACCTGGGCAGGGAAACCATATACTCACCCCGAGACTGTGGGGAGGGAAGCTGGAGCTGCTGACTGCAGTTTCTCTTGCTGCTTCAGGAAAGATTTAGCTTCTTTTGAGTTTGAGTCCACTTCTTTAGTCACTCTGTTGGAGTAAGAGACAAACCAGAGGGTAAGGAAGAGCTGTACTCGACACTAAAACCAAAGATCGATCAAGGAAACACAGAAAACAGGTACAAGAGTCTCCACACCCCCTGCACAGAGATCACCTTCATCAGCTGCAAGCTGAACAACACACATCTTGTTAAAATTTCATTCCAGTGACAAACCCTCTCTATTCACAGCAGAAAAAAAGGAAAAGAGTAGCTAATTAGAGCTGGGGGAGGAGGGCATTTTTTTTCTTCCAACAAACAGGAATGCTTATTCATTCAAGCAGGCCTGTCTCACTAGCAGCTACTAAATGCTCTCCTCAGGTCACTAGGGGCAATTCCAGGCTTTTAATTGGGCTCTTGATTTCCTCATTTGTTGGTCAGTGAGGCAGCTCTTCTGCCACCCACGTCTTGCAGCCCACAGCACAAAGGCTTGGTAACATCTGCAACCCAAACCAGAGCATGGAAACCGACTCTGGGCGTGAGGAACAAGAGAGAAAGCTCTGACAAGGCAGAACGCAGGAATTTACTCTCATTTTCTAGTTAATTTTTGTTTGAGGCCCTGAGGGTGCAAAATATTGAACTTCAAAAAATTATAAATCAATATGGCATCTACAGCAGGGAATGAATTACAAACATGAGAAAGAATCTCCAGAAAACCACTCAATAATTAATTGTTAGAAAACCCCAACTACTTTAGCCCCCTCATTTACCATGACCTGCCTCCAGCAATATGCTTTTCACACTCTCAGTAGCTCTTAATGAGGCTGCCCCAATTTGCCAAGCTAACAATTTTGCCCCCTTGGAGCACAAGTCTCTGAGCCTCTCCAGAGCCCTGCCTCTATGGGAACAGAGGGCAGCCTGACCCACAGCTGAGTCAGCCCAGAAGACACAATCCTCCATTCCACTCTCCTGCACCCTGCACAAGGGTGTGCAGGCTCATCCCTGGTCTAAAGCATATGATGATGAGAGGCTGAAAGTCTTGCTGGTCATGGGATCTGCCCTGGTTACAAGTCAGGCTAATCACTGCCTGCTTCCTACCCACCAACCTGAACCCACAACTTCCATGTAAGAATGAGCTAATAGACATGGAGACACCCCAGAAGCTGCAGCTCCAGATGGGTTTCTGCCAGGTTGACATCAAGGAAAGTGACACAAAGTTATTTGTTGACCCTGGAGGCACTGATGTCCTGAAATCTGACTTGCACACAACTAGTACATCCATGTCTCCATCCTGACAGTGAATCAGCATCTGAAACTTTCTTCCTCCTTCTCCACAGACTGAAATGCAGTGGAAAAAGCACAAAAACAAATGCCTGTGCTGTACAACTGCTCAGACTTGTTCTGCCAGTGCAGGAGGAGATTAACCTCATTTTCTCCCCTGCATTGTCACATGCCTTTCAAACCCTGGCACTCATGTGGATAGAGACAAATCCCACACTATGAATATTTAGAAGTGTTTGCTGATCAGATTGGTAAGAGATGGGGTGGGAAAAGGGGAAAAGCAGTTTAGGCAGAAACAAAAACCTTGCTATAGCATCATCACTATTTAGAACACACCAAACACACCATCCAGTCACAGCCCTAGGCAACAGTGGTCGCATCACGCAGCAGTCATACACCAAAGGTTACCTTAAGTCTGTGGATTTCATTTGACAGAATAAACTTGGTGTCTTCATGCAGCAATAACACAGAATTCCCCCCAACCATGAGGGCTGAGTTCAGATCAATACAATCACACAGCCTATTTATTTTCAAACACAGCATCCAAACAGCCAGCTCTGACCCCTGCCGAGCTGAGAAGCAGCACCCTTTCTTGTGCACCCTCCAGTGCTGGCTCCCCACAGGGTCCCCTTCTCCTGTCACCCACCCCGAACCATGCCATCAGGGTGTACCCCCAGCATGCAGGGAGCATGTGAGCCACAGTGAGAAACATCAGGCAACCTGGAGCATGCAGGAATCTGAGATGTGTAGTGTAGAAACCACTTGCCCTGGAAAAAAACCCCAGATTCTACACTGGCCTCAATAGAGCCACAACACCTGCTCCTGGGTTGGCTCCCAGCTGTTGAACCCTGCGTGTTTCTGGGCCTTGAAGAGTGTAGGACCAAGAGGACACAAGGGTTGGGAAAGGAGGCAGAGGTCACCGAAAGCATGCCTTCCCATTGGCTCTGCTAAAAGATGACAGCCCAGCTTAACTTCCACAAAAAAAGTTGCCAGGAATCTGGCAATTAAATAGTTTATGGGATCTGGACACACACAAGAGCAAGCAAGTCTTCAAAGCCAGTGGTAGAGCTGGGATCTCAGTGTTGGGCCCTTGGCCTCCTGAGCACCTTCAGCCTTCTCCAACCCAGAGACAAAACGGACTCATATCCACCCTACCAGCTGAGCAAAAAAAAAGGCACAAGGCTAAGATGCACATGAAAAATAGCTCTAGGGGTTTGCACTCTGACAGAGTGCCCATGCTCTTGGTTGGACCAGCATTACAAGCCACAGCTCTAGGAGCAGGAAGATGCTCAGTCCCAGAAAGGGTGAGAAAGGAGAAACCTCTACCTGCTGAGGCCCCTCAGTGTGAAGCACATGCTGCACAGGGAGGGTCTGGCACCGGCCTTCAGTGACAGACACTTCAGCTATCCAGGGGCACAAGACAGGCTGCTACCAAGGGTTTACTTATGCTACAATACACACCCTCCTCCACCTCGCGGTACCAGCAGCAGTGGCTGGGCCCAGACTATAACACTTAGTTTCATTTTTTTTGCTCCCTTTGGCCTGCCAGCAGCTGCTCTAGCATACATTTTTGGACTTGTCCGCTGCAGAAATTCAGCTGCAAAGCTGCCTGCAACCTGTTCCACCAGGACTGCCCAGCTGGGGACAGAGGAATGCGACAGAAATGTAATTAAAAGTGACCTTTCAAGGCGATTCCATCACAAGACCCACTTACTGCCTCATAAACTGAAACAAAAGCTGCTCTGAGGCAGGCTGCTGCTGGGCTGATGCCAGCAGAAACTCCTGCACCACTCCAAGAGGAATGACGAAAGAGTATTAAAGAGCTTTGCAAGGTATTAATTCAGGTTATGCGCATTTCAACCTTTCCCAGATCTCAGGCCAGAAAGGAAGAAGAAATCCTCTGGTCTGCATTATTATGGGAGACAATAACTCTCTCCATGTAGAAATCAAAACAATTCTTGTTCTTCATGGGGAGAAATGGGAGCCATTAATCCAGCTGGAAGAAATCACAGTCATTACTAAGAAAAATTACAAGACCTTTCGCTTTTAAATACTTGATAAATAACTCTTTGCCTGACTGTTTACTGGGATGCTATTCACACATTGTAATCCAGGAATAAACATGAAAATAAGTATATTGTCAGCAATAAAACAAGTAGCTAGTGTGTCGCCCACTTGCAGCCCCTGTGATTCACACACAAAACCACTCTCATCACTTTCCTGTAGAGATTTCATTATACTGCTATGCTATTAAATTGCATAATAAGACTTTCAAAACACACAACAGTTATTAATTTTTTGGACCATGCTGGAGCCTGGTAGCACAGATGATGCTACTGTACAAGGTGCTGTGCAACTGTAAAATAGAAATGTCTTCCATATTTGGAAGTTATTGTAAGTAAAACATGCTAGAAACCAGATCACTAAGTGCCTTGAATTCTTACAGGTGTTCTTAAGACCCTTCATCTCTGAGCCAAGCTCAAATGTCTCCCAAGCATTTAGGCATAGCCATACCCACCCAGCCTGCCCAGGGTGCCCAGTGGTGGGTATGTTACTTCCAACTTCCACTGAAGAACTGATCACCCTTCCTTTTACATTCACCAACTGAAATGCTGCAACGTACGTGCATGGAAAAGGCCCCAGTTACAAACACTGGGCACCAAACCTTGTGAAGGCAACACACCTGCTGTCACAGGCTGTCCCAAAAGGGATTCCACTGAGCACTTACAGTAGGGAAATGTAGCATATTAAGAACAAGTGCTTGATCTGCTCCCAGCAGTGCCCTCAGCCACGTAAGCTGCTACAAGGAAGGAGGAATACATGCTGGAATGAGCATTATGCTGACAGCTCCAGCTAATCTGCAGAAGGGTATTAAATCCAAATTTCCATGCTTTGATTCAATGGCAGAGTAAATCTAATATACCAGCTAGTCTGCTGCACCCTGGTCTTACACCAGGTGTAGAGCTAAAAGGGTGAAGAGGAGGGTCCCAAACTGTCACACCATGGCACAGCACAACACCCACAGCCCAGGACTTGCCCCAGTGTGGCACTCAGGTGCCTCTACTCCAGTACTGCTGAACCCAGTCCTGCTGGCCAGGAACAGAACTTGCAGAAGGGATGCCAAGGCTGCAGTGTATCAGCAAAGTGCCCAGCTCAGCAGTGAGCAGCAAGGTGCCCTGCAAGCCCTTAGAGAAGCACAACAGAAGAGCTTCATCCTTGCAAGGTGTGGAAATGGAGGCAGGATAAGGGGAACCTGGGAAAGACAGGATAAGGGGAACCCAGGAAAGACAAAGAGGCAGATCAAGAAGGCTTGCAGGCTAATATCTATAATCTGCTGTGTAATGGCAACCTTATGCGTCTCAAGTGCCAAAATCCCTCCAACCTACCCCCAGGTGGCTCAACACAGCTACATTCTCCTAACCAAAACACCTGGTGCACATCAGGCTGAGAAAGCACATGTTGGTATTTGGGTATAAGAGGATCTGGAGCAGAGAAGACAGTTAAATTCCTTAATCGCAGCAGGACAAAGTTACCATCTCCCCTGACCTTCCTGCTGAGAAAGGGAGAGCAAGAGCGGAAGCTCTGGAAAATGCCAGCTTTTTACCAATCATACTCAGGACACAGTTCTCACTTGGGAAACCTGCCCCAGTTTAGACCTGACACAGTTACAAAACTTTCCACATAGTCATAATGTTGTTAGCTCTGGGGAATCACAGACCAAGGGGGACAAAAATGAGGTTAATTATCCTTTTTCAATATTCCCCATCTGTGTTTAGTCTCAATAAATAGTCTTCCAGCCTTCTGGAATGATCACTTGAGGACAAAGTAATACTCAGCTACAGGGGTTTGTTAAAAAAAACTAATCCCTTCTGAGTTGAGGAATATTTTTTCTGAATATTTTTCAGTGGACTTTTGTGCTCGAGCTGCCATGTTCTGTGTGCCTTCTACAGACAGGTGCACTGCACAAGAGGTAGGTGCTCCACCCTGCAAGGTCCTGAAAATGCTGGAGTGCACAGGTTCAGCACTTTCCAGGAGGGAATTAAGTCCTCACACAAGTGAGCAACACTCCTGACCACAGCTGCCCACACACTGCATATGTATGTATTTTGTGTTGAATTACCTGGTATGGAGCAGACAGAGATAAAATCAATAGGTCCCCAACACTCTTCTAGCTTCAAAGTAAAACACTAGCTTCCCCCTTTTAGAAAATAACAGCATTATCCAAACCTTCCTCTTCAAACCAGGTGGGAGAAGCTGTTCCCTGGGAAACTGAGTCTATTCCCTCAAGCGACAAAGACAAGACCAGGCTAGAGTAACCAATAATTTTGTAGGCAGACCAGATAGGCAGAAGAAGCTGGTTGGTTTCTAGACAGAAGCTGTTGGCTGGTTTTAAAAAAGAATCAAATGCGATCAGAGCTCTCCTGGAGTCAGCTGAGAGCTAAACTGCCTGCCTGGTGCTGCTCTTCACAGCAGGTGTGTGCAGCTATCCAAGCAGTCAGCCCAGGATGCATCTCAAACCAATTCACCTGAAAACAAGCAAAGGTGAATGGTATTTTAACATCAATAATGCATAAAAAGTACTTTTGGACATCCACATCTTAACCTCGTAAGCCTTGAAGGAAACAACTGATTTTCCATCATCTCCTGTATGACAAAGATAGTGACAGATGCAAAGAAAACATATGGACAGTGCTGCCTCCTGAGATGCTGACCAAGCTGTCAGGCCCCTTTTGGGCTTCTGCTTGCTGCTTCTGCAAGAGGCTCCCTAAATCCAGGGGGAAAGAGCACTCCAGTTATCAAGCTCCCACTGGGGCTGGCAATAGGTAGAGCATGTCAAACACAGCTCTCTGGAGGTGACCACAGGCAGGGCACTAGCCTTCATCTTGCTGACTGGAGCTTTATTCACCCCAGTTTTAAGCACCTCCAAGTAACAGGTCTCTTCTTGCTTCTTTGGATAACTATTCCCTTGGCCAGCTCCATTGCACTGCCTCCAAATCCCACCATGCATCAGCACGTCAATCTTTGAGGCATCCCACTGTTTTAATTTCTACTTCCCAAAAGGACTAACTTCACATTATGAAACACACCTCTGAGTTGAGCAATCCAGGTGAACAGATGAGCTGCTGCACATGTGAGTGTGACAGTCCCCTGACCCTGTTAACCACGACTTGCAAATACACTGAAAGCTGGACACATCCCTGCAACTGCCCAGCTCCCACAGAGCAGCTCAGCGCTCGCGTCACGGACTCTTCTCCTGCTGAAGGAAGGAGCACCAGAGGTATCAAGGGCCAGAGGTTCCAAATTCACTTAGCACTATGAACACTGGACACAAAGGTTACACAGATCACAAAAGCTGCCAACACACACTACAAAGCAGAAGCATTCCCATGGGGGAGAGCCAGACTAAGCCTGACTCAGTCTGTAACGTGTTAATGAGACAGCAAGGCAGCAACCAGCTCTGCCTTCCCTTCGGGCTAACACAGAAACCCTCTTGCTTCACCATCTCTTAGTTACAGAAAAAAAATAATGCATCGTGCAAGCTGCACTTTCCAACAGGGGAAACTGCAGGCCCAATGGCTGCAAAGCAGGCTCTGCCAGCATCTCACCAGACATCAAAAGCTCTTTTCTGAGCCTGAAGCTGTCAGGAATGAGCAGCAGCTTGGAAGCAAGGAAACAGGCCAAGCAGCAAAATGCTGGGACTGGATCTAAGGACCCTGAAATGAAGGCACAAAGAGGGACAAAAGATCCCCTTACTAATAGCAAAAGAGCCCCTGTGAGACCTGACTAGGTCACTAAGCACCTTCTGTTTTCAGATTTTTAAAAGCCAGGAAACTGCCTGAGAGCTAGGTACAGAAATAATGTCTCCTACTGGGGAAGGGTGTGATTTTTGATTAAGTATTTCCACGCTAACTTACATACAACAGAGGCAGGACATACTTGGAAGAACCTGAAGATGAGAGAACACAGTTTGTCATCCAGTTCCCAAAGCCATTGCAGTATTCAGATACCACAGGTTTGAAAGACCTAAAAATGCCCAAGTTAATCTGGAGGTCATCATTTTGGCATTGCTTTGAGACTCCTCCTATCTCTGGAGGTCCCAGCTGAGCCTTCTTTTTCATCACACTGATTACCAGCAAAACCACACAAATGAAACCAGTACCCATAAATTATTTCCTTAAAAGCATCAAGCCATATTAGAAGCATAAAATGACTTTCAGGTGGACATCTGCACAGGCACTTTGGGATTTTCAAAAGCACGATGAGATAAAGACAACAGGGAACAGCAGGTTGGAGAGAGCACTGCACAAAGCTGGCCCCACTGTGTAACACTGCAAGTCACAGCCCCTCTGTGCTTCAGTTTCCCCATCTGAGCAGAAACCACATCTGCATACCTACTAATGAGAAAACCCTGACTAGGCACTGTTCATTAGGCCGTTCCCCTTCTTAAGGCACATTAAGCAAACCATAACATGATTTACTTTAGAAGCAAGTGTTCTGGCTAAGAGTTCTGGCTAGGCTTGGTGTTTATGAAGTTACAATTTCTGCAGCTGCCTCTGAGAAAGGCAAATGCCTCACAAGTGAACCAGCACAGAGCACAGCTCCTGCTCATGCTTACTGATCTCATCTCTGGGCCACCAACCTGCCAATCAGCGTTGTACAATGTTAGTATTCCTCAGGGAAATTCTGAAGCATCAGGGAATGGATGCACACAGAGGAAAGGTTATCAAAATGTGCCCCTGAGATCCTGTCATTCTTAAGCATCTTTTGAAAGGGAACATACTTTCCCTTATTGGCTTCCAAAGGAAAAAAAAAGAAGAAAAATCAATAGTTGTTTTTTAAATTGGAAAAAGCCAATATAAACTATGGACAGTTGAGGCATGCTCTGACCTCTAAGAAAAACAACAGCACAAGGGCAGAAATAGGCTGATGCCTACACTCCATTATGCCAAGATCAGCATATTTGTGCTTACTGGTGGAAAAACAACCAGCCACTTTTTAGTCTGTCACTTCTTAACAGTGGTCACATTGATATTCCATGTAATTCTGGGTGGTTTGATTTGTCCTATGGTCCCAAGGCATCATCCCCAGGCTTCTACTGTTCAGACGACATTTCTGGGAATATCTTAAAAGCCAAGTTTTTTGCACCATCCAAGCCTCCTTGAGAAAGTGTGTCACCAGAAAGTGGCTAGAACCCATTTCTCTAGAACACCTTAACCAAGGAGGACTGAGGATAAAACCCTATGGATATCTAGCATCACTAGTCAGCAACATAAAACAGAAGTCCTTAAGGAGTCTGAGCATTGGAGTGGCTTTTCAAAGGGCTACTGAAATTCATTTGTCTTACTTTTTCTAACAATTCCTTGCTATTGCAGTCAAAGCCATTGCAAAAAGCACAACAAAATACGAGTGGTTTCTTCCTCTGCTCCTAGTTCAGTTCAGTTGTCTTCCATATCTATATCTAGCCTGACAATACCCATTCACCTCATCTAGTGGAAGCTGTGTAGCACTTGCTATCCACTTGGAAAAAAGGCGAGACTTTCCAAATATCAGGCTTCAGGGTACAGTGCTCACTTGCCTTCTTGTTTGCATGTATAAGCAACAGAGCAAAAGCTTTTTCAAAAAAGCATATATGGAACATGTCGAGCCTTGATTTGCTGTGCACCATCTACAACATCAGAGATGCCCAGCCAAACTCTGATCTTTCTCCTGATAGTAAAAGCCACTGTGCTTCACTCAGCATTATCCAAAACCCCATGAGCACAAAATAAATGACCAAGATTCACACCCAGCAAGAAGTGTGAGCATGCTGCCAACCCCCTGCGTTGATTCATCCACTGAGATTCCTGAAAAGCATCACTAGGTAAGGAGAGAGTTAATGGTGTCACATGTTCTCTCACTGCTCGTTAGCCTGACAAGTCTGACTGAACCATGCTGAGACCACAGAGCACGAACACAGATGGACAATTACGCATTTTTAAAACTGCTCTCTGTGCCAGTTTTAAATCTTGAGACTTGTGGGAGTCAATTCCTGCCCTTTTTACTCATTCCTGTTCAAATACATTATCAGTATCAGGATTTTCCTTCCACTCTTCTTACTTGCCAGGAAAAAGCAGAAGAAGCAGCTATTGCTCACACAACTACCTTAACTGTCTTCAAAGCAAAGAAACAAAATAGGTGACAGTCTCCCAAACTCCTTGGCTTACACAACCTTTGCCAACTTTGTCACATTTGGTTGGTCTCAGTTGTCATGTAAGAAGTAGAGAGGACATCACAGCCACTGATAAGGAAATCAGAGCCTGAGCAAGGACTGTGGAAAGCTCAGGCTGCTCTCAGATGTTTGATCTGCTTCTCCTGCAGCCCTTTCCACCTGCTATCTCCTAAAAAGGATCTGGGATCAAGTGGCTGAAGCTCTGGAAGAGGACAGCAGATCCAGAGTTAGAAACAGTGGGCAGTCTAAGATATAGCTGTCCATTCAACAAGCACACAGGTGAGCTAAAACTAATAAGAGAAAATAAGAATTTCAGCAAGGAGTAGCAGCATGAAGAAATCCTGAAGCAGCAACACTGTACAAGTGCAGAGAACTGAATTATAACCTCACCCCCACTCTGATGTCAGCACTTCTTGCTGCAAGGGGATAAATCAATCCTTCACCAGCTCTGCACAATTCTACCGAGGAGCTCACCAAGGTGAAGAGCCCAGCAGCCCAGACAACACCTCAGACTTGACTCAGACCTCACCATCCCACAAACCCAGGCCTAAGTTAAACCTCGATAATTTCATAGGACACCAGAAAAAGAAACTCTGTCCATGGCCTGTAGTCCTGCCTGCACAATTCCCATCATCAGTGGCATTCCTGTACAGAGACTCATGGTATTGGCCGAGAAAGGGCTTTCATCAGCTTGGGCCAGCCTCCTGACAAGGACCTGCCCTCAGTCACCTCACTTCACCTTTGCTTCTTCTGCTCAAAAAGTCACAAACTTCACCATTAAAACCCTCTGATTAAACTTAAGGTCCTTGAATTTCAACTTGGAAACAATCTCCTCTGAATTATCTTTTTCTTGAATCCTTGAAGTAGGCTGACAACGTGTGAAGCAGCAACACAGAATGAGCAGAGTTTTTTCTCCAGGCACATCCTAGATGATAATCACTTACAAACAGTAACAGATGAAAACCATATTCTTTTTCACCCCACACTTTAACTGTGGCAGATGAAGCCCCAGCTTCAGCCCATGTAAACCCCCGTGATTTCTACAATGATTTAAGCTTGTAAGTATTTGGTTATTAATCAGATACTTTATGTACTTCTTTAATGCTTTGTATTTTGCTTTTAAGATGTTAATAGCTGCACTGTGAACCATCATGTTCCCTAACCTGGAATACAAGCTGCCACTCAACTCTGCCCAGCACACATACCAGCACAACTGGTTTCCTCAGAGCACAGTGGTCACACAAATAAAAGCAGTCCTACAGCAGCAGCCCAAAGGCTATTCTAAGTCACAAATGTGGTCTCCTACAAGAGTCAACAGCAGGGAGCCCTTATGCAGAGATGGAGTTCATGTCTCATGTAGAATAGCTCCGACAAGTTGTTCTGACATGAGTTTGGCCACTTTCTTCTACAGAACTATTCGAACTTTTAAGTGTTCCTGATATCCGGCAGCAAGTCACACACTCAGCATGGCACTGCTTGTTGTCCAGTATGTTTGGCACTGGCCCTTCCTAATTGGATTTGGCACATGAAATGCAGCAGCTCAGCGTGGACCCCCACGTATCCTGAGCCAGGAGATCCAGGAGCCCCAGTGAATGTCATCAACTCGACCATGCCTCAGTTTTCATATTCCCAGGTGGGGAATAACAATGCTTCTTTAAAAGTGCTTTGAGATGCATAGACAGAAAGTTCTGTAAAAAAGCCAAGGGTTTTCCCTCTTTGCATCTTTCAAGCCTTCAAGGACTTCACACACATCAGAGAGATTTCTGCTCCTTTGTGCATACCTCTGGACTATATGCCTTACGAACACATACCTACAAGCAACATAAAGAAGCAAACAGTATCTGGGGAATTGGGTCATCATTTGTCCCTTTGGGAAAGTAAAAAAGACCACTGTAAGTTAGGTATTTTCACAGCTGTGGATTTTTGCTGAGAGCTCTCCCTGCGCAGGGCTTGCTGCTCCACCAAACACAGGCATTCCACTGTTGAACCACTGAGGTTCAACAGCAAGCTGTAATCAGGCAAACTCTGAAGTATACTTTTAGAAGCAGTCTGAATTAATCAAGAAACAGGCACCTAAGAAGCAGATAAAAATTACCAAGCTCAACCTTAAAAGATAAGCTTCAGTCAAACTTGGCAAAATCTCACCCATCTGCTCAGCCATCAAACATAAAAGTAACTAAACAGTTTACCAGATAAACCCTTACCCGTTATGCAAGATCCCACAGCAAACCCCCAGCTCCCCAGTTGTAAATGCCTCAGGTTCAGAGTTCTGTGGTCTGGCAATTTCTGAGATTGCAGTAAGAATGATGCTTTCAGCACTTACAAGCTGCTCAGTAAGAGCAAGACACACAGTGTGCAAGAAGTATGGTCTGGATCCTTGCACTCGCTTATCCCAGCATCTAGACAGCAGAAAAGAGCTCATACTGCACATGAGAAGAGATCTTGAAACCTATTCATGAAACATATCCACAAGGATCCAGACCCAGCATGCTGCCAGCAGCCATGCAGCTTGCACGACAACTCTGGCCCCAGATGTGGCGAGCAGCCAAGAACTACTCACATCACAGGAACACCTGACAGAAACAAGTTTAACATGTGTATGCACAGTGAGGAAGCTCAAGAAAAAAAATCCAAGTGATAACGAAAAAATCTAATCTGCAAGTTTTCCAGGCATCAGGAGCAGTCTGCTTTCTGAAAAGTTTGCTATTTGCCACTACTAGTGGTAAGACACCAAGCAGAAAGGGACCACAGTGCAGAGGTCTGAGGTCACTGCCCAGCTTGCTGTGAGTCCTGGATCCCAGCTCAACAATCCTGAATAAGACAGCCTTGTGGGAAAGTAAAGGGAGCTGTGACAGGAATGCCTTACCAGATTTCAGGAAAAGAGCAGGGCTGTCCCCATTGACAGATGGAGAGTGGAGCCCTACCAAGGCTTTGCTTTGGCTGCTTGGTTCATGCACATGGGGAAGCAGCTGAGGTCACTGAAGCAGCACAAGACACAGCTTTGCCAGCACAACACAGCACTACCAGCACAGCACGGCAACTGTGCAGTACCAGGAAAGCATTCCCAACACAAGAATAACCTGTGTTATTCCCACCACAAGAATAACCTGTGTAAAGCTCTGGCTTTAAATCACAAGAACACAGCATGTGCACAGAAATACAGAGCTGCTAGTTTGTAGCAGGCAAAGCACTGTAGTTTGAAAACAGGCCTCCCATTCCTGAAATAGCACCAAAGCCAGGCACCATTACTCCCCTGAACTTCATTTGGCCTCCCAAACGCCAAATCAAGGTACAGAAGATGTTTCAAAGTAAAATCTACTCTTGATAGGATTTAATAACCTGACTCTGCTCTTCCTTTAGATGTTGTCACACTGACACCACGGGGCAGGACCAGATGCATCTCTGTGAGCTTCACTCTGCTGCAGTCCTGCCTGGGCACAAAGTTGACTTTCATGAAAGAGCACAGAAGAACGATTTTGAAACACTGAGCACAGCAGCTATTGTGGGAAAGAAAGCCAAGGACCAAAGCATTTTGGAGTGTGAAGAGAAAACAAGCAGTTACATATCGCAACAGTTAAACCCTGGCGCTAGAGATGCAATTCCTTATTATTGCAAGCACACGTCCTGCATTGTGAGGCCAGTTCATAAACCAGAGGCTTCAAAGGAGCTTCAATCTTCTCTGCCAGGGAGAAATGGCTTGAGCTTCCATTTAGATGCTGAACTGCCTCTGCAAATTGCTGTTGCTGCCCACAATTACCATTTGGGTGACAGTCACCTGCTGCTTCTAATCTATTTAACACCAGGGAGACAGGAAAAGCAGACAGAAAAGTCCCAACTGGAAAATCTTACCATCAGTTTAAGATTTCTAGTTCCAGGATTCGACAGCTTTAGTTTTACAAGGCAAAATTAAAGCATTTTTGTCTAAAATTAAAAGCCACTAAATTAAAGGTTTCATTTGGTAATTGTTAATTTGTAACACTCTGAACCTAAAGTTCAGCATTAGCAACTGACAGGAGCACAGACTCATGGAAACAGACCTCAAGTGCAGCAATAATATGTAGGGGAGTTTGACAACAGGAAGGGCTTTAATTATTCCAGTATAGCCACGTAGCTGGAGACCTCTTTCAAGACACTTCTGCTACTCCAATCAAGCAAGAGAGATCATACCATCTTCTTATAGGAGAAAATAAATTGTTCTGCAGCAGAAGATCAGGGCTACATGACTTTCTGTTAAGAGCTTCAGTGAGCAGACTGTGAAAATTTGCGCCCTGAATCTTTCACTGCTTAAATACTGATCTAAATTCTTCTCAAGCTTTCAAAAGAGCAACACTCAACAGTAGCCTCAAGCCATTTAGAAAGGAAAGCGACAGAGACAGCTCTCATTTTGGTTCCTTCAGTGCAGAAATGTGCACACACACAAGTACCGTGTGTTCGCCTTTTATAACCAACGATTTGCCAGCTGCTTCCCCAGGCAGGGAAGTCAGTGTCTGGTATTCAGAGCATTTGCAGACGTTAGGGTGGTACAAAGACAAGCTCCTGGTATTCTGAAGAAAAAGCAGCCCTCTGGCCCTCACCCACTGCCCTTAGGGGAAAGTACCAGCAGCTGTGAGTAGCAAGTACCCCTTGTGCCCTACCCACAGCTAAAAGTATCACCTGTTTAGTGCAGCAAGATGTAGCAAACACCACAGAAGTATCAGCTTTGAATGGGACAAAAATCAAGGGGGCAAAAAACCATAGTAGGATTTTTCTGTTACCAAAGAGCTAAAGTACGTAACTTCGTCGTAACTCTGGTACCAGCATAAAATGGTGCTCCACACCTCACTGCAAACCTTCTGTTGCTGGCTCTGTAGCCTACTGATACAATAAGTGCTGTAAACAAAATATGCCTTAGCCTTGGAGTTGGTAGAATTAGTCTCATTGTCACCCAGGCTACAGCTTTTGCCTATTTCATCATAAGTTGGCAGAAATTTCTAGTGATTCCTCTGCAGTTTCCCAAGGGAAACAGTCAGCATTGAGCAGTACAAGGGACATTAGGAAAGCAACTAGTGCATAAAAATATACCCTTTTCTTGGTTACAGTTATTAAGGAACTACAGATGAGATACAGGTGTCAAAAGCACAAAATCAGCGTCTTAGAAGCCCTGAACAACTTCTGTTCACATAAGGAAAACCACTTTTCAAAGGACAGAGAAAGTTTCTCCAATGCCTCCAACTAATACTACCAATAAAAGGAAGAGCTGCACTCCTAAAGTGTAATTCCTTAACCACCACACAAAGTCTATGACTCCATAATTGAAGACCAACACCCAAGTAATTCTAAATTTAAATCATAATGATCTGGGGGTTCTTTTCATAAAGACAGGTAAACAAGCAGCTCCAAGGCAGAAGTTTTTACTAGCTCCCTACTTTAGAGGATCCTATACTTCACCAAAAAATTTGCATGTAAAAAATTCCTTCCCACAAGTGGAGGCCTCATATTCTGAAGTAAGCCTAGAAGGTAAAGTTCTCTGTAAATGGAATCCCTTCTTTAAGTGATACACTTCTAAACTCGTGTTAGGACACAACACTCACCTACAACACACACATGGATGTGTCCAAACTTGTCAAACAAGCCTGCACACTGATTTCATGCAGCTGCAAAGCAGGAATGCAGTTCTGCCCTGTGCCACCTGATGACACATCAGAACCCAAAGAGGCTTTTGTATGACAGCCCTCCAATCCTATAGCTTCAGCTGGTAGGAGACCATGTGTGAACCAGAAAAAAACCCAGGGAAATTGTGGACAAACAAGCTAGTGACTAAAGAGAGGAGTCAAAAGACAAAATTTCTCTCTGCAATTCTACCGCAGATTTTTATCTGTCCACAGGAAAGACTTAGCCTAGCCTTTGGAGAAAGGATACAACAGACACTCTCCCAGAAAGGCAGCAGTGGTGCAGTTCCTTGCCATTTCGTCGGCAAAGGCTATTCCTATAGTCTGGCTTGCCCAGGGAAATAGCCAAGTCCCTACTATGGCTCACAGCCCTCCTCAGATTTTTTAAACAGCTCAGGCAACAATGCTATCATGAAAAGTAAGAGAGGCGGAAGCCCAAGTTGAGCCTCCTCCTCCAGATTCGGCGGGGGGAGTGTTACTGCTGGGAACTGCTGCCCTCTGCTGTCAGACAAAACAGGCCAAGTTAGTCTGAAAAAAACAGGTTTATTGCTACAAATAAATACAATCCCCCATGGCAAGAACCAGCAGGTCACAAGGCAGTCAGATTTCAAGTGGGTTCACCCAGGCCCCTCAGTTCTGGTCTTACGCACTTATAAAACACCTGGCTCTCCTTGCAGCACAGTCTGAGGCCTCTTGTAAGCCAAACAGCCTAAAGCATGATTTTACCCAGCCCATCCCCTTTGCTGCAGCTGTTTCAGAGGTAAAAGTACACAGCTGTTAGTCTGTTCACCAAAACACTTCTTACTATCTGCAGATCTTTGTTGCGGATTGTGAACATCACCAGGGAAAGTGCCAGCCAATATCCTGCCCCCAGCACAGGACCTGGACTAGCCTAAAGGAATTAAATGTGTTACCCTCATCCCTGTGGGACCAGATGTGCTTCCCTCCTTGTCTCAACCTTCACGGTGACAGTGACAGCCTCCAGGGAGTTCTGCCAACCCTTATGAACACTGTCCAGATGGGGAAGTGTAAGTGAATCTGAATTACATTTACAAGTGTTCTGAAGGTGACCAAAGACTGAGGTCTGCATACAAGAACACTCTGCAGCTCTCAGGCAGGAAAATCTTGGCCCCGTTTTACTTTAATTTTCACAATAAAAAAGAACACTGTAAAGGAAAGAGAAGACCCTCTGTGCTTCAGAGCCCAGCTCCAGCCTGTCCAGAGCTCAGCAGTACCCAGCTTGCACTGGTCCCACAGTGGACAAATCAAATCTGCCAACTTACTTGATTTCCTCACCAGCAAAATCAAACGTTTTTGTGATTGTCACTTTTCCTGAATCTTTTGGCTTCTCCTGAAGCTTATTCCCACTCTTCTCTTCTTCAGCCTACAAAATACATGAAAGAGAAAGCAAAATAATGCACATGTGGAACCAAGCCAAATCATTATTCCTAAGGGCCAAGGGCCCAACACAGACCTCAGGTAGCACTGCAATTTAGGTTGGTGGTCAAAGCAAGTTACCACAGATAAGAAAAAGGAAATAAATGCCCCTTCCACCAGAATGAAATTACCCATTTTGGTTCCAGGCTCTCATTGGGGCTCTAAGATCAAAACAGACTCAAAACTAGAAGTGAAATTGGAATAAATACAGAAGGAGCTAGAATACACTGCAGTGGTTCAGAAAGCAAGCAAAAGCCTGGAGGTTTGGTTCTCCAAAATTAACATCACCAGGCAGTAAAGCTGCCAAGGTGAATTACACAAAAATACGTTTATTGTTACTCAAGAACAGAGAAGAACACAACCCATCAGCAGGAGAAGCAAGGCTGATCTTCATATTTGTCAATAACATCTCTTTAATTTGAGAGGAGAAAAATCTTTATTAAGCAATTTGTCAACAATGCCTTTTAATTTACTCAGTCACAGCTACAGCTTCTAAAAGCATACATAAAAAAACCTCAGACTCTCTAAGTTACCAAAATAAACCCCCCAAATTCTTGCTCTAAATCAACCACACTCCACAGAGATTGTCAAGTAGACAATGCAAGCCCAAGTTAAGAAGTCCACAAAGAGAACAGAGGAACTACATGTCTCCATTAATTATTCCAGGCTTTGGAGAAACTTTCAAAGATATCTCACATTTTAGCAACCTGCCCATAAAAGTAGAATTGCTCAGAAGAAAACATTCACTTCCTTCTTCCCTCTGATTCTACCTGTAACCACCCCAGGTGCTCAGTCAGCAATAAGAAGAAGCAGGAGGGCTCAGATGAAAGGACTCTTCTTCCAAAAGTTGCTCCAAATATTACACAATTATACTTGCTCTGCAACCTTCCAACACTCACAGAAAGAACCTTCACACCATCAGAACTGTACTTGACAGGCAGACTCCAGACTTCTGTTACTAAACACTTTTTTGGCTGACCACTCAAAAAACCCTAAACTGACAATTCTAGCAACAGAGGCTCAGTTTTGGTCCCTTCTTCACTTCTACCACATTCATCGTGAAAGGCTTTGCAAGACAAACACATGCACTTGGTTTTACTGAAAACCAAATCCTTTTAAATAGCTACCACACACAGAATTCACTCTCCAGAAAAACCTTTGCAGACTGAGAGCACCTTACTGGGGCTTACAGAGGAAATGAGAAAGCCAGATTCAATCTTGCTACAAACGTGCAACATGCAGCACCTTCCAGATCCCCTCACTGCATGAGGATGGAGGCATGGAGATGCCAGCACAGACCTCTACTGTTTCCCCATTCACACACAAACATGCAGAGCCTCTTTTTCTTTTAAGCATCAGGAAAGGCACGAGCCTCAGGGAGAGCTGTGCCCACAAGTACAACTCAGACCAAAGCTCATCATGCTGTTCCTGTGTCTCAAGATTAATGCAGAACCAGGGAGAGATGCCAACAGAGCTGCATGGGACACTCCGAGATGCTGACAAACAGCTCCAAAAGAAGCGTCACCAGATCACAGATCTCCACATCTGAAAGGAAACCAGCACCTTACAGTGTGGCCCATCAGGGGACACCAGCCCTACAAAGCAGAGGGGGCAGGGGCAAACCCAGCCTCTTCCCAGGTCTGTCCAACACCAGGCACCAGCCAGAACCAAGGCTGTGTGCTCCGAACCTTCAGGCCCTTCCCACACTCCCTGGGTGCAGGCCCAGGCCCCTGTTACCTTCTTAGCTTGTGTCACTTGCAGGGCAGCCCCTGCTTTGGGTTTCTGTCCTACATCACTGAGGAAACTGGCCCAAAGAGCATCCTCTTTCTTTTTCTCTTCTTCTTCTCTGCTTCTTTCTACTTGCTCTAAATTATCCACTTCCTCCTCTTTCAGCTCCTCTCCATTCTGCTGAGCCTTTTCTTCCTCTTTCTCATCTGGCTCTAGCAAGAGACCTCCTTTCTTCCTCTTCCTGAAAGCAGATGCCAAAAAAGAAAAAAAAATATATATGGAGGTGCTGCAACACTATTCCAGAGCTGAACTTGGGTGAAGCAACACAGTATTTCATATTTTAACTAAGACATTTGACTTGGGAGGTTCTCTCTTAACCTTGTGGGTGAAGGTATTTTCTTAAAAGCTGATGCTGGTCAGAAAAAGCAGCGAGACTGATGCAGGCGATGCCCCCAAAGTGAACTGGCCTGTGTGTGTGTGTTGGTGAGCACATGATATGCTGAAACGCTGGCACAGGTTGGCCAGAGAAGCTGTGGCTGCCCCATCCCTGGAAGTGTTCAAGTCTAGGTTGGATGGGGCTCTGAGCAACCTGGTCTAGTAGGAGGTGTCCCTGCCCATGGCAGGGGGATGGAGAAAGATGGTCTTTAAGGTCCTTTCCAACTCAAACCATTCCAGAGTTCTGTGGTTCTGGGATAATGCGGAAACCAGGAGAACATGGGCTAGACAGAAACCAACCTCAANTGGAAACCAGGAGGAGAGGAGAACCTGGGCTAGACAGAAACCAACCTCAACTAAAGTGTGTGTATATCAATGGGAAAAACCCCCATATATGCATGCTTTGCACTTAAAAAGCTTAATATAAACAACTACCGCTGGGGAGGGTTTTCAGGCACGATGTCTACCAGGCCTAAGGTTCTATGCTCCTGACACTGAACCGGAACGCCGAGCAGCGTTTCCCGTTCCTCCGCCCCTCAGCGCACCAGCGGCGGCCCCGGGCCGGATCACCGCGGCCATACCTGCTGGCGGGGCGGCGGGGGTTCCTCCTGCCGCGGGGCGGCCGCGGGCTGTCCGCCGGCTCCTCCTCCCGCACCAGCTCGCTCTCATCGTCCTCGCTGTACTCCGCACCTGTAAGCACAGACACTGAGCACCGGGACCACCGGGACCGGCATCCCCCGCTCGGCACCACTCACCTGAGGGCACGTAGTCGTCATCCTCGGCCGAAGAGTACTGCTCTGACTCCGACCCCGACATGGTGCGGCCCCGACCCCGCCGCCTCTCGGCACCTCCCGCCCGCCGTCGCCTCGCGCACCCGCCGCTGCCCAGAGCGCCGCTGCCGCCCGCGGGCGCTCCCTGGCGGACAGGAAGAACAGCCGCGCCTCCGAGGCGGCAACGCGCACGGGGAGCAGCGACGAGAGGCCGCCAGCGGGCCAGAGCGTCCCGCCACTCCACCGAAGGCTCCCAGCATTCCTTGCGGCCAACACCGTTCCTATGGCAGCGCGAGGTCAGGGCAGGGCCCGGCCGCCCGAAGACGAGCGATGGTTGGTGGAGAGCGCTGTCTGTCACCTCACAGGGCTTCCCATTGGCAGTGGCGAAAGGAAGGGGGGTGGGCGGAAGAGGCGGTGGCGGATGGCGGCGACGGGGCGGGTGCGGGGATGGAGGGCGGCGAGGCGGGCGGTGGTGGGGGGCTCCTGCAGCAGATCCTCAGTCTTCGCCTCGTGCCCCGCATGGGCAATGGCACCACCACATACTCCAGCCCGCTCTCCACCTTTCCAGGTACCTCCCTCCGCGGAGCGGGGCCCGCCCACCGGCGCCGCTGGAGGCCCGCAGGCCCCGGACCGCCCTCACAGCCCTTCTCTCCGCAGAGATGTGGTACGGCGTCTTCCTGTGGGCACTCGTCTCCTCCCTCGCCTTCCACGTCCCGGCCGCGTTGCTCGCGCTCTTCACGCTCCGGCACCACAAGTACGGCAGGTTCATGTCCGTGAGCGTCCTGCTGATGGGCATCGTGGGACCCATCACAGCCGGCACCCTCACAAGTACGGCAAGTGCCCGGCAGTATCGGCCGGGGGGCTCTGTGGTGGTCATAGGTTGCCTTCGGGAGCGCGTGGAATAGCGGTGTTCCCTGGGATGGACATTATGGCTCTATTTCTTCCTTGCCCCACTTTTGAAAGAGTTGGACCAAACCTTGTCTCGAACCATGTGTTGAGAGTACCAAACGTGCTCGTCGGGTGCAGAGCCAAGTGGGTTTTCAGATTTCTGAGCATCTGGCGTAAAATCTCTCAGAGGTTTGGTGTCAGTGCCCGGAACTGGGTAATGTTTGCAGCCTGTGGGCAGTGGGTTGAGAATTTTGTGATAAGGGTACGTCCCAAACCACCCCAACCCCGGCTGGAGGCCTCAGTAGAGTTTCATCACCAGTTCACCCATTGCCACCACACACACTGGTTACTGGCTGAGGTTTGTCACAGAACCCCAGCCCAGTGTTCTTGCCTGCGGGTGTGCAGGGAGAGGTTCAGACCTCGCTGTTCTCTGCCCTAGTCTCACATTCTTAGGGTTCACCTTCATCCCTGTGGCAGAGCAGCTGTCTTGCGTTCACATCTCGTCTTTTCCCCCTCTCCACAGGTGCTGCCATTGCTGGAGTTTACAGAGCTGCAGGGAAAAAAATGATTCCCTTTGAGGCCCTCATTTTCGGCGTGGGCCAGACATTCTGTGTGGTGGTGGTTTCGTTCCTGCGCATTCTGGCCACTCTGTAGCTCCTCTGGAGAGGCTGGAGAACACAAACCAGAGGGGGAACAAAGGACCTGCTGCCTCAGACCAAATGACAGGGAGCACAGCTTGAGCTTGTGCTTCTTCCACTGATTTAACGAATTGTGAGGGCTTGCTTCTGCCTCCAGAGGGCCTTGAACTTTAAATATTGTGAATTTTGTTACTTTTTGGTAACATTAAGTGCCAAGTGAAACTTTATTTCTCTGGAGGGTAGGAAAATGGCTTCCAGAGGAGGAGTCCCAGGTACCCTTCGCCAGTGGTGAATTGTAGCAATGGGACATAACTAAGATGTGACACCGGCTGTGCTGGGGTAGAAACAGGACCAGAGTGACTTCAAGTCCTCAGAGCTCACTTACTGCTTTGACCTATTGTTGCTCTGTTTTCAGTGAACCTGAAGCTCTTTTAATGTCAGTTTTTTAAATTAAAAAGTTAATTTGTTTTCTTCCTGGCCCAAACTTTTTAATACCAGGTCATAGCCATAGTGGATTTGGTAGCAGCAAAAGGAAAACTCATTTTAGATGGACGAGAGTGCAAATTTATGTCTGGGAGGTCTGGCTGTGAATGCTGCGGTGGGGAAATGACTGGTGTAAAAAAATGGCTGGTTTTGTGAATTTTCTTAAAGTGAAGCCCTTGTGGCCTTGTGAATCCTCTGCCCAGAGGCAAAGCACAATGGAAGGGGCACTCCAGAAATCCCAGGGTGCATGTGGGCATGCACGGCTTCTCCTCAGGCTTTGAAGGAGACTTGTGTTTTCAAATGTCCCTGTTCTCCTTTGTTCATGTGGGTGTGGTGTAACTGGCTGTCTGCACTGATCTGGAAATGGCACTGGCCAGCTTGGATAAAATTCCTCATGCTGCTACTGCTGCTGAGAGCTGCATGGCCAGGCTGCGTTGTGACCTGGGGTGTCCCTGCTGTGGGAAATGCGCCGTGTTTTCAGCATCCAGCCTACGGCATCCCAGGAGTTGGGAGAGCTGCAAGGCTCTTGGCAGGAGCCTGGGTGATTCCCCTGTCTGTGTGAACACAGCCCCAAACCAACCCTTACCAACAGGCAGTATGGTGTCTCCTCATGAATTGTTTTAGTTTGTTTTGGTTTTAAGTGACTTTTAACTAACTGGTGGCTCTGCCCTTGTGCCTGGAGTTGTGCCATGTGGCTGCGGCACTTGGGCACCTAACTGGGTGCTTTCCGGGGGCTTGGTTCTTTGAGGAAGCTGGGCTTGAATCCCAGGGATGTGGCTGGGCAGTGTAACCACCCCTAGAGGTTTGCTTTGGTCTATGTTTGTTCCCAGCTCACATTGTGTGGGCTGTGGAGGGAAGGTGCTGTGTCCAGCCTTGCAGGATCTGCTGCCCATCTGTGTCTTTGTTGAATTCTTTTGGTTTCCAAACCAGCTCCTTCTGTACCTGCAGCATTTCCTAAGGCTGTTTATCTTTCATGAGCCCGTGTCCTCTGTGTGGAAATGACTGGATGTGGCACTTAGGGCCTTTGTCTGGTTGACGAGGTGGTGATTGGTCAAAGGTTGGACTCGATGGTCTTGGAGGGCTTTTCCAAACTAAATTGACTCTGTGATCTGTCAACAGGGCACTGTGCTTATCATGGAAAAGGCTTTCTCTTTGCACTGACTTCTAGGGAGTGGTCTGTTGATGGCAATAGGTGTTTTGCAGGAGGTACTTATTCAAATTAAATTTTAGCCTATGTTAATTCAGGGAATAAAGCTGTGCATTTTAGGAAATAATTTAATGTGAATCTTTCTTAGGTGGGTGAGGTCCGAGTGGTATAATGTGTACTAAACCCTGGATCTGTGGAAGCCCGGTGTGCTGTGCTCCTTGTAGAGAGTCTTCCTGCCAGGGCAGCCCCGGGAGAAAGTTGGGCCTCTCCTGCCCTCTTTGGGGACAGAAGCAATGAAAAAGCAGGAATAATGATCTCTTTAGCTGTCTTTCTTTTCCCCCTTCCCACTTCTTATTTCAGCACGTGTACAGAGTGCATGGTTTTAATTCACAGGAATTATCTTGTCTCTCATGGGACTTGGACTGGGTGGGTCTGGCTTTACCTTTCAGGTAACACCAGAAACCAGTGTCCTGGGCCCTTGTGTGCTCTCCTTTACCCCACCCCAGTGCCTGATACCCCTCAATAGCCATTAAGCTGATTGCAACTGAGAAAGCACTTTATCCATGTGCCCCGTGCTACAGCATGAGGAGGTTTCTTTGCAGGAACGGGGCTGGGGTATGCAGGACACAAGTGGGGCTGTTACAGAGCTCAGAACAAGTGAGAAATTGCTCGATAAAATCACTCAGTGCTGAGTGAACTGAAAACTTCCTGTTTTCTACCCACTGGGATCTCTCAGAGTCTGTTTTGAGGGGGTTCTGGTTTACTTGAAGAGTTGGTAGCTTGACCCTGTTAGGAGTGGTTGGAGCTGGCAATGTTTCTCTAAGCCCAGATTCTGTGAAATTTTCAGGGAATTCTTGCGTAAAAGGTGAACAATCAGCTCATTTGCCTTGACAGGTATTAGCACTGGGGCAAGTTCTTTGTGTCACCTTGGTGCTCACAGAACATCTTCCACCGCTGGCAATCTCCCTCTCCAGTAAAACCAGAGCCAAATGGGAAGGAGGAATAGCCTTGAGTCAAAGCACCAGATCAGTCACTGCTGGCAGTTTCTTCCCCTCATTTGGCCTTCCCTTTCCATTCTTTTATTCCAAGTGAGGTGCATGGAGGAATCCCTTCAGTTTTCAGCAGGTAGTGGTAGACTTTGCTCAGTCAAACTTGCCAAAAACTGCAAAAAGGCCGCAAAAACCTCAATGCTGAGGTGTCCCAGGCTGGGCAGTGCTGTGTGCCCCTACTGGGGAGCCTAGCCAGGGCACTGGTCAAGGGAACACCTTCTGGAGAATCCACCCACCCTGGAGGAACACGGGCTTGAGGTGAGGCTCATGGCCCTGCTCCCTCTGTGCAACATTCCCCCTGCTCCTGCCTGGCTTCCCCTTGCACACAGCTGTGGCTGTCATGAACAAATCTTTGTATGATTGAAAATTCTGTACATTTTATTTTTCTACTGACACTTCTAATCCTGGTGGTGATTATCAGTAAATTCTGTAACTATTGAGGTGAATGGACGTCGTGTGTTTCTTCTACAGTGCGACAAGAGGGCCTGGGTTGTGCTTTTGGAAATGAGCTGTGCTCCTGCCTCGCTTCGGGCCATCTGCACCAGAAATTCCTGGTTCTGGTGGTTAATGTTGCCTCCATTAGGAGCTGGACCTGCATCTCCAGCCAGGCACTACAGTCTGAGGTGCCATCTCACTGCTGCTCCGCTGTTGTCCCTGTCCCTGAGGGGACATCCTGGGTCCCTGCAGCCCCTGGGCTTGGTGCTGACCCACTTCCGGCCCCTGAGGCCGTTCCCACCCCAGGCCAGTGGCTTTGCCGTGGCCAGGGGTCAGTCCCTGCACACCACTCAGGTTCTCCTGGAGGTGCAGGTGCAGGACCCCACAACTCATCTGCCTGGCTCCAGCGAAACCCAGGCCAGAGCAGTGCCTACATTGCTGTACATCGATGTACAACCTCCAGAGCCTGAGATGGGCCAAACAAGACTCTGCAAGAGGGTGGCAGCTGCAGGTGGTGGGCATTTCCAGAGGGCTGGCAGCCACCACATGCCTTCACTGCTCCCCTAGACTGCCCGATGAGCACGCTCTGAGATCAAAACCAGCTTGAAGAATTCACATCCTGAGTCATCAGGGATCCAGGAGGTTTTATTGGCAGTAAAAGGTCAGCACATTCTCTTGGTTTCCTCGTGTGAGGATGACAGGGGGTCTCAGATCCTGCGAGAGGGTCTCAAGCCAGGCCATGTAGAGGGAGCTGGGGCAGCGGCCCTTCCTGCCGATGGGCGGAGTGCTGCGGCACAGCGAGGGGCGTGAGGCAGGGCCAGCACAGAGCCCGGCCACAGCCCCCTTCTCAGTCCATTGCAGGTTATTTCCCTAAAAAAGGGCAACACCACGTCCTCCCCCTCAACAGGACCCAGGCCAGAGGCCTTGGTGTCTTCCAAGGTCTTTTCCCTGTGGTGCAGCACCGTCCCACCACAGCATTAGGGTGTTTGTCCAGGATCTCCCCACCCAGAGAGGGGTGAACATCCTGAGGGACCATTTTCATGGGGCAAGAAGTGGGCATGAGGGCATTGCTGGCACCTACATGGCTATGAGTGCTGCATCCCTGGAGTAATCCAGCAAAATCTCATTCAGCCTCACTTGTCGGAGTGACTGTGGAGCAAAGAGCATTGAGAAACAAATAAATGGTTTCCAAAAAGACTGAATTTTGTCTAAAAAGCAGGAGACCCTTTGCAGGAGCTCCCCCAGCTCTGGTGCTACCTTGGCTCTGTTTTTATCAACCTCTTCATCAGAAATCTTCCAGGGACAGCCCTGCCTCATCTCGTTCACCGTGGCCTCATCTTTGAAGCCGTCGTTCAGCCTGAAGGGAGCGATCAGGTCGTCGAACCTCTTGATGCTGCAAGACAAGCAGACAGTGCCGAGGAAGGGGATCTGGGCAGGTCTGGGGGGCAGAGGAAGCAGGGGGAAGGGGAGGGGTGTGGTTACTGCTCCAGCCGGGGTTTCTGGTTGATGTCAGGAAGGATGTGGACCTCGTGGAAGCCGAGGCGGAACTTGCTCAGCAGAGAGACAATCCTGCCGGAGGGAAAAGGACATATTTTCCCAAAATCAGCAAGGAGTAGCAGCTCTGACAGGGATCTACTACAGCAGAAAGCTCTGCCCCTGCCCTCAGTTTGCACTCTGGGTTTTCCCACTCTGCAACCACATGGATTTCCAGAGAAACGAGGCAAAGAAGCCAGGTCAGAGCTCACGGATCCTATTATGGCAAAGCCTGGGGGGCTCAGCAGGATGGGAAGCAGCTCCTGTCACCACTCATGGGACAGTGGTGGTGTTCAAGTGGCTGAGAGGGCTGTGGGGTGCAGTGGCCACCAGCACTTACGCCTTCCTCTCCTCATCCATCCTGTTGATCTGCCCACCGACAAACACTCGGATTTTGCACTTCCCCCACCGCTTCTTGCGCCCCAGGAGGTAGGGAATGAGCAGCGTGAGACCTGGCCCCAAAACACCCAGTGAGAGATGCGGCAGTGACCCCCAGGCTCACCAGTGCTTCCTTCATGCCAAAGGCCAGGAATGCCCTGGCCCCATTTGGCAGGGACTGAGCCCTTCTGGGCACTGCGATGGAGGTGCTGGGCTCGCGTTAGGTGAACATTCGGAAGGTGAAGGTTACCTCCATCATCAAAGAGCCAGTAAATGTCGATGGTTTTCTTGCCCTGCTCACTCTGGAAGATGGTGCTTGCCTGCTGCTCGCTGGCCAAGGCAGTGGGGTCCACTGCCAGGGCAAGAGGGTCCTGGTGTCAGCAAGTGGCACCACTGGCCTCCGATCCTGGCCCCAGCCCTACTCCCCATCACTGCTTGAAACCCACACCCCTGCCTGCAAAATAATCCTTGGAGCTGGGGATGCTCTGGGCCCCCACAAGCCAGGATCAACCTACCTGTGCTTGGGGTTGCTCTGCTGCCAGTGCCATTCTCAGGGTGCTCCACTGCCTCAAATGTGGGGTTAACTGAGGAGGTAGGAGAGGAGCAAGGGCAGCGTGGTAGTGCCTCGCTGTCCCAAACCCTTTGATCCCAGCCCAGAAATTATGTTCCCCCCAGGACTGTGACCTTTGCCTGGGGGCATGGTGCTGGCTGGCACACCCTCCCATTCCAGCATGTCTCTGAGTATCCCTGGCAGCCCAAAACCACTTACAGTGTGCCTGCAGCACTCGGGAAACATTCAGCCCTTCCTTCATCCGCATTAAGCACACACCGTACTTGAAATCAAAGGCGTCGCTGGAAGGAGGGAGGAGAAGGAAGTTAATGGGGGGTGGAACTGTCAGTCCAGCTGGACCCTGCACATGTGGCCGTAGCCATCAGTGACCACGGGGCCACCACCAGGTGCTGGTGTTCCTGGGAGGCGGAGGAGCCAGCGTGGCCGTACTGCAGGATGCCCACGTAGTCCTCCAGGCTCTGTGGAGACGCTGTCCGCCAGTCCCTCTTGTAGCCCAGCACTAAGATGTTGGGTCTCATCTTCCCGAGGCCAGCAGCCTACGGATAGATGTCCCCATGAGACCCCTCTGCAGGGACAGACGGACACAGGTGGTGTCAGTCCATGGGGGAGCAATGCAAAGGGGGGTGCCTGGAGGTTGGGGAAGGGGTCAGAGCCCCCTGAGCTCTGATTAAGGAGGGAGGACCCTGGTGGTTGAAGGCCAATGGCAGCTGTACCTGGATGAGCATTTGGACACCACTTCTCAGATCCTCAGCCACCACATCTGTGTAGAAAGCCTTGATCTTCCTCTTCATAAGCCACTTGGTGTGACCGTCAGCTGTCAGCCGGGACTCCGGCATCTTCTGCTTCCGCGGTCCCTGCAGGAATCAGGGGCAGGGGCTCAGGCAGCCCCTTCCAGCTGGTGGTGCTGCCACCAAGGACCTCTAGCTTCTCTCTTCCCAAATCATTGGCAAGAGGTGAATGTCATCACTGCACATGTGGGAGGTTGCAATCACAGCAAGAAAATCCAGGGAGTCGACAGCCAGTGCATGATGCCAACAGTCCTGTGTGTGCAGATGAGCTGACTCTTAACTGCATCCAATTGCTCTGGAGACTTCAGGGCTGCAGGACCTTCCTGTCCTCTGAGCAACCACCTCATCCTTCCAAAACTTTCACAATTAATTGGCAAGGGGAGCCATAAGCCCACAGGGACATCCCGGTGCTTCACCAATATTGCTTAACGACTCGGAGAGGTTTCCAGTTGACACATTCATCATCCAGCAGCACACAAGTGGGCACATTTCAATCTCAACCCTGTGAACCCACCAGGACACAACTGGATGTCCCAGCCCACTGCCCACAGGTGGCCAGAGCTCCCGGGACAAGGAACCAACTGGCTTCTGCACGTGACTCACAATCAGCACATTGCCACAGAGCATCAGGCTGAGGTTCTTGGTGAAGGTCCCCACGAAATCCACCAGTGCTGGGCGAAAGTTGGGTGGGCCGGTCAGCACCAGGCACTGCGGTCTGTGGGCAGAGGGGAGAGGGAGTGAGGAATTGAACTTGGAGGCACTGAGCCTCTCTGAAATATGCCACGTCTCTTCTGCTATGCCTGGCCAAGTAACAACTAAAGGGAGCATCTTTAGGATGAGAAAACATCGTGTGGCTCAGAGTCCAGTGTCACTCTTTGGACTTTTTATATCAGATGAGACCAATATGTCTGTGTCTGCCTGGTGCAGGGAGGGCCAGGTTTGCTCAGCTTTCCACCTCTGCCGACACGGCACAGACACATGGGATTTTGCAGACAGGCACATTTTGCTGTTACTGAGGGTGGTGGTAATGATGTGGCTCTTCATCCCCCTCCCTCAGTGCCCAGCACCACAACTAGCTGCCCTTGCCTGTAGTTCTTGATGTGCTCATCCACTTCACTCAGCCCCACCGAGTAGTTGAGGGCCATGTTGTAGGAGCTGGCTTGCATGGAGGAGCCCCAGTTGACATCTACATGGGGAAGATGGATTAGCAACGGGGTCAGACACCTTCTGGGGCATCACTGGTGCCGGGTTACCGCCACGCACCCGGCTTTTTGTAGAGGACGTATCCCAGGAGGAAGATGACGATGCCAAAGGCAATGAGGGCTGCCCACCAGGTCAGCAGGAACATGATCACCACTGAGACGGCGGCTCCGAAGAGCGCGGCCCACTTGCTGTAATACCGAAAGGAGGGTCGCCAGCCTGCACGCAAACACACACAGCGGCCGCTGCCGGGACGGGGAGCCGGACGGGGAGTCGGCCGCCTCAGGGCACGGCGAGGCGTGGCACAGCCCACCTGGGGAGTTGGTGATGGAGGCGTGGAAGCAGCTGAAGTTGATGAGGGCGTAGGAGCAGAGGAAGAAGTTGGAGATAATGGGGGCAATGGCGTTGAGCTCAGCTACAGGAGGAGAAAGAAGAGAGTGAGCCGTCAGTGGTGGGGACCAAGCCACCCTGCTGGTGGCAGGCTGCAGTAGGGTACCAGGGTGGCAAGCACCTACCGATGAGGATGAAGCCAATGGCAATGACATAGGTGAGCATGTAACCACGGATGGGCTCGCTGTTCCTCCCGTAGCCCTTCCCGAAGAAGCCGATGAGAGGGTAGAGCTGGTCCCTGCAGAGACACTGCCAGGAGAGGTGCATTGGGGACAGTGGGCTTTGCCAGGGACATGGGATGGCAGCGCCCTGGTGGCTCTTGAATCCATAAGAACAAGGGCTGAACTGAACACATACCCTATGCTGATGGCAGCATCCTGCTTGCCCCAGGGCTGCTCACAGCTGCAGAGCCCTGCACCCAGGAGCATCACCCGCTCAGGGGTGGGAGCTGGGGTATGCAGACACACCACCCCCTCACCTGGAAGACTTTGGGGGCTGAGACAAGGCAGGCCAATGCTGAGGAGAGAGTAGCGCCGAAGATCCCTGCTGTGATGAGGGGGCCAAATCCAGACACCATGCTCATGCTCTGCGTGAAAACCAGGGTGTCAGGAACCCCAGCATCCCAGGTGCACCTACCTTTGACCCAACCCTGAGGGATTTGCAGTCCCTGGCACCATCCTGCCACCCTCAGTGCTTTTCCATCAACATTATCCAGGCAGCAAAGTCCAGCACATCCAAAAGATCAAAGAAGACACACTCCCTGCTGCCTCCTCATTATACGATGTGTCCTCCAGGATGCCAGGGGGAGGCCGGGCACACAGCTGCCCTGGAAAACCCATCCATTGCAGCACAAACCCAGCCAGGAGCAGGAACCAGGGCTGGTGACAGTCCTGAGCAGCACCTGGTAGTAGTTGCTGAGCCCGTAGCGGCAGCTCTGCCGTTGGGCGCAGGCGGTGAAGTTCCAGCCGAAGCCGCAGGCCAGGCCCTCACAGCCAGGTGAGCCCACGGCCACGCTGTCATTCAGGCTGCCCGAGGCGTCTCGGACCACACAGGCACCTGGGGGGACACACAGGGCTAGAGCAGGTTTCATGCAGCCCAGCCCCACATCCCATTGCCTGTGACAACCCCCAAGTCCCTGCCATGGGGCTGCCCCACTGCACGATGACTTTGAGCAATGCCCTGAGCTCCGCTGCCCACCCAGGACGACTTTGCCCCATGTGGGGGCAGGAACAAGGTCTGACACCTGTGGAACTGTGGAACTCACCCCAGAATATCAGGGCCGGTGTCCACAGCTTGCTCCTGGCTCTCACCCAACTGCATTCTCCCAGGCCACTCATTTTGGGGGAGGGCCAGCCCACCCACCCATTGCACCTGAGGAAGTGCTGCTTACCAATCGTAGCAGAAAGAACCAGGTAGGACACTGTGGTCCAGAAGATGGCCATCAAGGTGCCCTTGGGGATAGCCACGGCAGGATCCTGCCCAAGGGAGTTGCAGAGATATCTAAGACAACTTTCCAGCAGCACTGCTAACTAAATGGCAGTTCACTTGTGGCTGCTGTACAAGAGGAATTTTAATTCACTGCATCACAAAGCTGTAGAGCATCTCCTGGCTGAGCCTCCCTCAAAGTTTCCAGAAAAATTAAGAGAGTAGAACGGTCGGATCAAAAGGAAAGACCTAGGGAAAACAGAGCTTAAGCCCTGAGAAATACTGGCTCAGGCAGCAACACCCACAACCCACCTTCAGGTCACCCGAAATGTTGGCCCCAGCCAGAATGCCGGTTGCTGACGGGAAGAAAATGGAAAACAAGCCAAAGAAGGAGCCCTCAGGTCCACGCCAGTTGGGCACGAAGTTCTGGGCAAAGATATCAGCTGGGGAGGAAGCAGAGGAGAAGCATTTGTGCCTCTTGGCTACCTTTGTTCCGGCTGAAGCACCTCAGCACTGGCTGGAGGCATAGTGCTGATGGCGGGGACTCCACAGGACGGGACACTGCGCTTTTAGTGATGCCTCTCAGCAAGGAGCACCTTCCCATAGCAAACATCTCCCCCAACAGCAGCAAAGAGCCAAGTTCAAGCAATGCACTTGGAGCTGCTGAGTGCAACCCCAGCCCGTGGTGGACCCACCTCGGTAGCTGAAGAAGCCCTTCGCTTGCTTCTCGGCAGTGGCTGGGATCACTGTCCCCACCAGGTAGTTAATGAAGGAAACCAAGATGACCAGGAAGAACAGTATCTGGGCCTGCCAGAACAGAAAGAGCCAGCTGAGGGGTTGGCAGTTTGGGCACAGAAACAGTAAAGAATGCATGCATTAGGAGAAACCCCCGCCCATTTTTGGGGAGCTACAGGCATCCTCCACTCCTCAGATGCCTGGTGGAGAGCAGGGACAGCTCTTATCAGC
The DNA here is from genome assembly GCA_013400975.1 of Atrichornis clamosus. Classification (NCBI taxonomy): domain Eukaryota; kingdom Metazoa; phylum Chordata; class Aves; order Passeriformes; family Menuridae; genus Atrichornis; species Atrichornis clamosus. Next base: position 82,880 of record WBMZ01003775.1, read on the forward strand.
CACGGGGAATAATGTGAGCAGAAGTGAGGGTTACCTTGGCCTCCCATTCCATGCCAGCCAGGGAGATGCCCAGCAGCACCGTCACAGTGATGACCCCAATGATGCGGATGTCATTGGTGGGGTCCACAATGAGGGAGTTGTGCTCCTGGGGAAGGGGAACCATTCACAATGTGGAAATAACCCTCTTCCTTAGCAAACCACATGAATTTTAGCAGCCACTGTTTGATTATCAGGGTCCAATAATAACACAAATACTGGTAATCAACACATTACTGTGCAAGGAGAAGGTGGGGATGGAGGGGTGGGGGGTGTTGGGACCCAGAGGACACAGAGCCACTTTCTTACCTGCAGCAGGTCCCGGACAGTTTCAGCAAAGCCCACTGTGTGCATGGCCACAGCCACTGCGTTCGCGAAGGCGAAGATCAGCCCGATGGAGCCGCCCAGCTCTGGCCCAAGGCTCCGCGAGATGAGGAAGTAGGTGCCTCCTGAGGCAGCGGGAACACCCCATGGCATTACTGCCTACCCCACGTTTTTGGGGCCCCCCTGCATCTCACAGCCCGTGCCAGGAGTTCACATCCATGGGAAAGGAGACCCCCAGAGTGGCTGGGAGGGAACACACTACCTGACTTCACTTTGCCATTGGTGGATATGGCAGAGATGGACAAGCCGGTTATGGTGGTCACTGTCACGGACATGAGGATGATGAGCCACGTCAGGGCTGTGGGGAGAGGGCACTACTTCAATTCTGCATCCCCCTAGCCCCACAGACCCCCCTGCCTTCCCACAACTCCCTAGATGTTTGGGTGATGATGAGCCCAGTGCCACCATCCAGAACATGGTGAACTACAGCACCCACCGATTCCTGCCTGGGCAGTGATCCAGGGCAAGCGCAAGTAGAGGATGACTCCCCAGATGTTCAGCATGCAGCGAATCTGGGGGGACAGAGAGGAACAGACCATCAGGGCACGGGCACCTAGGGATGGCCAGACCATGCCAGCTCTGCTGCTCCTCAGAGAGAAAACCACCCTGCCGAGGAGTGCAGGGCATTGCTCAGAGTGGGCGCTTGCAAAATATACAGATATCGGGGAAAAATGCAACAAGGGGAAAATGCTTGGGGGTGGGAGGGCAGGAGGATGTTCCACGTGGGATGGGTCACACTCACCATGACGCCTTTCACCCATCCAAAGCGGACAGGTTCTGGCACGGACGCTCTGTCCAGCTCCCCTTCTGCCTCCTCCAGTGCAGCCTCTGGCCCAGCCTCGGGCAGGCCATTGCTCTGCTGCAGGTCAGACACCGGTGTGCGGAGGCGGCTCGGGTCAGGCTGTGGGATGAGGGGAAGGCAGGTGAGGGTGGATGGCAGCCAGCTGTCCCTGGAGGCAATGCTCTGGCTGAGCACGCAGCTGGAAACAGCTGGGTTCTCCAGCTTCTCCCAGAGCCTTCCTGAGGATGTGTAGATGGCACAGCACCAGTTATGGCACCAAGAGGCAGGAGACAGAGTGACACACCACAGACACATCGCAGGCACCAGTAGCATGGTCAGGGGAGGCTGGAGATGCCGTGGGTACAGCCAAGCCTCCTGTTACCTTGAGGATGGAGTGCAGGTCGGCCAGCGAGGGCCTGCCCTTCCTGGGGTCACCCACTCCCTTGCTGTTGGCATAGTGCTCATAGGCGGGCACCACGTCCACTGTGTTGTAGCCGAAGGTCCTGGTGCAGAGGGTGCTGCTGGAGAGGTGGGTGGGCTGGGAGCTGTCGCAGCTGGACCCCTCAGCGGGTGCATAGGGACCCCGGCCCCCCTCCTCCATGCCCAGGAGGGTGCTGATGGTGAAGCGGCCGCTGCAGCGGGCCGGGGGCAGATCTGGGATGGGCAGCTCGGCCATTGCCCCAGCCCAGGTGCCTGCCAGGTGGGGGACAGGGTGGAGAGGGGCTCACTGGCTTTATATCCCACAAAACCGGAGCGGGGCAACCAGCACACACCCACTACTGATGCTAATAGAGGAAAGGAATCAGCTGGAACCACCCTGAGCCGGTCAGGGGGAAAAAAATAGCTGGAAGGGATACCAAAACCACTGTAATGGGCATCACTGCCTCCCAGCGCTCGATGGGAGCAGCGATAACAGATTTGAGATTAAGTCCCAAGGACAGATCAGCAGAGAAATGCAGTGTTGAGTCTGCCTCCGGCCCCAACTCAGGAACATTCAGTTCCCACAGGGATTTATTATGGAAAAAGGGAGCAAGGCTCCCACGCACCCTCACCCTTCCCTGGGATACTGCCCCAGACCCGTCAGATCTCGTAAATCATCTTGGCTGGTCTCCAAGATGCTGCCTGTGGCACTGAGCTAGGCCGGATGCGGGGAGAGGAATGGCCTCTTTATCTCACTGTGAAAGCAGGGAAAAGGGGGGGAGCATGACATCAAGGGATCTGAGGGATGCCTCTGCTAGGACTTGGAGTCCAGGGGGCTGGAGAGGCCAGGGTATATGGATCAGTGTCAGTCTGTCTGTGCTCGCCCAGGGCAGGGAGCTGGCTCAGTGCCAGGCAGCTGAGATGCCCATGGTCCCACAGCCTCCTTCCCCTCCCAACCCGGAGTTGGGGCACCACTGAGCACACAAGGTTCAGAACGCTCCCCAGTCCCACCCCTGATTTTAAAAAGCCACTGAAACCCTTGCCCACATCACGCTCAATCACACCAGGCCGCTCACCCCACAGCCACAGAAGGCGACCACAGGGGGAGGGATGGGCGCCTGTTACACCCCTGTCACATGTGCCATGAAAGCAGTTACAGATAAGATCAGCAAAGACAGCAAACAAGGCCAGCAATAAAATTCGAGGGCAGTGCATTTGAATTTCATCTCCGTGTGGCTTTGCAAGTTAATGGAAAATTGGGCCTGCCTGCCCTGCTGCCTCTGGCTGTCTTTGCATTCACACACAAATTTTGACCTGATTTTTGAGGACTTGCCCCAGCTCCCTTGTGTTGTTTGTGCGAGAGCAGACGGCCATGATCACCCAAGCCCCATGCACCCGCTTACCCGGGAAGCTGAGGACAGGCAGCCCAGTCTGCATCCGTGTGCTCAGCCCTCGCAGCACTGGAGAGCACCTCGGAGCCTGCAGAGCAGGGACAAGGGCAGGGTGGGGACCAGGAAAGAACCAACAGCACCTTATGCAACACCTCCCACAAAGGGGACACCAGCTTCCTCTCACAACATGCGGCAGCAGACTCACACCCAGCAGAAATGGCTTTATTTTAGAACCTCGGTATTTCATCGAAAACACTAATTCACCCCAAACCAGCACAAATCAGTCTCTTGAGTGGGGGGGTCTGTTAACCACAGCACGGTCAGAGATGCTCCGGAAGAGACAGGAGGACTCCAGGCGAAGAGCGAAGCGAGTGGTATGATGCAACCCTGGTGTAGTGAAATAGCCGGATTGTAGGAAGCGCTTGTCGTCGGCCTGATTCACAACACCAGCTGCAGCAACAATACCGGGCCGAGCGGCGCTGGGAGCTGCGGGCAGGGAGGGGAGCTCTGCAGCACTTCCCTCCAGCCCCTCCACTCACAGGGAAGAGGTGCCAAGTTGTTTCTGCAGGGCTTTCCCTCACTTCCAGCCGATTCCCCAGTTTGCTCTGGCTATTAAATGCATCAGATGAACCCAAATAGAGTTAAGCAGAGAACGGTGCAGTGCTTTACACAGCTTCTTTTAAGGATTGCCAAAGCACTATATTCCAACAGGCTTTAATGAAGTTTTAATTGACCTGTTCCCATCCCTGTGGAAGAGGGAACCTACCGCCCTGAGCGACACGGGACACATGAACGATGCAGGGGTTCAGTGCTGCAAACACACCACGCAGAGCAGGACTCAATTTCTCAGCAGCGCAGCACAGGAAGCCTGGGAAGAGAAAAACAGATGGTTATTCAGCCAACCTTTCCCAGTGGGAACACAGGGGTCATCTCCCATCTCTTCCAGACACCATTTCCATCCTTCCAGTTTCGGACCCAGAGAGAAAGAGGACCAAAAGGCTGGTACAGGGACATGAACAGTGGCAGTATTTGAGCGCTGTCCCACCCCAGAGACACAGAACTGGAATTAACAATATTCCCTTCCTTCCTCCAGGCTGGAAGGAAAATATTTTGCTTGAGAAGCTGGGGTGACAAGGGTTGGGAGAGTAACAAAACTAAAAAAGTTCATTAAATTCACTTTTGCTGAACACAATTCCTTTGACTCTTGAGAGGAACAAGGTAAAAGCACTTAGACAAACACAGTAGTAGCAGGAAATGGTGGTAACCAGAGAAGCCACCTCAATTAGCAGGTCTACTTCCAGAGGGTCCAGAAAACACAACAAAAAATCAGATTGAGATGCACAATCTGTATTCAGTGGGGAAAAGCAGAGGAGTAGGAACATAACCCACAGGTGTAGGCAGTACCCTGACTATGGCCAGCTTACACTGGGGTAGTGGTGAAAATACTTAGAAGGATTAATTTTGTCATGAGGATTAGAAAAACCTCACAGAAACAGCAGAGAAGACAGGACCCACTGACACCAGCCCTCTGACAGTGTTCAGGAGGCCCTCAAGGCACATTTCAGCAGTGTCAATTCCCAAAAGAGCTGACTGTTTCCCTTAGGTCACTGTAGTTTTAACCAGGTTAACCCTGGGCAGAACTTTAGTTAATTTTTTCCCTACTGGACAGGTAGCATAGAGCAGAAGTTTACAGCGAGTATTTCCAGATTTCCCTGCAACTCCCCTGTAAATCCAGACCACATCACTCATCCCTTGTTCCTTGGAGGAGGTGCAGCCTGTAAAGCTTTAGGAGCTGCTGTGCTGATACTGCAGCACCTGTGGATATTTCAAAATGGAAGAGCTGCACAAACCATGGGACACAGACCTGGAGACTCTGCCTGCCTCAGCTGCATCCACACCAGAACAGGACACCACACATTCTCACAGCAAACACCTTTTCACTTTTTCCTCCAATCTCCTGCAGCAACACAAGCTTGAGCTGTATTTGACTCAAACCAATGAGTCACCCTTCGGATGCATCTCATCTACCTGGAGGACCTTTAATGCTGGGGATTAGTCTCCGAGTAGGAAAAAGCAGATGGAATTATACTAAATTTAATCTGCAGCATTCATCTGTACTTGTTTCTTGTGTAAAGAGCAGAGCTCCACTGACTTAGAGAAGATTTGTCAGTTTGTACTGAGAATGAATTCAGCTCAGATGAACATCCCCAGCTCTGCTGCACACTGTGCACTACTCCCTGTTGTAAAGGGAGTCCTTAGTGACACCACCTTTAAACAGGCCATACCAAACACAAGGTATGAGTTTAGTGACACCCCAGAAAACCCTTCCAGCACATAAGCTATGTAGCAAACCAAAGCTAAGCTTGTAAATGAGCAAAGCCAGAGCGTGATGGTACAAAACCTGAGGGAGCTAAAGCTGGTTGTTTGCTCCAGCAGAATAAGCATGAGGTGGGAGGAATACAGAGACATCTGAAAAACCACGGGGGTGCCTTATTCAGCAAAGCACCAGTATGTGCATCAGCATCTACCTCAAAGCAGCAAAGCCCTTAACGTAGTGCAGAGGAAAGTCAGGTTTGCCAGAGCCAGGCCTAAAGCATGAAGCTGGAACCTGCTGCTCTGGGGAATGCAGGACAATGGATGTGCTGCAACATTCACCACCTGCACAGACCTAAGAAGAAATCACAGGGCAATCAACAAGTAATAAATTAATTCCAAATATCTCTGGCACTTTCTGTTATACTCACAACCTCTTATCTTGACTGAAATGGGGCTGGTCTTACCTTTTCAAGGTTAGTCTCAGAACTTTGACTCCCTGGGGTTTATTTCTTGTCTGTCACATAAGAATCATCTTGGATTTTGAAAGCATGAAATAATTCATTCTGATTAGCTTAAGAAGGGATCAGAGGCTGGAATGACAACCACTGGACACAAAGGGAGCAAACTACATACGGACATCCACTTTCCCTTTTACCAACACCCATGAAGGCTGAGAAGCACCAGAAAGCACCTGCCACAGCCACCCTCAAAGGGCAGACGGAGAAAGGGCGAAGTGCTGCTTATAGAAGGTCCCCAGGTCCAACACTGGACATGAGAACACGCCAGTGAGGCAGCACAATAGCTCTGCTGAGCAGGGGATGGGCGAGAGAGGGGAGAGCAAGGTCCTGCACATGGCAGTGGTAAAAGCTGAGCCCCAAAGCACTTCTGTACCCCCACGAATGGCAGAGCAGGGAGAGGGAATTACAGCAGGGAAGGCGGCCTTCACCCTTCCCTAACAGACTCCAGCAGGTGCTGTCCCTCTCTTGCTCAGGTCAGTGGTTGCCTGAGGATGGGTGCAGACTTGCCAGACTCTCTGTATGGGAGGTGGTTTCATGCTGGGAGTAACTCAGGGACAGGGGCTTAACACCAGCAAGGAAAACACAGGAGCAGGGTCATCCTGCAGGACAGTGTGTGGGGCAGTGCTAGATATACCTGGACTGTCCACAAGGATCAGGGAAGGTTCTCTAGGGGATGGGATCAATTGTTAACTGAGACATGCCAAGAAGCATTTAAACACAAATATGCCAGAAATGTTAATAGCCAATACAGCTTTCCACACTTACCTGTTGACAAGTTTGTTAGGCAATTCTACCCCCCACTCCCACCCCCAAATAACTCCTTGATAACTCACCAACTCCCCTTTACTGGCAGGGTGTTGTCCAGGTCTCCCTCAGCCTCAGGTGGGACCAGTCGTGGCCATGCTACAGGAGCACTCCATGCTGTGCACAATCCCTAGCTCTATCCACCGGGAACCCCCGCAGTCCGTTTGCTAATGCTGAGAGACAGGGGTTGGGGTGGCTGGACAAGCCCTTTGCTTCCTGTCCCAAAGGTGGACAAAACTTATGCTACAGTGTTTCTGGTGAAAAAAGTAATCAGGAAATTGTCATGAAGTCAGTCGGATAGTCCTCTATCCCAGTAAACTTAGACATTGCAAAATGGAGATGAATTCTCTCCCACGATAGCTGTTAACGTACAAAGGCTGAAATCGGCCCCTACATTTTGCTGCCTGGTCTGCATCCTGAACTGCACATGTTCCCATATCCCAGTAACCCTCACAGGAGGGTGAGGCAGCAGCAGGGGAGCAGTGTGAGTGCAGGGAGCAGCAAGAGTAACACCAACATTCCTCCCATTTCATTTCAAAGATAGGCAGATATATTGAAAAGTTTCTACTTTCACACTTACGTAATTGTAACTCAAAACATTTAAAGGTAACTATTTTTAAAGCCCCTTGCTTTTGTGGGACTCAGGTTTCCCACTAAACCAACAGTAATATCCACCCACATCCAATGCACCCACATTGGTCCTCTCTGATTCAGCTTCTTCACTTCTGGTGAACTCTGCAGGGGCCCACTTTGAATGCAACCGGCTAAAAACTCACGTGCTGCTCATGAAAATCTCTCCTACCAAAATATTTCCAACCTGTTTCCAACCCAGCTGCTCCTGCCAAAGCTCCAGCAGAGGCCCAGGATGTGCAGAGCTGGGAAGACCTGAGACACCGAGCCGGGAGCTCACGGCTGGTTCAGCCCAGGGCTCTGTGCAGCACACAGAGCTCACCGGCACCGCAGCAGCACATGCGCCACACGAGACAACGGGATGGACTGATGGCAGTGTCACAGGGGTGGGTGGGGCATCAGACACATTTTCAACACTTAACATGCATCCAAAACATCCTTAAGTTTCCCAGCTGTATGTTCATTAAGCAAAAAAAATCAAAGCTTTCTTCTCCACTTCCTCTTCTGCTATAAAATTCCTCATTCGCCTCCCTACTGCAGAGCTATGACTTCTTTCTCTGCACAGCCCATTAACTAATTAACAATAAATTTTTAAATGTAAACCAATTGAAAATAAAATTAATAAAAACATAAAAACACAAGAATCAGTGAAAATGAAAATGTCAAAAACAAATATCAAAAGCAAAGAAATTTATTTCCGTCAACAAAAATACAGAATACAAAATGACACTGGTCCCATGGGCCCCCTGAACGTACTAAAGACAGGCACAGGCTGCTGCTACACCCAGCCAAAGCTGCTCTGCTAATTCATAAGGATCTCCATTTGCACCAGTCTTGCATTCGTGTCTCCCGATGTTCTGTATGGGATCATCCCAGCAAACATTATCAGTGCGCGAGCTTGAGACTGAAGTTGCTAAAAAACAGAAAAACAAAGTACAGTTACTTTAGTATCAAAAAAACCCCACAATAAAAGCTGAGTTAGACATGACAAACGCCTCTTCAAACAAGCACATGTCATCTTTATTCCTCAGAGCTGCTCTCTGGATAATGAGTCTCTGCATTTCGAAGGAAATCCAATTATTTCCTTTTGAAACCATTAAAAGCATGTCAAGTTACCCTTTTGCTTAAAAAATGATCCGATTTATTTGCAATTACCTAGGAAAAAACATTTTCAATAATGTGGGGCATTGTTGTAGTGCAGCAATCTCGTAATTTCTACATGAAGTGGGCTTTCCCAGGGCAACAAGATTCTTTCCCACCTTGCAAAATATAAAGTTGATCCTGTTGAAATGCATCATTAATGTTCTCAAAGCAGGAGCACCACAAACAAATGAGAGGTGCCACACACGCCTGGAGATCTCCAGCATCACCTACCAATCTCCTCAAAGGCTCTTCACACCAGTGACACAAGGAAAGCAGAGGCACCAAGCACACTCAGACCTTTGCCTAAAGTAACCAAACCCCCTCCTGCACACCAGAAGGTGACGGAACAGCTGAAGGAATTCAGGAATAACTTGTTTCATTTGTTAAAACCATTAGTAGAGTAAAAGGAAAATCATGCCAGTAACGGTAGAAGTCAGGAGAATACAGAAAGCCCAGATCTTTCTGGAAAACTGTTCAGAGTGCTTTGATTGCTAACAGAGGCTTCTTCTTAAATATTAAGCATCTCGAAATTACTGGACTAGAAGATCACACTGTTCAAATCTTGCTTTCAGCAACTGACTGCAGGGAAAGCCGAAGGTTTTTAGGTTGCTGTTGGCACGTGGATGGTAAATCTGACAGTAGGAACTTACAAACTGAGAAGTGACCAAAGGCCATTCCACAGCTGGGAACTCTTACAAACACCATCCCTGATGCTTCTTTGGCCGATTTCACCGCTTTTTCAGGGTGATGTTAAACCAGTCTGTTATTCAACTGCCCCAGAGAAGCTTTAGAGGCTGATAATGGAAAAGCTGGGAGAGTTTTCACAAGACTGACCTAATTGCTAACATCTCCCAGGACAGTCTCCCTCCCTAGCTGCCAGTCCCTAGCACCACCAGTGCACCGGCAACTTAAAAAGGTGGCCTTGAACTCACTCGTTCAGTTCCAGTCACAGCCACATTTCTCCTGGTCTGCTCCCACATGTGTTACCTGGTGAGGCCATGTAATTATGTCTGAGCTGCTGCTTTTCAGTGGAGGTTGAAACAGGTGGTACATGAAAAAAAAAGCATGTCAAGGTATCCAACTCTTTGGAGTTAAAGTATTAAGAGGCAAAAACTCTCACCGTGACTAAGATGGGGTGAGGAGCAGTGTGAGTTACTGTTCCCTTTACCTTTACAGTAGCAATGACACCAAAGCTGGCTTATTTTTAAAAATCAAAACAACACTTTGGGAAGAACAAACAGAGGTTTGCAGAGGTTAAGAGCGGCCTGGAGGTCTAGATGTTCTATTGGCTGTAATTACTTAATGAATGTTAGAGTTACTTGCGATTTTAAATAAGACCACAGATAATTAAAAAAAAAAAAAAAAAAAAAGAATTCCATTCCACTGGTGAGGTAATTTTGCCACCGAGATAACGCCCTTGGGCTGCTCCAGAGAGTTCAGGACCCTGGATCGGGGCGAGGAGCGTATGACATTGCTGTCATGCACTCACAGCATCTGGGGCAGGGCTGTCACCGCAGCCATGGCTTCCCGCACTGCAGGCTGGGCTCCCTGCAATCTTCTGCTACTGCTACACAAAATGGATCAGGCCAAGTGGGACAGGACTTTGCTCCCTCATTCCCAAAACTAATTAATTATATACATTAAAAAATAAAAGGCTCGAAACACGGCTTGGGTGATTTCATTCTGAAATAAACAAAATGTAGAAATGTCAGCTCTGACTCCAAGCCTGGTTCTTTCTAAGTAAAGTCCATTCCAGCTCTGAAGTGGGACAGGAGATGTTTAGCAGAGACATTACTGGGTTCAGTGAGGGCTCCAGCAGTACTACACCTCTCCATCCTGCACTTGCTGCCAGGTCTATGCTGTTCCTGCCAAAGTCCCACCCACGGCAGCAGGATCCCACTGAGGGTGGTTGGCAGAGCAGTGCTTGGCACCAGAGGGCAAAATCAAGAGCTCTGAGTTCTCAGGGGGACTCCATTCCCTGCTATGTGGAATAAGCCTCAGAGTTACAGACAGCTACTGCCCTTTCTTCCGATGAACAGAGAGATTTGAATCTGCCTGTTCTAATGGATCCAGAGAAAAGCCAGGGATTTCAAAGAACTATTCAAGGAAAGGTAATTTTTTCACTTGCATTGTCTACCAGGCAATGTGTTGAGATTGTTAAAGCTTGTGAAAGGGCTCGATTTCCCCTAAAATTTTATTCCCCAGAGAATATGGAAAAGCTGCCCTTCTCCCAGGGAAATTCAGAAGACAAATTCTTGTCATGTATAGCCTCCTGAAATTCTTGTCTGCCATCTCTGTTCAGGTGAATGAGATTTAGCTGAAGAAACACCTCTCTCCTCACATTTGTGATGCCCTCAGTTCTTCTCACCACTTAAACTGCCTGAACTGCTTCCCTGACAGGGAAACTGAAGCCATCTATATTCCCAGCTCCTGCAGTCTTGGAAGAAACTTGTAAGAAAAAAGGGGAACACATGTTAAAGCCATTCTTACCCTACCTTCCATGTGCCCATGCCTGGTATTTTTCTGCACATGTAAATCTTTAGGCAGACGGGAGCTAGAGACAGCAGGTTTTTTTCTTTTGCTAATCCTACATTAGCAGATTTATGCTCCCTTGTGACACTGCAGTCACATAGCTGTTCTCTTATCCCCTCCGTGACAGCAGAGGCAGCAGGCACTTGTCCCCTCTGAAGGCACAGCTTGTACTGCACATGGCAGCCAGAGATCCGTGACTCAGAAACCCCGTGTTCCCAACATCGCTGACACCCTGCTGCCATGAGATCCCACCACAAGGCCAGAAGCTTGATTAACAAAACTTGAAGACTGAAAAAAAGAAAACTTTCAAGGTTTTTTAGCAAGGTACACCATCAGTTCACCGCCGCAACTGTGACACCACGAGAGTGCAGAGCACGTTTGTGAAGCAGAGCTTACACTGAGCCCGCTGTGGATACGATACGGCATCATGGTGGCTTCCTTCCACACAAACCTCTGCCAGCAAAGCTGCCAGTCCCATCCCCAGTCAGTCCATGGTATTCAGCCTGATCTGACACCTGACAGCATTCCACCCCTATGAAGATGGTAAACGCTTCTATGTGAGATGGAAGAGTGAAATCACAAAATCAAAACAAACAGCTCACTTAGAAAGAGAGAAGCTAAGACTGTTTGCTTAGTGCCAACCTTGTGAAGACACAGAGCAGGTAACAGATTGTGTTAGCCTGGAACTTCTTCACATATGCAGAATTTAAGGTGGGAGAAGCCCAAGCAGCGTGTATCCTTCCCCAGTGCTGCTGATCTAGAGCACAGGCACCACTGTAAGGCAGGATCCTATAGCTCTCCCAGGCTGTACCCCAAAGACAATAGCTGTACCATTACTTGAGCCTTTCATTTTCCTATGCAGTTTAAAAATGCTACTAAGGCTTCTACCAATATTGCAATTTAGAGATCAAAGGCTCTTTTGCAGCTGCCTAAAGCCGGGAATAAAGCTGACTATGGCCCAAGTTGGTTTTCACTCTCAAAAGGAGCTGATATTTAATTTTCTAATCTGTTAAGACAGGATGAATGGTTTGGCCTTGGTTTCCAAGTGCCTGCAGCAGCTTCAAATTAGTAAGAGTTACAAGACCAAACAAAATGAGAGTTAAGCTGAGAACCCTTCAGCTCCACTCCTCATGTTGGGAGGTGGGTGCTCACAAACCTGGCTGTGATTAAACACTGCCTATTCTGCAGCTTGCTGAAGGTGGAGGCTCCAATCAGTGGGTTGGGGAAATGCTTCTGCACCAGCTCGAGCAGTGAAGTCAAGCCCACTGTTGCCATGCACTCAACAGCACCAGACCAAGCACTGCTGGAAGCTGCCCACTCCACTGCAGGGGCAGCAGCACAATGCTGACATTCACCAGGGGATGTGCTTGAGCATCTTGATGTATCACCCAAAAACATTTGGAAAATGTTGGCATGCATCACTACAGAAGCAAGTCAAGGGGAAGAGTCAAGGAAGGCCTTTCCACCAGAAATGGGCACTTATCCAAATGAAAGGAGTGGAAATCAGGTTGATGAAAAGGAACAGTTCAGTTGTCAAGGCAGCAACATTGACCGTCTTAGAGAGACTGCACCGTCCCCATCTGCTTTACTAGCATTCCACCAAGAAGCAAAGTGAACATTTGCTTTCTCTGGCTAGGAGGTGAATATATAGGTGTAATATCTCCATTAGCTCAATGCCATTTAGAGCAGTATCATAGGCTCAGAATAGTTTAGGGTGAAAGGGACCTTAAAGATCATTCCGTTCCAACCTTTTTTTACACAAAGCTGAAAGTATCAGAGACCAGCCTTGAGACCAAGTAACTGAACAAGCTCAGTAGTCCAAGACTCTAAGGAACTGAGCAAAACAAAACCAAGATCATTAGAGATTCACAGTGACTTGAAGCCCAATCTCTTTAAACCAGGGGAATAGGATATAGGAAAACTTGTCAGACAGTGAGGATTATGTTCTTACCGAATCTCTGTCTTCCATTACCCGCTGGGGTCTGGCAGGAGTGGTTGGGCTTGTGCCTTTCATCCTCTTATACTTGGTGAATAAAATATTCATGGTTGCAAGCAGGACCTCAGATAAATTGTGCTTGATCTACACAAAGGAGGGGAAAGAAAAGACAGACTGCAGTAAAGAACAGGTTGATAGAACCATTAGCCTCGCTATACAGAATCAGAAATCAAGCAATGATAACTATGGTTGATATTTACTCCTGCAGCAGTCATACATGTAATGGCTACCCCTGCTGTGACTGCACCATGCAGCAAAAACTCTACCCAGAGCTTTGAGATAGACAAGCCGAATGACTGCACCTTCATGTTTGATAGCAACAGGTCAGATAAAACCCAAAGCACCCAAATACACACGACCACTGTCTAAAAGGGAAGGGTCACCCTCCAGTTAAAACAGTTCATGTGCAGTAACAGCCTTCCACTATGCTTCATCTGCTAATACACAAATCCATTAATTCCTCTAATTTAGAGAGAAGGAAACAAACACCCTACAAATGCACAGTGATCATTAAGAGCATGGAAGAACTAAGTCCCCATCAAGTTAAAAGTTTTCAATATTTTGAATTCTTGAATCAAACTCGGTAAGTTCAGAGACTCAGATCTGCAGATGCCTTCTTCAAAATGGAGACAGGATTTCTGGGCAGGGAATTCTAGTGTTCAAAAGAGCAGCACTGAGGAGAAAAAGTTGCAAGCCAAGAGTCTACTTGTAAAAATTCAAAATAATCTCATTTTTCCCCGCTAAAGAATGAGAATGATGAGATGACAAGGTTTTAAGATCCTTTTAACAAAGCAAAAGGCTTTAGGAAGCTAAACCCAAGACATTACTTACTTCATCGCTGAAATTCCGGAAGGCAGCAACTCTCTCCTTGACGCAGTCTTGGCTAAGAGGCACAAGCTTCAGGCGTTCAATAATCTTCAAAAAGAAAAGCAGGAATCAGGGTAGATAATCAGTGTCCTATGTACCATGTACTAATAAAGTGTGTTTTTGAAGTGTTAATGAAATGCTCCTGGTTCCATTCAAGATAAATAATTTCATTGTCATTTACTGGTTTATCTCCTTACTTTGTTAAGCAACAGGAATATTTTGTTCAATGGCTACAAAATAGCTCCAGGAAGATCATCTTGTTTATCAAGCAACAGGGAAGAAACACCTTTTTAAATCCCTAACATTGCAGCACCTTCTAAATCATTACACATAATTTTTAAAGTGATGTTTTTTGAGACATTCTGGGCTTTCAAGGGCATTAGGAAGGCTACACTTCAAACAGAACTCTTGAAACTTACATCAAAGGCTCTGTCAACGTGACCAGCGTGATATTCATCAAAAAATGTGATTAAGTCTAGCAGAAGGTAGAACGTGGAGTCAATGGATTTCTTTGCACTTATCCCCTGTGCTTTGTACCTGAAAGAAATTGTGTTACAATTTTATTGTGCAAAATGGCAACCGTTTATAACTGTGCTCTTGCAATTCTTGGAAGCGGAGACATCAAACTCAAGGACAGAGGGCATTTAACAAAGGACAGCTTTCATTTTCCTTAACCAGGAGGCAGAATTTTCAGAGGCTGTGGCTTTTTCAAAACACTTTTAATCCCTTCCAGTTTTGCATCAAATCCAGCATTTCTTTCCTTTTAAATGTTTACATTTCCCACATTCATGGGTAACAGTGCCAGGCAGCAGAGACCTGCAAGGCAAGCTCTGTACAAGCATGTTTAACACGCTGTTTTACAGCAGACAATCCTCCAGCACAACTGCCTGCTTCAGGCAAGAAGTTAAGACTTAAAGATGGATTAAATGCTTCTGCACACTCTCTGGAGCTACAGTGGCTAAGGCACGAACTGGAGGCGTGCCTGCTCTCTCTCCTAACTGCATGAGATCACACAGGAGCTCCTTCCTCAAGATTTAACAGCAAGACTGGTGCTGCACAGGAGGAAGTCAAAAAGCCTCTTGGCCTTTTCTGCTGGGTGTCTCCCCTGCTCCAAAAGCATCATAAGAACACACAGGAGGAATGCTGCATCCCTACAGCACTGTCTGCAGGATGGCACACAAGGGAAAGCCCTGTCTTACATTCAACTGGCAAGAAGATGTGCTAATCAGAACTGCTCTGGCTTTGCAATCACCCAGGTTTGCAGCTGTGAAGCGGCATTATTGCACAGTAATATTTCGTGCTTTCCTACAGATCAAAGCAAGTAGCAAACCAAAGCCCATTCCAGCCTTTGCTGAAGCTTTAACTGAAGCCATAGATTTAATTCTCTTTAATATTTGCCACCAAATCAGTCTCTCACTAAGTCAATATGGTACCAATTTTCACTCAGTCTCAGCCTGGCTAAATGAAGGAAAGGCTGACTAGAAGAAGTGACTGGCAAATGCCACTTGTCAAAAGAAAGGCAAAGGCCTCTGATGGAGATCAATACATTTCTGTACTTGTCTTCCCAATTTCGAAGTGCCAGCAGGCAGGCTTGGTTTAATTTTATTCACTCTGTAGCTCAAAGGTGATAAAAACCAGTGAGGCATTTCTCACAGGTATCCATATTTTGCTCTAGTAAAATCCAGAAATTGGCCATGGCAGTCACTCTGACAAGATGGAACAAAAGGCAACAATTTTAAAAAATCATAAACATATTTTGCAACTACAGCCCTTCAGAATCAGGTTATTCCTAACTTCTAGCTGCTAACAAATCTTGAGTACTGATGTCTCCTCAAACATGTACCCGGATTAGTGTACAGACACTGCAGGGGACATTCCTTTCAGTTGCTTCCATTTCTCTTTCTTTTCTGGACACCATGCAGTACTTGGCTAATATAACAGGCTGTGGCAATGAGGTCCACTGCTTGCATTAGCCATATACACACCTCAGCTTAAATATTCCATTTTTAGCTTTAATTGAAGCAGCAGTGAAATAAGACCTTCAGACAGCTACTGAACGACTGTTACAATTCAGAATTATTGGGTTTGTAACTTTCTTTTAATACTATTTCGAACAAGTGAATTGTATGCAATGACTCTGCTACTGCTACAATATTTTGCTTGAAAAATAATACAAACCATAAAATTAATGATATTTATTGCTCCCTAACAGACTGTTATCTCCAGTTGGCAATTCTGATTCACCTACAGATAAAACTTCTTGCCAAATTTACCCGACCTGCCCCTGAAGATTTCTGGTTTCAGTACTGCAAGCCATCACGAACAGAACAGGGTAAATTCTGAGCTCTTGTCTTTCTAAATATATTGCTGTGGATGCCACAGCCCAGCCTGCAGAAACAACGTCAGGAACTAATACCCACTGACAGCTGCAGGTCAGGTCGAGGTGAATCCCCCAGTCCTGCCCTTACCTGAGCCTTACCTCTCAGCAACGGAATGGGCCAAGTTCTTCAGCCGCTCCTTGTTTGACTGGGGGGTGTTGATCTGCGGAACGACTGGACTGAGGAGCTTGTTCATCAGTTCTAAAACTTTGTCAGGGTTCTGTTGGTATTAAAGTTACACACAAATAAGAGGAGCATGACGGAACTCGGTGTTTTAATCTCATTGAAAAAGCAGAAAAGTCTCATGCAGTGAGAGTCACTTCCCTCCCATGAAGAGTCACGATCTTATCAGCTACAAGCACCAACACTGCTGGGTCACATGAAAAAGCACTTCCCCCTACCTTTTCTCTAAAATAGTGGTTATAGTTGTATCCACTTTTATTTCAAATACATTTCAAAAGGAAACAAGAGTATTTGGTGTAAAGCCCAACTATTTTTGACTTCAGTATAACATCTATGAAATTGGAGGAGTACACTCCAGGTAAATAACTTCACTGGACAGAATTAAATAATGCGTGGGGCACTCTCTTCAAAAGACCACATTGATCAAGAACCAGAATGTTCTAAATCAGAATCCCAGAAGCTCAATCTATCTGGATTTGCTCACTAAAACACCTCCTCATGCAGCCAATGGCTCTGCTCTTCCAGCAGCAGAAATTGCCCTTGAATAAGGGCAATTCAATCTCCGAGATGAAATTTAACCTCCTAATCACAAGGAGAATGTTTGGAAAGAAAGAAAGTGAACCAGGCACATACTTAAGGCAGCACACAAGATATATACCTTTGCAAGGTCATAGAGTTTTGCAGCTTCTTCAAACAATCCTTTATTTTCTGCTGCAGAAGCCACGTTGTTAATAATGGATTTTGTGTCACTTGTAAACTTGTCTATCACTCCAGGCTAAAGAGGTGAGACAAAAATGAAAAGAGAAAAGAGGAATCAGAAGGCTCAAACACTCCAGAATAGTCTGTCAAGGCAATGAATATTTTACACATGGGCTCATGATTAGAATGGCCTGTACATTTCCACAGGAATGTGCAAAAGTGAGACATTAAAAATAGAATGAGCTCTTGCAAAAGAGACTTTCTCCCAAATGGAGTCAGCACTGAGACATTCTTGGTTTCTAATTCATTCAAAATGACCCAGATAAAATAATTCAGAGTTTGAGCTGTTAATTGCTGATGACACATTAGAGAGGAGAAGAAAACACAAAAGATTCCTGCATATAACATTCCAGGGGCTCCAGGGATGCTGTTTGTTTATACTGGTGTGACAGGTTGCAAGCGAAATCTTACACAGATAAATGAAAGGACAACAAGAATTTCAAAACAAATAATAAACACGTAGAATAAAAGAGAGAAAAGAGTCAAGAATATCTGAAAATGTTTTTACTTAGTTGAGGATGTAAAAATAAGACTACATCATCTAAAAGAATTTATTGTAAACTTAAGATTGTTGGTTTCATATTAAAGAAAGTGCAAAACAACAAAATACTTGTAAAGATTATCAAGTTACTTTGCTCTCTTCTGTGCAATCTCTCTGCTTTTGAACTGACAAAACAAAGATATCTAAAAGAAAATCCTGCCAGAAATAACTCTTCCCCCTATTTTTGATGGCAGTATGATTCCTAATCTTAAAATTAAGATGTAAATGATTCTGCAGTCTGCTTTACACAGAAATCTTCCAAAGTTGCCACAGTAAACAGAAAAACTTCATTGATTATCTAAAATTTTCATCATTTGCATACACTCTCCTCTTTCCAGGTAAAACCTCAAGGTTTCCTTTATCTTCCGACTGTGTAATCTTACATTTTACTTTTAAGATAACTGCTTTTACAGTAGAAGTAAGATCCATCACATCTAAAAATGGCTCAACTTTGATCCAATACTCACCCTCACCTGTATGAAGGTCAGATCAGCTGTGGCTATGCTTGTGGTCCGTTAGCCCTTGCTCCTTTAATTACAAGGATTTTTAAAGGGCTGCAATACACTTCTCCTCTGAGGTGAGTGAGGATGTCATAGATTGTTTTCAACCTCAGTTAACAGAACACTCACACACCCACTTACAAGTGAGCCCTTTTTACTAATTGCTTTTACTGATGTGTACTAAACTCCCTTTCCTACTTGAAAGGTGAAATTCTGACCTCACTAAAGTTACCTGATGCCATTTGCTTCTTCAGTTACACCAGTTGTCTAGAGGGACATAGTTTGCCCTGCAGTTCCTGACCTGCCTTCTGTTAGGATGGTCATAGATTATTCTGTAAAAGGATAATCTCATACTGGGGGAACCTGAATGTATTCAAACACAGCAATAATTTGGCTAGTGAAAAACAAAGAGAAGCAAGACAGCCTCATGACTACTTTGGAAAACATACATAGTTTGTACTTGTTATGTAAAACATAAACATAAATTGTGAACTCACCTTCCTACTACCATCTTTTTCCAGCTTTCCAAGAATCATATCGAACTATATCCACATAGATGTAAAGTAAGAAAAAAAGGAAACAAAAAGAGAGAGATGAATTGCACATTATTTCACAACATATTTATTAAGTACAAAGATGCAGTCATGAGATGAAAAACAGTGACCAATGTCAAAAGTATTTGTAACTAAGTAAAGGGAAAAAGACATGATTAAATATCTTAAATATAAGGTCATTGCAAGACCTTCTGTCATCTAGGTCTGTATCAGGCAGAAAGAGTAAGCAAATGTCAGATTGTTCTGACTAATAAAAGTTTTCAATGAAGAAATGAACTCCAGTGTAACTGAGGAGGGCAAAACATGGCCAAACGTACCTCTCTGCTTTCAATCACTATTTCACTAACACAACGCAGGAACATATTCTCTCCTTGGCTGTCCTTCTCATTCCTACAATAGAAAGAGAAGGAGGAAGGTACTCCTGGTTTTGAGAACTTTCCAGACAACAATAATGAAGCATAATAACTATGAGAAAATCTGAAGATATCTATTAGTTCCTACCTGAGAAAGTAAAAGTACTGCAGAGCTTCCCTTGGATCTGTTGATTCAAACTTACGGGTGTAAAGCATCAAAAGCCGCACAAAATTTAGACGTCTGACACCAGGAGGGTCACCAGCTTCATGGCTTACTACAACGTCAAAAACAACACTGTCAGAGAAGCTAATGCCAGGAAAACTCTGATCTTCATCTCAAATTAGTCAGAACCATGATCCAGAGATCTAATGCAACTAAAACAATGTACTTTTATGAGATTGTTCTGATAAATGCTACTTGTTTGATCAATTGCATAGACCTGCAGTTTCTACAGGGTACTCTAAGAGCTCAGAAAATATTCCTTTATTGTAAAGTAAATAGGACTTACATAGTTGTGCACTCTGCCCAGATGATTTCAGGAGCAATTTTAACTCAAACAGGACCAATGCAACATGAACAGCGTGACAGCGCAAGCGCTCTGTCCGGAAGAGAAAAGCAATTGCAGCTTCAAACTGTGCTGTCAAGAACAACACTCGGAAGTAGAGGAAAGGTGGCTGGTTCACTGCAAAATGTGATTCACCTGAAAAAAACCACAACAAAGGGAGCGTTTTCACATCATTTTCATGATTTTGCAATCAGAGATGACTGACAGTGTTTCCTTCCTGTCACAGTGCATTGTTACTGTTTATTAGGTGCCAGCTAAAATAAACACAGTACACAAAACTGAATTCCTAATCACACATCAGTGGCTCATCTACAATGGTTCCACTGCAAATTTATCATGGAAGACCAGAGCATAAAGACATATTCAGAAAGTGAAACAGAACAGATAATCAGAAAAGGTTCTTTGTTCTTTTCAGACAAGAAACCATCAACTCTGACAGACTGCAATAGATTCTCTAAAGACCACAACTTTTTGTCTTCATTTATACTTATGCCAAGTGGTACAAATAATACTAAAAACCTGATTTTCCTACTCAGTGACACCAACAGTAGCTTAATGTATTTCTTTTGCACACATATTTATCTGAGTGTGAGTGATACTACAAACAAGGGAGAATGCTGTGGAGAATCAAATTCTATAGGTTTTGGATAGCTCCAAGTGACTTAACTTTGATTGACTAGAAGATGATTACAGGAAAATGTATTCTGTGGATTTCTTGAAACTTTCTGAAGTGGAAGGAACTGTGACTTCGGTCCCCAGAAAATTACTTGAAACACTAATTTAAGGGAAACAATGAACATCAGATGCACACAGCCTGCATTAGGTAGTGATTGCTTTACTGCTCTGTATTCCCAAGGCTGGAAGTTCTGCTTAAGGACTTTTGCATATTTATGGTGAGAGAAAGTAATGCACAATTAATGGATGAAGGAGAAACAGCAGCAGTGTTGTTCACAGGTAAGTATTAACTCCCTGGGGATTGCTGGGAACACACAGGACTCATTCAGCATGTCTTAGTGAAGCCTGCCACGACTCCAGGGAAGCAGGCTGTCCATGGACACCCTGAAGATGCCTGTCACTAGTGGAGAGTTGTAGGGTTTTTATGCAGTCTGGGATTTGTGTAGTAACAGTTGTAAAGTGTCCTAAGCAGAAAAGCAGAGCCCTAGGTAACACATCTCTCTGTGGTTTCTCACCGTAGTCTTCCAGCAGCTGCTTCTGGAACTGTGATAAGGTTAGTCGGTCCTGTGGGGAGCTTGTGCCACCATCATCAAAACACACTTGGTTCAGCTACAAAACACATCCAAAAACAGAGAAGCACAGATATTTCCCCTTGCACAAGCAACGCTCTCAGAAGATATTCATTCCATTGAGCCCCTCCCAGGATTTGACCAACTGACTAGAAACTGCATCTAGTCACAACATCAGCTCCATCCACTGCTGGGAAGCAAAGATCTCTAATGCAGCAACAGCAGAAATCCATGCAGGTATAACCCAGGGGTTCTGTACCTGTCCAAGCCATCAAACTCTGATGCTGGGACTCTGAATACTCTCAAGCAGCATTTTTTTAGCCATAAATACAATATTATTTTAACAAATACATCATTCTCTCCCCCTCCTTCTGATAAAGGGGAGTAACAGGTACCCACCAGCATCTATCATGCCCCCACCAAAACTGTAGGGACTTCAGACTACAGAGCCATTGACAGCGCTGTCTTTGGCCAATTGACACTGACATTTCAGACATAATCCACCCAGGAAGGAGAATTCAAAAATCCTCACTGTAGCAAGCTAATACCACTTGTAAAAACAGCTGACAAAGATCAGTGTCAAATGAAGAACGTGACCCTTCCAAAGACAATTGTACCCAAACTAACACCTGATAATACAGAGGGTAACAGAGTAGCCGTGGGATTCAGGTTCCCAGTCCTGCATTATCTTCAAGGTCAAGTCACAAGTGTTACATTGACGCTAAACACCAGACCTAGAAGTAGGAAGGGTAGCAGAGCAGTGCAGAAATGTGCTACCATTTAGACCTGTTCTTAAAAAAAAAGAAAAACCAAACACCACAACCCCAATATCAGGCTTACTTTTAGCCAAAGATAATCTTCTGTTTTATCAGCAACCTCACTCTGGTTGTCTGTAATGTCGCAACGGCCAATAATACAATAAACAGCCCTTTTGTAGGGGTCAGTGTTATTTCTCAGAGCTCGTCTGTAATGAAGACGCAGTTTATTTTCTGTGGCAGGAGACAGTCTGAGGAAAAGAAAAGATTGAAGGAAAAGACATGAAACCCATTTTCCCAGTATGAGGAAGAGTGGATACAAATCAATGTAAATACGTACATATTCACAGCAAAGGCATAATGAGGGTAAGCACTGGCCACTATTTCTTGCACTTTCTGTTCCTAACTGTAGGTAAAAATTTTGCATATATGAATTAAAACACATAATTAAAGTTATGGAGGATTGTCTTCAAATCCTCATTGCAGGAAAAAGAATACATGTGACAGTCTCTTTAGGGGTACATTAGAACTGTGGTAAATGAGCTATTTTTGTGTGACTCTGCTATTTCAATATTTCAGAAAAAAGAGAGCTCACAACAAATTTGGAAGTCTTTGGGTTAGTAACTAACAAGACAGCAGGTCATCGTACCACGAAGTCTTTTAGGAGAGACACTTTCATCCTTATTACTAAACACTGTCATAATGTTCTTTGTCATTCTTTTTCTTGGAACCTCTCGAAGACAATTTTACAGAATTTTATCAATAAAGTGTTCTCCTAGATTAAGGCATTGTTTGTTCAATCTGTAGGCAGAGGACCTTTTCATAGCTGTAATAAAACCAAAATAAATCAATCATATTGTATCTTGTGTAAGTGTTAGTAATGAAAACAGTGACAGTACCTTCACCAAGGTTTCTGGAATGACCTTGATATAATGAGCATTCCTAGATATTCTCTACAAAACAGGTTAATTTATAGAAGAATACCATGGCATACACTACTCAGTGTATTCAGTTTATTTTGTTAGCTTGGTTGTTTGGTTTCGGTTTTCTTTTGGTGTGGGTTTTTTTCTGTTTTCTTTGGGGGTTTAACTTTTTTTTTCCTAAAGACACTCAAACTGCTATGTTCTCATTCACATTTTCGTACCTGAAGTGCCCAAATACATATTGCAGCATGAGGGTTTCTCCCATAGGAACAAAATTGTCATAGGCCGAGGTGGGATGTTTTAGGTTCATGTCCTGGGTCTTACCCAGACCCTCCAGATTTCCCCAGTTTCAGGCAGTAGCTTAGCACAGTGCCATTCCCTGAAGGGAGCACAGCAGTAATGCAATAGCTGACTGTGCACTTGTTTGAAATCCATTGCAAGGGGAAAGACAGAAAAGAAAGTCACCGTGGAGTTCAGAGCACACTTTAGGATGCACCAACTCAACTGCTTGCAACCACATCAGCAGCAGTTTGGCCAATGGCCTCTGTCTAGTGCTAGACAGCAAAAACTGGAAGAGGAGAATAAGCACAAGAACAATGTGAGAGTGAGGCCTCTAAAGGCCTCTAACAATCACTGCTTGCTTTTCCTGCACGGCATTCTTACGAAAACAGGTGTAGTAAAAAGTGTTCCCCAAAGGAAATTCAGTTAAAATAAGCAACAGGGAAAATAAAAAGATACAGGATTTGTGACAGCAGATTAAATCTGATCTACTGCGCGCAGTATCCCACCGTTGCACTGGGCATATCCTTCTGTAAAAAAGCAAAGCTACACCACACTGTATTATTTTTGAAATGTAAACTTTTGCATACTTTCAAACAACTCTTTCTCTATTGAGATTTCTAGACTTCAAAGCCATAAATTAAAACATGCAAACCTCTTACACGTAATGTAGGTAGGTAATACAAACACCAGGCAGCCATCACCATCAGAAGAGACCTGAGCATTTCTACCAAGCCACTAATTATTTCACTACGCCAAAGCAATTCCGACCCCTCACAAAGATCCTTCCTAGTTCCCAATTACCTTCTGTCTTTACTGTGCATGTACTCCTGGAACCAGATTTTGAACTCTCCCAGCTGGTGCTGTGCCCGTTTCACCACGTGCATGGCTGCAGTCAAATCTCCACAGCGCATGCAGTAGTAAATCAGTGCCCACACAGGATGGCCCTCCACCTCACCGTCCTGAAAAGAAAGAAGGGAATACTTTTTGTTTTTTTAAAGCAACATATTTGAATGATTTTTCTTTATCCTTTACCTCATTCATTATTTATGCCTTTATACTCACACTCTGATTTTGGTAAAAAATTCTGTTTGTGTTATGGAAGCCAGGGGTCATAAGGGTTAAGTCCTGGGAAAGCTCTGCACATCTTAGCAGTCAGAGGTGTGATTCTCTTCTGCTTGCCCTGATTTCAGTTCTGAGAATCACAGAACTAGCATATGATATCCTCCCCACCCAGGAGATGGACTTGGATTAGGCCACCAAACTATTAAGAACATTTTTACTGAAACAGAAAGATACCAAACCAATCACTGATCTCAGCAGGTAAGAAAAAGACAGCTAGACTTAGCTGTGTGTTCTCCCAATGTTATAATTTATTATTTCTTCATTTAACTTTTAAATTTAATTTTTCAACTCAGCCTGACTATCTAATAATTTTGTAGATGCACAGCCATGCACTTTCTACTACATGCAGGTAAGAAGGGTTTTATTCAGATTCCTAAATAAAAGGCTCAGGCTACAATTCAGATGTATTCACTACAGACTTGGTCATCAAAACCTGGTGTCACCATCTTACAATAAGTGTAAAAAAAAGAGAAAAAGCAAAACAGGGAGATTAAGTTACTGCTTTTATGAGCCATCATAATGTATTTTAACACTTGCTTGTTGATCTCTAAGATGACCACCAGAAGACACCATAATTTCTAGAATTTAGAACCCACACTACTGAGCACCCATGATGCTTTGGGACTAGGCCTGAACTCAAGAGTGATTTTGTCTGCTATCTCCCACTTTCCTAGTGAAAAATTCTAGAGAAGGAGTAAGAACCTGGTGCCCCAAGAGCAGTTTAAATAACAGAAAAGCCACCGGAGGCTGCACTAGTTTCCCCTCTGTACTGGGGCAAACATGTATGTGATTATTTTAGCTGGGTCGCTGAAAGTGATGGCCCTACCTGGAGACCAGGGACAGATGCAGGGAGTTTGATGTTCAAGAAGCTGCGGACCAGTTGGTAGGTCCCTGGGACTCCACCCAGCTGAGCCTGGTGCAAGTTCCCAAAGACTGTCACAAAGGTGTAATTTTTGTAACTGAAAAACAGCAAGAGCAAAACAAACATGAACAGACTGAAATACACCAGTCACAAAAACAGTCACTGCCTTTCAGATCTGACAGAATTAGCAATTTAAAGCAAATTAACTTGATGTTCAAACATAAACAATAACATTTTAACAAAATGAAGCAAAAATTTCGATCAGTTTAGGAAGGTCCTTGTATTTAGCAGTCTCAGGACACACCATGTTTGGAGTCTGTGGTGGAATGTTCCAGGTTCAACTCCCTATTATAAAGTTCCTCTTATTAGATTCTCATAGTACAAAGTTAAGCTCAATTATGTAACCAGTACAAAGCTTTTCCATCCTAATACTTTAACTCTCAATCCTATCACAAAAGAACAGTTAAATACCACAGATATGTTTGTCTCTACTCCCAGCACTATGGAAAACCATCAAGCTTAGAGCTTTGGACTTACCAGAAGGAAATCCCAGAGAAAACAGGAATTTAGAGAAACACAACTGGTAAAGGCAGCTTTAAGAACACCTTTTAAAATAATCCGTCAAAGCATTTAATCAAGGCACATCAATTTAACAAATAATCTTGTTTAGAAGCAGGAGTCTCAAAAATTTGTGTACTGAAGGAAGACTTATGTAAGCATCAGCAATAAATGACATTAAGTTTTTTCTTTCTCTGCAGGACGTGATAGGCTTCTGCACCATCAGACTATAAATCTATATAAGCAAGTATCAAAGTATCTTGATAACTAGAATTATGGTTGAGTCAAGTGCATGCTCCTCAGGGCTTAAGATCACAGTTGTTCCAAAGCAACTAATGCATGAACAGCTGTGAGTGGCATTAGATCTCTTCCACATACAAGTGAGGGGCTGGTGAGGCATGGAAACACTCCACTATTAGCCAATTCCCACTAGGGAAGAAAAGCTATGAAGCAAGGCACAGCGTTTGGGGGTTTTTTTAATTAAAAAAAAAAAAAAAAAAAATCAAGCCTGAGAGGCCTAATCTCCATAGTTGGGAGCATTGGGAAAGTACTACATATAACTAGTTCCTAATTTCAGTTAGCAGTTAATGGCACTGAAAATCTAGCAAGTTGGATATTTGCCAAATCAGGTTAAGAGTCACTGGCTCATCGCACTCTGCTGAGGAACTGGGAACAGAGGATCCTTCCCGTGTGTCAGTTCCTCTGTGCACAGGCAGGCAGCCGCCACCACCCCCAGGTGACACCGAGTGCTGATGAGGTGTGACAACCAACTGTCAGGGCCAAGAAGAGGCTGTGCCAGGAGCTGAAAGCATCTCTTACCAGAGTGCTGTGTCAGAGGTGTGGTATCTCTGTGTCCCTAACAAATGCCCACACACCACTCTGCAGTTACTGTTTGCGTGGGCTCAACGAGCCTGCTGGCATCACGTTGCAGCTACTAGAAAAGAGACACTGCAATAGCCACATGTGCAGTGAGTGGGGATTTGGCTTTGGGCAGCTCCACATCCTGCAGTTCTCCAAGCACCTTACTGGTCAAGGAGCTTAGGCACCCATAATATTTGCTGATACACACAGCAAACCACTTTCTACAGTCTGAAAATCACTGCTACATGTCTCAACTTCAGCCTCTTCACATTTTCTAAGAACTTTTCAGTGTAGAAATGGCGTGATCAGAACCTGACTCACTGCACCAGGTTTGTCCCCAGTGCTGTCCTCACAGGCTGCTGACAGCAACCAGCAATGACAAAGGAAGCATATAGAGAAGAGAAACTTTTTTTCAGAAGGGAAATAGACTGCTTTCCACAAGTGAAAAATATTCACATATCACTATGCAGATATAGAATATTTATAAGCAACATAGACGAAAGAATAAAAGTCTTTGCATCTTCTAACCAACCTCCCCATGGATTCAAGGGCTTTTTAACTAGAACACTGTTAAACTAAAACAGTTTTATATTTAAGTGGCTACTCTAAGCCCTGCACAACAAAAAAGACTGGCAACAGACACGTCTGTGAGCAGCACAGGGGAGGTGACTTGTTAATACATTTACACACATTACAGAGTCATTCTGGTTTATTATTAGGGAACTCTATTAAACTGTACCCAGAGCAGTCATCTTACCTTTCCTCTAGGTAGTGCAGGGCGTGCCTCACAAACTCCATTCGCACCTCCATGTTGGTCCGGACTCTCAGTGCATCACTGGCAGGAACCAGGGTAACGTCAGTCATTTGTTTCACCATGCCCCACATCTCGGAGATGTTCTATAAACAAGTCATTCCATGCCTCAGCGATTAGTACAGAGATGAACAAGCAACACTGTTTTGAGCTACATGGTGTTTTGATGCTTAAGAAAAGCATAAGAACACAAGAGTAATGTCAGTTTAGATTTGGAATGGAGATACTGGCCACAGCCGTGAAGGTAAGCTGCTTCTGTCCCACAGAATTCAAATTTTACAGGCTTTTCTGCATAATTCTTGTGCAAGAAGATGGCTATAAACGTTGTACCTGCAGTTGTTCCCAAGAATTGACAACTATTTCCAATACTAGACTGGATACTTGGTGCTCAGCCTCCTGCTCATTTCCAGTTCACACTTCCCACTCCATAAATACCACAGCACCACCAGCTTTCCATGTAAGCAATGGCTCTGGCTGCTGTTGGAAAGCTGTGTGATCAGCAGTGATAAGAAGCATCAAAAGGACACTGATCACTTGGACAAAGGCTCAGTTATAAATAAAGGTTGAAAACCATCCAGATCGGCTTATTCACAAGGACAAAATCGTATCAGTGTCAATGGGACTAGGGCGTCCCTGCTGAAATGGCAAAATACTGAGAACTACCAGCACTGTTCACTTGGGCAAGGGCAGCTCTTTGATCTTGGTGCTTCAAAGCAGCAGGAACATTGAAACTCCCCGTGCTGTCCCTTGCAAAACAAACAGGGCTGTTCAGAGCAAAGATGCACATCTGTAATTCAGATCCGATTGAAGCATTTGCCCCTCAGCTTCTGAACAGTTTTTTGCTCTCCCCATTTGCAAAGTTTTTTCATGCCTTGGCCCTCCTGCAGTACTTTCCTCCAGGCATTCCTCCAAAGTGGCCAAGTTTGTGCATTTGTTTTCTTTTTTGGGGTGGATCAATGCAACACAATTAAAGACATAGAAGAAAGAAAAGCAGGCAGATCATTGATTTAAAGTCAGTCCTAGGGGTTTTGCTTTGCTCTGGCAGCCTAATTCAGCTCTAGCAGAGTCTGACTGAAGACCTTTCACCTACAGCTAAATACCTTCAAAGGATATTAAGAGACCACATTTTGTAAACCAAATACAACAGAATCTATTTAAAATTAAAAGCAATTTTCCCCCCAACAGCTTATCACTTATGATGGGACACCAGGTTTCTTCCTCACTGTGTTAAGAAATTTTCACCATGACCAACTTCATTGCAGGTGGGCCCTGCTGTACTAGAGAAAATTCCAGTACTGGCTCTGTGTTTTCTGTGGAGCCATGCAATTTTTTTTAGCAATATCAGTATTTTTCCCCCCGATGTCAGCAGGCTGTTAATCACAGTTGAAAACAGCTTAAATACATTTCCTTACGTTAACTCACTGGCAATACCTTATCATCCAGTCCTGCAGTAGCAGCACAAAGGTCCACCAGGTTAGGCTGCAGATGTCCATTCACTATCTTCTCATTATAAATATAGATCTAAAACATAATTAAAGTAAGCATGTTTAACAATACATATTATGCCTCATCCCCTCCCCAGCCACAGCAGCTAAATCTGAACCAGGCTTCAAAAACAGTGTCCCCAGCAAGTCCCTCTGCGTCCCTCCCATATCAGCCACTTCTAATCCAACCATAGAGGAATGGGCGTCAGCATCACCCCAGCTTCCACGACACCCCAAAGCCCCAGGCCTGCCTGAAGGCTGGGAGCAGCCCAGCTGTTCAGGGGTTCTGCAAGGCAAAGCACTGCACTGAATGCCCTCTTAGACTAATTGCAGCTAATTGTTAGAGGACAAAGATTCAGAAGCGACCTGACAAGTGGATGGCTGTGATATTCCCCTGCATAGCAGCCTCCTACCTGCTGACATAAAAGAAACAGGATTTTGCTGGTTTGTGGAAGTATTCAGGGAAATGAACAGAAATCTGACCCTTCAGAGCCTGCCCTCTAACATATACACACCCACCTCCCCGTTTTAACTCCTGATCTTAACTGAGCTTTGTCTGCTATTTACTCTCAGCCCAAAGACCTTCCACTATGCCTGAAAATAATAATTCCCAATGCTAGAAAGGCAATGCTATTGTTTTTTAACTCCCTTTGGCATGCTTCAACATGCCTAGCGTGCAAACAAGATGTAGAGCTCAGGACTGCAACCAGAATGCAGCCCCACTGAAATCATGTCTGTGGATATCGCCACGTTCCTGTGAGACAGTTTGAACTATCCACGAAGAACAATTAAACACTTCAGTGTAATTAAAACACATTTCATGGCTGATGATAAACTGAAGCAACATGGATCTCCAGGTCTCCTGCCTGATCTCCAGGTCTCCCAACTCCTCACTGAAGCCACAGGAGCCCCACACAGACTGCTGACACTCAGGTATTCTTGCACTGAAGCAGGCTGGCCTAAGGACTGCTCAGCCTGACCAGCTTCTCCACAGGCTTTGCTGGAAGCGTATGGTGAATGCACCAAGTTTTAGTAGCAGAAGCCTGGCCACAGACACCACATTTCCAGGGCACATCACAGCAGCCTGTGCACAGCCTGTGACCCTGAAGAGGGCCCACCAGCCACGGTGACTCCACAGCTACCCCGGAGCCAGAACTGCAGGAGAGGTTCGGCTTCCATACTTAAAAACCATCAGAGAATAACACTGATAGGCTCAAAGTACAGACCTAAGTATGCTTTAAGGAAGACCCTTACTGCAGGTATATTACAGTAGGTAGGAACTAAATTAACGAACTATTAACAGTCACTAAATCAAACGTACACTTTATCAGCACAATCATGCACCTTTTGCCATTAGTTTCTTCCCAGTTATGAAAACTGAATGCGGGTGTAGAAAAACAGATGCATGAGCTGCTCTCTGCCTCAGCACAGACTGAGCCAAAGCACACAATAACAGTAATTGTGTGCAAATTAGGCAACACTTTGTCTACGTCGCTTCGCATATTCCATTTTGAAAAATCAAGTCCCTTTCTTTCATTTTATTCTCAACAGTGCTGGTAAACAGATAATCTCAAATAACAAAAGTAACAAATTGGTTATGTAAAGGTTTATCAGTTTTCCCTGAAAATTTTCCGAGGAAGTCTAATCCTACCAGGCATATTAATTCATAGCTGATGCACTAAAGCTTCTCATAAGTGATGCCATTAAAATATAATTTGACAAACATCAGGATTAAGAATTCAGCATGTTTTTTCCTACACACATACACATAAGAGATCTTCCACATGTAAGAATAAAGGGAATATAAAGCCTTCATTTTGTATACAATTATGCATTGACACAAATCCTACAAAAATGAGTGCTTTTGAAAACTTAAAAGAACTTCAGCTTACATTACAAGCGTAAGTGCTTTCTACAGTGTTTCTATTGTGTTCAGGATCTCTTTTTGACAAAAAAATCCTATAGCAAACAGATGAGTACGCTTCTAAAAACGTCATGCAAGATTTATGTATTTGCCAATTGCATTTTATCTCGACGCAGATATTTTAATGTTTTACCTACTATGTCATCTTACACACTATGCTCAAATCTTCATTTTCCCCATCTCTTTCTACGTAGAACACAATATTTAACTAAGTTTTATCATTTCCACTCACCTGACGAGCATATGCCATCTCCACACTGTCCAAAGAGCTGCGACCTGGAGGACCCACCTCACCAACATAGCTGGGCTGTTTGATGAGACGTATATAGGAAGGTATAAAGTATAGAATTATCACAATGTATTTTACCAATACATCTGCTCCTAAAGAACAACAGCAAAACCATGTTCCTGACAGAACTAAGAATGAGGTTTTGAACTATCTACAGAGAAAAATGCAGTCTCACTGCAATACCCCATTATCTTCCCAATATATCTTAAAATTTTCTAACGTGACAGAAATCCTCCTTATTCAGTGCACAAAACAACCATTAGCTCTCTAGAAATAGGACATCAGTGTCTCTTGGTAACATCTTATAATTCTAATTCTTTGCTTTTCTTTCTTGAAAGGTCGCTCTTGTGCCTTTAGTGTCTCGCTGTGAGGCATCTAGTCTGAACCTCCATCTAGTCTGAATCACAGCAAGGACATAGAATTCAATGGACCAGCTGAAATGGATCCAGTCTGGCAGATCTGATACTCCAGTTTTGTCCCAGTACCATGATACGGACACAAAAGAGGACTGCAGCATTCAATTACATGCTGAAAAGTGCCCCACTGCTGATCTGCTGCAGCAGAAAGTATGCTGGCAACATCCTGACCTGAAAAAAATAGTCTTTTTACCCACAGAGACTTTGCCAAGATTGAGATATTTTGAGTGTAGAGGAGGGAGAGACAGCCAATGGAGTCATGGCATGGAAAATTCATACTCTTATCAAACTCAAAATACAACATGCCGTAATAGTCTAATGCTGCTTAAAGCTATTTTAGGTATTCACTACAAAGCACAGGTATGTTCTCAGTACAGCCACCACTGAACATGGATGTTCAATATTCTGGAGGAAAGAATACTCCCAACTAAGTATATAATACTCTCTGCTATTCCAGCTTTCTAAAAGAAAGTAATTCTTCATTTCAGCATCAACATTGCAAGTCTTGGGTTTGAAAAATAAAGTACAATCATTTTAAAAACAGATCCCTTTGAGGTAAGCAGTCCTTTAATATCACCTGCTTCATAAGCCATGCTGGTCTGAAGATCAAAGCAAGACAAGCTCTACAGATGCATAATATTTATTATGAAACCAACTGACATAGCTGGGGCAAGCAAAGAGGAACAGACAAGCTTTTAGAAAAGCAAGCAGGTTTTCAGGTTTGTTACATATAACTCAAGCCCCTCGAAACTCATCTAAACTGGAATCAGTAACTTTTTCCAAGAAAGAGCAGGTACATCTGCAGAGTTTTAAAATTACACTTTTTACCATCAAAGTCAGTTACAACTGGCTGCACATCCTCATGAGCTGTTACAGTGCACCTTAGCAAAACTGTCAGACAGCTTTACTTCTTCCTACATCGGTTACCCACAATGTCAGTACTTTATTGTGCAGACAGGATCACCTCCAAGGATTGCTTAAGGACATGCTCAAGTCTTGTCTAGAAGAGTTCACTTAAATGTGACCTACTTGCTGCCTGTACAAACAATGTAAAGCCCTAACGTAATGGGTAAATCATTGTTTTCACTTCCAGTTTAAACAGCTTTAGAGTTCAGCTTTGCTGACACCTGTCAGGCTGCAGCATGGCAGCAGCAATGTTCCTGTTATGACCTGGCTTGCGCAGATTTCAGGAAGAGATCCAGAAATGGATAGCTTTTCTCCAGATGGTGCCATCATTCAGTTTCTTGTTTCAATTGAGGATGAAATGCTGGCAGAGTCTTCAAAAGAATCTCCCGTTTTTTGGGAACTGTATCCCAACTTCAAAATGAAATAATATAAACATATGAACTTCCAGACGTTACTGATCAGTTTTGCATTGAACATTCTCCCAGTCATTCCCAAATTAATTTTATTTTGGTATTAGTTTAACCTGGAGTATCTTCTACCATGTAAAACCTCCCTTACACTCATGAGCGTGTGTTCTCGCAAAGACAATGGCTACCCACTGTCCTAGTCCAGGAGTTCTGATCAGGAAAGTGTTTGCAATTTAAGATTTAAAACCAAAAAAGGTTACACAACTGCAATGGCCAAGAAGCTATTATGAATTAGCTAGGCATTTATACATGAAGATAAGGGCACTGACCTCTGTCGAGAAATTATAAGAGCTTTGTGGTATCTGTGATTACTGCTTTCTGTGCAGCATACAACAGCTGATTACAGAATAAAAAAATACTCAGTTGTGTTTGTCCCTATTAGAATGAAATATAAATGAAGGTACCAAGGATGAACCTGGACAATCCTTCAAAATTAGTTTATTACTGCATTAATTTCTAATAATAATGCTATTTAAATAATGTCCAACCTGATTACAAAATCAGGTAGGTGCATTTAGACCGTAGGCTGGATAAAAACAACTTACAAAAAACTCAAAAGCAATCCCACTTTTTCTTTCTGAAACTGAACTTACACTAAAAATATTCTTCAGTCCCTCTTAACGGATACTGATATTCCGAAGCATCTGCATTTTTCTTTCAGTGCCAAATCATCTGACACAAATTCCTTTAAACCCACCTAAAACCCGACAAATTCTTTGTTCTAAAGAACAAAGAAGCTGTTAAAGCAGGTTTCCTGGGAAACAGACATGATGGCAGAAATAGCGCTTTGCAGCCTTCCCCTGTGCCGTGCCAGATAAAATGCAGAGTTATTTAAAGTAACGCTAAATTATGGACGTTGTCATTAATTACCGATGAGGTTTCATCTCCTAATGCAAGTGAAGATAGTACACAGTGACTTAGTGTCACTTCTCAGGCAGTGCCCAAGCACCAGACACATAAGGACCAGGGCTTTGTTTGGTGAACCTGGCTCCTTTTTCTGCTTTGCGGCACCAAAGAGCACCCACGTGGCTGCCACTCCAGAGAGTGGCATGTGACTGCGGGGTTCAAACCAAGTCAGGTAAGGATCTGAATTCAAAAGTGCACGCCTGAAATGAAGAAATAACTGCTCTGGGGGTTGGGTTTTCCTTTCCTTTCTTCAATTTTAATAAACCATTATGCTTTAAGGATCACTTATTAACTATCTGCCACAGCTGAGACCTGCCACATTGAAATTAAATTCTTTAAATGCCCACTACTGACTTGGCACTTCAGGGAAAAAAAATAAAATCAGAAACTCTAGAATTTGTCCTAATTTTCTTACACTTTTCTCTTCTATGGAAAAAGAGCCAGGGAAGCAAGCTTATTTCCTATCTTTTCCCATCTCATACATGTATTCTGCTTTCATCTTTGAATTATTAAACTTTAAGAAAGCATTAGCTCACTGAACTACCTCATGGCTGTGCTAAAAGAAAAGTTCAAAAGGAAAACTACAGCAGTGAGTCAGCATGGGGAAGGCCATTTCCACACTTCCCACTGAACTGCAGAAGCGGAGAGTTGTGCAGGCAATCCTTCCCAAGAAGAAGAGACGTCCCCTACAAACTAAGGGAGGGAATGTGGGGAAGGGGGAGGATATCCTTGCTGGCAAGGCAGGACTTACCAACTTTTCAAGCAAGGAAAAGACGATGAAAGATTTTTCAAGCAAGGGAAAAGTAATGAAAGATGTGTTGAAAACAGCAGCTAGGAGCATACGACAAGAATCGTGTTTCAGGTCAGGTTCAGAAGTTAAACTGGAGCAGCAAAAGGAAAAACAGAAAAGTGGGGAATGCACAAAGGACTGTGGAAGTGCAAGTGCACACACACACGTATCTTTCTGCATCTCTAGTCTGATATTGCTTAAATGGCTTGGGCTGTTTTTCTCAACCACCTTTGCTTTTCCTAGTCCTGAATTTTGGTCTTTCCAAAACATTCTTCAGAACTGTAATATTTATTCTGAATATTATCCACTTCTCAAAGCTGCAGCTATGCTGCACTGCCATGACATTTTTATCTTTTAAATTCACTTAGCCTAACAATGCTGCTTTTCAGAAAAGTCCTCCTTCATTTGCACTCAGCCAAGCATTCAGCCTCACTTGCACACCAAACCCTGTGCATGTAAGGATGCATTATTCATCACCCTCATATGCATATGCACATTCCTCAGCAGAAGTCTGGGCAGACATTTTGTCAGCACTCCAAATGGCTTGGCCAGTAGTTGCAGTGAATATCTAGGCAGGAGACCAAGCTGGAGAAACCCAATCAAAATACACTGTGGTGGAGAGGAAAGCATCTTGCAGTCCTTGGAATTTAAGGGATATGAAGCTGGGATATAGAGAGGCAGAATAGAAACCAAGAGTGTCGGTGTCTCTGCATCACTGCAGGAGCATGTTCCTTGAGAGCAGGAGTGGAGGAGCTTGGGGCAAGGGTGGAAGAAAGAAAAGGTTGGGAAAAAAGGACAAAAGAAATGCCTTGGCACTTCATGGCACAAGAGTTGTAATAAATGCCTTGAGAGCGTAGGTGTTTGATACCTTGAAAACAAAACTCAGGGTTTCATCCCTTTCCCCACCACCACCACAAAAAGCACCTTTTTATCAGCTCTGGTTTTCCCTGACAGGAAGAAAGCCAGGCTGGAGGACAAGGAGGAACAGAAAACCTTAATGGCAAGTCCTGCACTAGGTTCTTTGAATCATGAGCTTTGCCTGTTAATTGGTCTTATTTCCATGAATAATGTGTTGGTATTTCACTCTGCCCAAATTAGCTTGTCCAAAGCTTGAGAATTGGCTCGCAGGCAGACCAGCCCCCTGCTGCGTTTGGATCTGTGCCTTTTCAGTTGATTCTCCATCTCCAGAGGATATCAATTAAACCTCTACTATATTCTACAGGCTGTGTCTGTTTGTGTCACATACACACAAAAAACTTATTTGACTGGAACAAGGCTTTAGAAGAACAACCTGCTGTGGGGAGGTTAGATAACAGGCTTTTAACACAGTAGATGCACTTCAAACCTCTCAGACCTTTGACTTCTTGAGGCTAAGACTAGAATATATCAAGGATTTTAAATGCTCTTGAAATGACATACTGCTACTATAAAAGCTTTGAAACAGAGTGGAGTATTATTGAGTGATAGTGTACATTGAGTCTTTAAACTCATTCATGAAAATCATTAGGAGGTGAGTTTTTCCCTCTCCTCCCTCCCACCAATTTGATGCTTGGCATCCTAAATGCCATGGACTGGGGGTAGCATTCATTTGACACTTAAAGATCAGAATAGAGATTTTACCTGTTCAGGGTAGGTTATAAAATTGCTTCTCCTAGCAGTTAATATCCCCACTTCAAAAGCAAAACCCCATACCAGTAACTAGCACACAAATCCAAGATGTTAGAAGCTATCAGTGTAGCTGCCAAGCCTTCAGACTCACATCCTAAAATAATGGGATAGATGTTCCTAGTTTTAAATGAATTCCACCTGCATTATTTAGCATTTCTAATATTGGAAAGCTGGACAACCTTTGAGAAGTCCCAGTAAAGTATCAGTAAAATACTTTCTGGGGAAGATAGCCTCTATAAAAAGATGTATGCTAACTGGGATTAACCTATATTTAAAAGAAGAGTGATCAGAAAGGGACATTTCATTAACAACTTTAATTATTTCCAAATCCCTATACAGGTCATACCC
This sequence comes from Atrichornis clamosus, assembly GCA_013400975.1. Lineage (NCBI taxonomy): Eukaryota > Metazoa > Chordata > Aves > Passeriformes > Menuridae > Atrichornis > Atrichornis clamosus. The sequence goes on from WBMZ01003775.1 coordinate 119,148, forward strand.
CATTAGCACCAAGGGCTTTTTAAATTTTAATATACTTGCAGGTCATCCCAATGAACAAGAATTCACTTTCATGGGTGGAGAATGCGGCTATAAGAAATGTGTCTGTTTTTTGGCCTGAAAGCACAGCAACTTGCATTCCCTCACTATCACCTCTCCTCTCAAGGTGAGCTTTTCCATGGAGCACTGTGCAGCAGCTGTGATGTAACTTTGTGCTCCAGGGATTGCAGCTGGTGTCTGATGCTTCCAGCACAGAGGGGTGAAGTCACCACCACTCTGCACGTAACACTGCTTTACTCTACTCATTTAACTGAAGCATTTTCTTTAAGAAAATAAACCGTAAAGTTTTAAGTTGAAACAGATGATAAGGAATGTTTTAAGATGATAGTAAGTACCTTTTCATATAAAATGTGGGGCCAGTCTTGCCCAAAGGATCTGGTCACTGCTGGATTACCCTGAACACTAGCGGCCTTAGCAGTGCAAAATTCTAATCTGCTCTGCATGAGACAGCAAGAAAGAAAGGAAAGCTTTCTTTGGTTTTTAATTGATTTGGTTTTGCCAAAAAACCTGAGAGACTTCATCAACCTCCTACGAAAAGCCGTGAATCCGGGCTAGTACACTGTGATAAGGGAAAGAAACACTCTAAGACCTATGTGTAAGGACAATTGCACCTGAGAAACTGCCTGGTCTCACTTACATTGCAAAGGTTTCCTGGAGGTGAAGTTCCCCGTGTGTTTTCTGTCCCCTGGGTACTTTGACCTAATATGTGTTCGTGTGACTCAGGTTCCAGCCAGCAATATGTTGCTTAAAACAGCTTCAGCAAGAGGAGCTCCATTGATTGTACCCATCAGTCAGTAAACAGAAACAATCACAAAGGTTTGATATCTTGGTAGACAGTGCATTCTGCTAGCTACAGCCATTCTGGAATTAAATAGGGATTTGGTATTTCTCATTTTCACACAGTTGTAGCTGCAGAGTAACTCAAGAGGTGGTTTCTGCAGTGCTGGAATGCCAGCTGTGTACAGCGCTGTGCATTATTGTGCACAGTGTTTAGAAAGACGGAGTTACCTCATTTTCCTGGGTAAAATCAAGAGCATCTTCCCCTGATGCAAGCAGAGAATGAAGAATCCTTTGCTTCACCTGTTCCCATTCAACCAGCATTGACTCTCGGTGATACTCCTCAGCCATAGCAAAAGTCTGTTGGTGAAGAAGAACAAGAGCTAAGGAACATATAGAAACACCACCAGCCTAGCTCTAGGCTAGGCAATAGCCCCACAGACAAGCCCAAAAATGAAACAGAAGATAGCAACTCCATAAATCAACCAGGCCAGCCCTTAAAGGCTAATGATGTGCTGCGTATCATTTTAACAGGCCTCCTGTCCAGGTACAAGGGGCTTTGGAAAGTAGTGTGTAATTAAGACAACTCTCACATACCACCAGCTGGTAAAAGAGGGAAACTGTGTCTCTTCCATGGCACTTCAACACACAAATCTGAGCAGGCTGGAAATTAATAGGCTTGTTTCTTCAACTTAGCAGCACACAAACAATATCCAGATCATCACTGATCTGTGTGGTTTGCTGAGACTTAACTTCTTTAGTGACAACTAGCTTTTCACCTCCCCGGAGGCTAAAAAGGTCGGACTCACTGCATTCTTAATAAAGATGTGTGTTTATTGCCCATAATCATTTTCAGGTCTTTACCAGTGTGTTTTTCTTATAAATGCGAAATAGGATACATTAAAAATAAAAATATTAAGGGAAAATTAACCAATGCCAAAGAATCAGAAAGTCTCTTTCATCAGGAACATAACTCAGGAAAGCACACAGGAAAATCATGTCCCAAGAAAAAGCAACCCTTACCCTTAAAATGGCTGATGTACTATATTGTCTTCATATCCAATTGAGGAACATATGGGAGGAAACAGCTTTTCCCTCAGTAATCCTTATTTTGGGAATAGCATTAGGATAGAGAAGGTGCTTTGCTATCTTTTCTGTTATTGTTGGAGTGAGACTAATAGCTTCAGGTATATCAGGACAGGAAATAAGAACATCTCCACTAATTCTAAATAGAGAATAAACTATATCGTGTCTTTCACTTCTCTTCCTTTCACACAGCTCCATGCTGCAATGTATAAAACTAAGTGTCTTGGTTGGCTGACAAAGTTTTTCATCTGGTTGCAGTCCACTGTTAGGATACTGTCAATTAATGGGCAAAACGTTCCTCAGAAGAAAGGAACTGAGAAGAGACAGTGACATTTGGCAAACAATTATGGTGCATGCATGCAACTAGAGCGTAAGATCTGTGTTTCTTTGTTGGATTATATAAATTCACCTTATACTTTCATGGTAGGATACAGGTCTTATCCTTACCTTCACTATAATAATTTCAAGAGGATTTTTAAATACACTTCAATAATTGTAATAATAGCATAATTGTAAGTAATTGAATAATGCTTATGTACTATTTCTTAGCATTTGAAAGAAACAGAGGCTCAGTTCTAAACCTGATGCTACAAGTGTACATGGAGGGAAGCAAACATAACGTAAGCACTAGCAAGCATGGAATGACATTTCCAAGAAGCAGTTTTAAGACAAACAACAGGAAGCATTTTTCCATGCTGCATAATTCAATTGTGAAAATCACTGTCCCAGAACGTAACAGATACCAAAAGCATAAATAGATTCAGAAACAGGATTAGATGAATTTCTTATCAGAAAAGAAGTTGCAGCTCATATGATCTTCAAAACAACTGCTTGTTCAAAGGTAAAGATACAGGATATGGACAGGGGAAGGCTAACTGTCTTTTCTTTACAGACTAAGTACTGGTCCCTTTCAAAAGGAAGAAAACTGGACTTCGCTGACCTCTCCTGTTTAATTTTCAGGAAAAAGTGGTGCTTTCTTCCAACTTACCCTCCTCCTAGACTCTTCAATAGCAGACAGCAATGCATTATCTTTTTCATTCTTCAGGAATCCCTGCAAAAAAGGAGAAACAGAGCTTCAGCCAAAAAAATCAGCCTTGCACTAACATCAGATATATCCTGTAGTAGTCAGCTCTTTCAGCTCTGAGAAGTGCTCACAGCTTTCTCCACAGTCCACTCCCAAGAAGTTTAAAGGTCACTTTACTTCATCAGAGGTACAGTAAGCCCATACAGAGGAATGTGAAAATGAAAATGCATTAATCCCCTCTTTTAATATGCATTAAATCCTAGTGAAATGTCCTGCTTCTATTCTCTTTTATCTCTGTGTCCCAGCATCTGCTTCCTCTTGCTCTCCATTTGAGGGAGTTAGGATGAAAGCTGGTAGGAGCGATAAGCCAAGATAAGATTGTTGGACTTGAGTATGCTGAAAAAAATAAAACAGGCTTTGACTTGGCAGCTTCAGGCAGAAGTGGAGCTCTTGGAGGACCGATAGGAACTGTGAAAAAGAGCTTTAAAAATAGTCAGTTGAGGAAGGATGGAAATAACTAAACAGTTGGAAAGCATACAGAAAAGGTTTACCACACAGCCTCTCCCCATGCATACAGCTGGAGTGGGTAAAAAAGAACAATTGTATTTTTAATTTTCAGTATATCAGTAAATCTCAAAGAGGTCAGGTATATGTGAACAAACTGATTTAGATGAGCTGTTAGCTCCTTATCCCAAAGGTTACTTTTATGACTTATACTAGAAAATATAAAATAGTTTTAACTTTAAACAAGTAGATACGGGGTAAACTGCAGTAACACACAGAGACAACAACCAGGATACATTTATCGCATTTTAACTTGAATATCTTTATTTTGCATTTTCACTGTTATATCACCAATTAAACAAACCAAGTTGATTTGCATTCCCAGACTTCAACTTAATCATTACTCAGATCTTTTATAAAAAATAAAAAGAAGCCTTTGTCTCCCTCTGAAGTAATCAACTATAAATGATCAACTCCATTAAGTGCTCATATCTTAAAAGTCTGTACACTCACTCCACAGCTCTAAAACCAAAAGCCACTAATAAACCCAGGAAGTGGGAACTCAATGGACCAGGCTTTATGCTTTAATAAAGAGAAAACACAACTGCAGCAGTGTCCAACTCAATTTGTCAGGAATCAGGAGGTTTTTGTGCCTTTCAGTCTCCCCATCTTCCTGCAAAGAATCCCTGTGGTGACACAGGGAGATTGGGGCTGTTGGAAAAATACATTTGTGGTAGATCTCAGAAATAGCTCTGCAGCAGTAATACATACAACCACAGGTAACACAGAGGGCTACTTAGCTCTGGGAGATGAGAAGCATTTGAAATCTCCCCCTACAGAAGAAAACTGTCAGGAAACTGCCACATAGGTGTGCTGCCTGCCGTCCTGCTACCCAGCACCAGCATGTGAAATAAAGGGCAGTGCACCCTTTCCTTCTGAAATATGTAGAACAAGCATTTGAGGTACATGGCACAGACTGTGACCCCCTTCAGCTGGAAATAGGAACGTGACCCCTTTCTGTACACCAGAGAGAGAACAAGCTGCCATCCTCTGAGAGACGTGTGGTGCGGTTCCCCAGAAACAGCCCTTGAATTACCTACGGAAGAGAGCGGTCACTGCTACCCAGCCTATCCCTCATTTCACCAGCCACCATGTCCTGCTTTATTTTTAGACAGTGCCCGCAGAGAAATCGCAGTTACAATCTGAAAAAGGGAAGCTAAATCCAGATCCTTGCACACGTCTGGGGAACAACTATTACAGCAGCTGTCACTGAGACAAGGGCTGCCACAGTCACCAAACTGGGCCAAGGCCCAACCTCGGCTCTGTGCAGGAGAGGGATTGAGACATGCCTTGTAAGGCTTGTCTGTGTCTGCACGGCGGGAAGGACCTGGGGAGGGCAACAAGTTTGCTGGGTTCTTTTTTTTTTTTCCCCCCACTCCAACCTAAAGTGGAGAAAAATTATCTGGAATTAAAACAAGCAGTGCTTCTAGACCTTCAAAGCACACACCAATAAATGAGCAGAAGAGAAGACACATTTCTGATGGTAGAGATTTGATGCTGCAGAGAACAGCCTGTTAGCTGTATTCTAACACGCTGTTGATTTCACAGGCAAGAACAGCCCACAGTCTCCAAGATGCAGATCCACAGCTATCTGGACGTGATGGACGGTGTGAGCTTGCAGAGGTCTCAGATGCCTGGCTCCCTGCTCGCTCTGGGAGCACTGGACTCCTGAAAACCCAAGAGATATGAGCCCTACCTTTACCGCCCTTTTTCTTCCCCTCTTTCCTTGAAGGGATATGTGCAGGTACATGCAGAAATGTACACAGCAATGATGGTAATCAACAGAGTAATTCAGGATGTGCTTGAACTTCCCTTGATGTCAGTAAATCCAGGCTGAGTATCTTAATGAAACCACCCAGCTCCCAGAGAGTTCACTAGGTCCGTTTAAGGGATTACATTACACTGAATGCCAATTAGAGGATAATAATTGTCTTTTTCACTCTCAGAAACTACTCCTTTAGCAAAAGAAAATCCTCACACATTCTAAATAATATCTGTAATGCCTCACTGAGGAGAGGTACATTTTTAAAAGGTTGCCCTATGTCTTGTGCTAAACATTATGACTGCAGCATGACAATTGCTGCTTCAGTTAATTACAGGCTAATTGTTAAACCTCAGAAGAGGGAGTTTCAGTAACTGATGCTGGAGCTCCTGTTACTGCTTGTGGGACTGCTTCTGCTCAGTTAGGTCAAACAAGAGCTCCTGGGGGTGTCACTCCAGACTTTCTGTGGTGGCCAGAATTTCACCCGTTAAGAAAATGAGGTGTGTCCGGCTGCTAGATTCCCTGGATTTATCGCGTTGCCACCTAGCGGTGCACTACACTTTGATCACTGGACACGGAGATTTCACAGACATACAAAAATGCACGCAAATGTACTTCTGCTGCATGAAAATGTAGAGCCCTGGAACAAAGATGGGCACAAAGATGGAAGAGATGTACTTTATATTAGAGAATTTTTGTCCTCAGGAATCCCAGGCCACAACATTAAGGGTTCACTTATCTCTTAAGAAGGCTGGACTGTGAATGGTGGCGGTTGTGCTCACCAGTTACATCTGCCCTAAAAGCTTTCCACAGTCCCAGAGGCAAGGTTTGACTTTGCCACAAACGCTGGCAGACTGTCACAAGGATATGGAGGTACCGCGGCGCTCAGCACGCACAGGGAGTGCACGACCCACAAAGCAGGAGCTGCCCTCTCAGGGGAGATGCTGCTGACTGTACAACGAGTAACGAGACATTGCTTCATATTCAGCATCCAAAGAGAAAAGCAGGAGGAGAACAGAGATTATTGTTAGGAGACAAAAGGCTATTTCGCTGCAGCAGATGGCAAAGATAGGAACAGCCAACACGAGCATTGCTATAATCTCAGAAGTGAAAACCTCACCTTGCAGCTCTCTGTGCACAAGCTCTGGCTTTGCAGGGATCCCAGTGTAGCCTGGATTTTGCTTGAAAATGAAAATCTTACTTCCCTGAGGCAGGTTTATGCAAAAAACTCACAGAGCCCTAATGCCACATCACTCTGCCATGCTTTAGTGAGTGGCTTTTGATTTGCCTCTCTGTTACTGTCGGACTCCCACACATTCTTCCTGCATCTAGTTTGGAAGGGAAGCAGCACAACTCTCCTCCATCACCAGTTCTCTGCAACACTCAGTGCTGAATGTTTCCCACACACCATTTGTACAATATCCGATGCGATGGTGTTTGCAAAACAGGGACATAGGCATAGAAATACACCCACCCTCCCACCTTCAGGTTCCCGTTTTTCAGTTAGTCTGCTTACACCTACTGACTCTCAGCATCTTTCCAAGCACATTCCAGATCCTCCTGGATCTCTTACACCTTGACTTCCAGCCTGATCTTCTCCTATTCCCCCCTTTTTGGTGAAATCCAGCCCACAGAGTGCCTTGTGTGACAACGGTTTGTAGAAGTGGCCCCACAAGTGGAAGGGCAGGACAGGACCCCCTGGCAGCCTGTGCTGTTGCCCTGTTCTCACCTGCCTCCTTGCTCCACTATTATTTCTCACCTTGGACAACTGCTGACACAGGCTGATTTGACAGGAACCAGCACCTGCCTTGCTCCAGCCTAAATTCCAGCAAGAAAATGTTCCAGTAGTTCATTATCAGCACAGAAGGGCACACGCACCAATGGTCTCTTTTTGACAGGAGACTGTAAGTCTCTTCCATCTACTGCAGTAAATGAGGTTAGTAAACTCTCCTGGCTGAGAGAAGTCTCTTAATTACTTTCATCAGCCAGGCCATAGTTTTAATACTTGATCTCAGTATTCAAGCTGTCAAGAGAAGGCGAATGTTGCCAAATATTATATTGAGGACTTGGATGTTGACAGCAATGGTTACTTTTTCACTGGCACAGAAAGAAAGAAAGAAGAAAATGAAATGAACAATCTGGGACCGTTTCAAGTGAATTGCTCTTTGATTAAAATATTTTCAAGTGCTGGATTTCCAGTGGATCCAGTTAATCCAGCAGGGACAGTTCACAAAAATCACTCTTTAGCAACTCCAGGTGAAGCACCTCAATTTATAATCTCTACTAGCAATTTTAAGAAACAATTTCCTAAAAACAATCCTACTGCAAACACAGACATGTCTGAGCACACTCCCAGGGTGGTGCACCCTGGCACAGCCCTCCTGGCCATTTTCTCTCTGGAAAGAGAAACTGAAGCAAGACTACCTGGAACTTTTAAAATTGAAATTATTGTTTGTGCTGACACAAACATCAGTGCTTGCTGGCTGGCTTTAAATGGATAGGTCAAAGGCACATGAGCCATGGGGTGGCCAAATACTATATTCCTGAGGATGGGGACACACCAGTGTAGCATTGGCAGTATTTTTCTCTATTCATTCTTCCTTTTTAAGCATGACAGTAGTGTGTCTTGGAAGCTTCCATAGGTCTCCCATGATTTGTTTTACAGAGAGCATCAGGTTTTTTGGGCTAAAGTCATGCAGATAAGCAGCTTCACTACATACCTTGGCCTGTGCAATATTGTGCCCTTCAGAGCAGCAAGACAGATGCTCAAAGATCAACTACCAAGCACAATGAGCCAAGAGCATTTGTGAAATTGGCTTTCTCCTTGGAGAGCTTCAGATGGCATAGCTGCTACAGGGCCAAAACAGACTGAGGGCCCGAGTGCAGAAACCCTCAGACAGGAAGAGAACCCAACCAAGGGTGATTCACCAGTCAGTATCACTTCACAGCTACATGAGAGGCAAGGAACAAATCACTGTACCCAGACAAAAAGGTCCACTGGAAAGGACGGTCTGACCAGCATCATCTCATAGCTGTATACACTGTTCAATTTAAGGATTTAGCAATACAAAATTTCCCTAGCCTAAGACAGCTGCACTTGTCAAACTGTAACATACATTTCTCAATTTCCTTACCATCATGTTTAGAGTGAAAAATCCTGCAACATTTTTAATTCCCTGTTAACTGAACAGGAGAAGAAGCAGGGAAAAACCAGAAGGCTTTGCAGTTTGATAAGACCTAAGATTCAGTTGTTGCATCAGAGACTTTCAAAGCAACAGCCATGTTGAAGCTGAATAGGGAAAAACATGTAAGCAATAGCTAGAACACAAAACTGTGCTAATACAGACCAACACCGGGCTTGGGGAAGATGTGCTGCTCTGCTACCTGCTTTGACAAAGGTCTTGAATCACATCCCCCATGCACCGTGACTGTGCTCCACACTTGTAGCCAACACTCACATTTAGTTAGTTGAGAGCCAAGGTAGGAAAATTCTTCCCCACCCTGCAAGCAGATAGCATTTGAGTGGCAGTAAGTCATTAAAATATACAAAGCCCGGCCTCATCTCTGCTTCATTGCATGACCAGCAACATTTTTAAAGATTACTTCAGGGTTTTTTAAGTGGCATCCTGCTCCAGCAAAATCAAATTTTGCAGAGCTGCAATACTGTCTGCTTTCATGATGGTGAAGCAGCAACCTGGGCCTCTCCCCAGCAGCAGCAGGAGTTAATGCACGCAGGGCTGGAGCCCACGCGTGGTGCGGAACAAGAAGGGCCCTTCCACTTCACCACAAGGCTCTCCCCAGGGCTGTGTGCACTGTGGAAGGTGCACAGCAGCACCTTTTGCCAGAGACAAGTCCTGGGGAAGGAATAGAGCTCCCAGCCCTGCCATCAGCATGTGCTGATCTAGTGCCCAGGTTCCAACACAGTCTTTAATCTGTGTTGCAGAGTGAGCCTTAAGCAAATATTTACAAAGTGCTCTCCACTGCAGGCTAGTGCCCGCAATGCAAAAATCTGGTACTTTTTTAGGTATTATTTTACTGGTTTAGACTTTTTGATCTGTGAAACTCATGCAGTTTTCACAGCAATCTTAAGACCATATCCAGGAACACTGGATTTTGCTGTGTTGGATAAATATCATTATTCCTTCTAGCCGTGACAGGAGAAACTCAAACTGCCGAAAGAAGCATTCCTTGGGAAATCACAGATCAGCTCTAACATAAGCAGGGGCAGATGGTGCACGCTCTTTGACTCTTGCTGGGCCTGTTTGAATCTGGCAAGTGAAGACTAGAAATGTGTTCCTCAGACATACAGGCGTTGAGGGAAGAAATACAAACACCTCTTAGCTCTCACTTCAGCCAGAACACCATCCATTAAGCACGGAAGGCTTACATCAAACCATCAGTTAATACCAAACCATCCCCAGCACTGAGAGACACCAAATATCCCACACCCAACCGCAGCCCTCCGAAACACACTGGCGGCATGTGGCCGTCAAGGAGAGCACAAGGTGTCTGTAGTGAACAGAAGTAACATTTACCATCAAACATTCAGGGAGCACAGCTTTATCACCCTGGAAATGTCTAGAAAAACACCACTGCTCAGATTCCCTGCTGGAATATCGTGCCAGGCACTCAGCAGCGCCAAAATCGAACTCTCTGCTATGTGACACAGCTTGTTCTGTGTATAAATGGAGATCAACGCTGCTGGCACAAAACATGACTCTGCTTAATTTTAGTTTCTTCTCATTCAATGCAGGATTCTCAGTGAGTTCAGGCTTTCATGCACTATGAGATTTCAATATTTCACTTAAAATTGTACTTACAAGTGGCTTAACTCCTAATGTGGAAATTCATTGCAGTGTTCCTGTGTATTTCAGATTTTACAAAATATGTCAGAGACATTTGCACGATTTAACAAATCCAAGCGCAATGATTAAAATGAGTGAAGTAGGACACTGTTTTTAAAAACACCACATCACAATATATATAACTTATATATTACTTACATAGTGTACCTAATTATTAAAATATTGGTAATTATCCATGCTAATTGTTGTGTCTTTCCCCTCCATCAGAGTGAAACCAAAATAACTTCAATTACACAGGTTAGTTTCTCATCCTCAGACTCTGAAAGTCGTTGCTATATCATGTTGAGCTGCACAGTGCATGGGAATGCTGTTAAAAGGGGTTTAGTAGCCTTTTTGCAAAGTCACAAACACTTTAATGGTATAAAACTGAGATAATACCTTTTTAAATCCAAAATTTTACAGCAAAGTTGATTAGAATGAGGTTCTCTTTCACATACAATTATCAGCCTCCACTGCACAGATCATTTTTGACAGCAATTGTTAATGCAACACAAAAGTAGTGTAAGCAACAGTGCTACTTTCTCTAGTGATCCTCTCTTTCTCCCCAGGCATATACTCATTTTCTTTCACCCTACGATACAACTCAGAGTGGTTCAACAAGAATCCCAGGTCCTACCAAGCTATAAAGCACCAAGGAGATCACTGCCATACCAAAACAGGAAGTCTAGAATAGCCCTAACCTCCTTAGAGGTCATGCAAAGAACAGCAGGAATAACAGTGAAAAAAATTTATCTGAACTAGAAAAAGAAGTGGACAGAGTCTTGCCAGCCAATTGTGGCAGTAGGAAATGTTACTCAAGAAGGAGCTTGTTCAGCTGCCTAACACTGGTATATCACCTGAAAGCATCTCAGATGGTGTTTCTGTTTGTCTTAATCAAGATAAAGAAACCAAAATGTCACAAAGGCAATTAAACACAACACTACATCACTTGGAATACTACTTTTTAAGTGAGGGAAGCTCTCCACACAGATCAGGCCAGCAGGACCAGCAGCAGGACCCACGGGAAGTCCATCTTCTATGGCACCAGCATTTCATAATCAGCAATGGCATCAGCACAGAGCGAACAGACCACACATTCTAAAATCCGAGCTCATTCATCACGTTTCCAAATACAAGGCTACCTGTTTTTCTCAATGTTTTTGAATGCAGAGGGATGACCTCAGTGTGGGGTTTTGCTCAGCGCTATGAGTGGCTACAGCCTCTCGTGTGCATTAGCACCATGATTAAAAAATATAACCCTACAAAAACCACAAACACATATCAAGAGATCCACAGTCAAAGGAAAACTCAAGGCTTTGCCTCTTTTTTGAAATTTATTTTAAATAAATTAAATTATGATGTAATTCCAGTGGGCTTGAGATTCACAATGCAACCCCATATTAAAAATATTTATAGCAAGTAAACACAGAATTTCTGATCATCCACCAGAATCAGTTGTTATATCCGCCTCTCTGGTATCACATTTTTTAAGGGAATACTGTGAAAAAACCTACAGATTTAAATGATTTAGTACCTTCATTGTACAGTTATAACTAAGGCTGTAATGTAATACCTTTTGCTGAAAACATCCTCATATCAGGCAGGATGACCTCAAATTAAGCTATCGAAACTAATTTCACTGATGACGCCATTTTCTTATTTCTTTCGCTGCCATTTTAGCATCGTGGTTACTCCACATTTCCTCGAGAAGTAGCTGTGCATTCTCCCCGCTCTAAGAGGAAACCATGCTCAAATAACACAGTGACAAATAAAACCTGTCTGTTGAATTCCTGCCCGTGTCACGTCCTTGCATGGCAGGGGCAGGGACGAAGCACAGTTGCCATTGCAGACCACACCTCAGTTCACTGTACCGAGAGCTGGCGAGGAGTCTCCCGAGATGGTGCAAGCTGAGAAGCCAGCCACTGGAAATCCGTCAGCACCACACGAAAAATTGATAAAACTGAGGAAAGAGGAGTGTCCAGCCTTGTTACAGGAGGTATCTCTCCAAACCCCACAGAAAACACTATCTAATATGGGAGTAGTTTGAAAAGAGAAGCAAAAGGCATAAAGGAGGCACATGGACAAGCTTGCAGTGTCTGCTGCTGGACTAATTGTACATTAGCATCGACATATAGGCAGCCACAATAACCTACTTAACCTAGCAGCAGAAAATTCATTTCTCAGGATCACATCTGAAAGCCAAACTGCCATCCCAGTCAGTCAATGAAGTATTATTCCCTATCCCAAAATGAGACATTTCTCATGAATCATCAGCAAGAGGGGCAAATTATTAAACTAACCTGCTACTCATTAACAGCCAGCTTCCTCTAATTCACTTCTGAAAATTTTAGTGCAGTCCTTCAGTCTCCATCCCTTGTTAAGTGCTTTATCCTTCTGCTTGTCTGACTGGGAACATGTAGCCTTGCTGTTTGTGAGAAAACACGGATGCACTCATGATTTTTTGAAAACCAAAACATGACTGATATTTCCACATCTCTACCTTCACAATTTCAGATGTGTAGAAACAGTTAAATGCCTTCAAGTTCATCTGAAACTCTAGGTGAAAAAAATAGTAATGAAAAAAATTGCTTCTCTTTACCTCCTCTGGATTCAAGGAGTGAGCCTGGCAGCGCTGAGCCTGACACTCTCCCTGTTCTCAGGCTGACTCAAGCGGAAGGATTTTGGCTGCCGTGCCCCCATCCCACAGCTGAAAGCCTGCGTACCGCCTTCCTGAGCGTTCCTCAGGAGCACTAGTTATCTTTCTGCTTCACAAAAAGAAAAGCCAAGCAACATCTTCCAGCCTCCATCTGCATTTCAGACAGAAAGCAATGCAGGCAGCGAACGCTCACTGCCTCGAAGGGACAACGCCTGGTTCAGACATCAAAATCCTGTCAGCACTGTAAATGCGACAACCAAGTTACACCGGGATGCAAATCCCAAGCCCAGCAGAGGTGGCTTTCACCAGTGCTGTACCTCCATAAAGGTGGTTCCTGTAACATTGCTATTGCAATTTGAAGTCTTTGAGAAAAACCCACATGGAGGAAAGAAAACCTCTCCCAAGTTAAATTCACTTTATTTTGCTGAGAGTGCCTAATGTGACAAAGAGAGATTACATGCATTGTAGTGTGAAGAATATAAGTTTGGGTTTTTTTTAAATACACACTGGAATGTCAAGAAAATGTGCAAATTTGAAGTTCGGTCCTCTTTAGTAACATGAGATGATCTGGCAAAATCATCCACCTGAGTTAAAAAAAATAAGCCCAGATTAGCTACCCCATTCATCCTCAATATTTGTAAATAAATCATAGTTACTTTGTTTACCTAATAGCTATTTTCAACATGACACCTTGTACCCTGGAATAAATATAAATATTTTACTGACAGTGAAAGCAAGCAGTTTGGAGTTCATACATGTCATGGTATCTTTAAATCCTCAAATTAAACATGCCGTGGTCTTTAGAAATAGTGTTTCCTTACTACATTACTGATACATTTCACAAAGTTAATTATTGAAATTACATATGAATTATTAATTACAGGTCATTAAACTAAGAAACACAAGTCTGGAATACGCCTGTTATAATTATACAATTTATATTTTTAAATGTTAGACATCATAGGGGTTCAGAGAGAAAAGCATATATTAAAATTCCCTGCTGCAACAAATATGTTATAATAAACACTTTATCCTTTTCCAGCTTACTTCTCCTATTGAGTAATAAACCTAAGGTTTAAACTTTCCAGACTTGGGGCATGAGACCGGTGTGCTGAGGATCCACCAGAGACAATAGGTTTCCATTTTTCTCCTCCGGCTGTACTCCACCCTGGCTAAGGAACTGTCTAGCAGTGCATGCATTTATTTGCGCCTTGCATTAACAAGGCACACAAGCTTTCGGACTTTAATGTAAATTAAATGTCAAGTCCAGATGCTGCCAACAGATATCACAGAAAACCCTGCTATAAGAGACCTGCAGCTAATTATTCATTACAGTGGCTCAGTCATTTTTTTCATACATTAATTTATGGAGCTTAGTTGAACTCTGTCTCCCACCCACTTCAAACAAAGGAAAATAATTTGCCACACTGTACCAACTGCAAGGATAACTGAGCCGTCTCTCATATGGGGTCAGTGGGGATGGGATGGTTTCCTCCATATTTTTACACATGCAAACCACACATTTCATTGTCCTTTACTTGATTTCTTGCTGAGCTGCTTTTGTGGCAAGACCCCTCCTTTGCACAGGTAATCTGGTTGGAGAGAGGCAACTTTTTGGCCATGCTATGCCACTGTTCCATGTCTTCCCCTCTGAGCATTTCTCAGTTGACAAAAGGAAGAGTGCAGAACATGACACACAGGCACCTTAATATTTGGGCAGGGAGCCCCAAAGGAGGCAAGTCACTCTCTACTGCCAGAGCCCAGATGCCGTCCCAGCAAAGCATGTTTTATTAAACTGGTTTTTTTTCATATAGAAAACTAGAATTTAAAGGAAAGGAGAAAAAGCACCCTGTACTTTTGTCCCCATACCAAAGCCAGGCGGAGCTCCCGGTTTCACACAGCCTCTAAGTCTCCAGATCTGAGAGTATTAAATCAGCTGCCACCCACTCAGCTAGTCACGGCCACCACATTTATATAAATGTTAAGTCCCTGACTGCTTCCCTTTACTATGACTTTACTGGCTTAACCCTTTTCATAACGTATCCTATTCACTTGAAAGAGGTGGATCTAGGCTGCAAACTCCAGTTGACTAAGCAAATATACTTCACCACCTCATTTAAGAAACTAACAAAAAAAGCACATCTCCAAGTATTTTCATTTACTTTGAAAGAGTAGAAATATTTTCTCCCTTATTTTCATCCTACATTTGAAATCCTTACTTCAAAATAAAATTAAAGAAAGTTTAATGTGTCTTCTAAATAAATCATAAGTGCATCTGTAGGAACAGAGGAAACAGTGGACCAGTATCTTTGCACCACAATGAAAACCAGGAGAAAAAAAAATCATAATCAAGTAGCATCTTTATTTTTTGTTTAAAATACTTCCACAGACTTTTCATAGCCTAGGCAAGAGAAACCAGGAATAAAGGCATTCAGAAAGTTATGCTACTGTATTTCTGCTTAAATGAAAAGCAAAGTCAGCAATGGCAAGAGGGTCTTTAAAAAGGCAACACAAATGAAACCCAAAGCAGACACTGGACTGCCCCACCCAACAGCTGCTCTAGCAAAGAACACTGGAAGGTAAAGGCACAGACCTTCACATTTCTTTTCTGTGAGCAAAGGACCTTTTCTCCAAAACTACCCACCTGTTCTCTTTAACTACTCACCTACAAATTTAAACAACCTGCAGCAACAATACAAAGAAAAACCGCCATAGAAGACACCTGAAGGAAAACTCTCTCTTATCAAAGCAAGCTTTTAACCTTCATTTTATATATTTTAAAAGATAGACATTCCTACCTGTAGATCTCAGTACTGAGTTACAAACCTGTTTATGCTGGCTGTAACTGCCACACTTCAGTTGCCTGATATTTAGGCTTACACAGCTGTATCTATCTCTTTTAATGTTCAAGTTTTCTCATCTTAAAAAAAATATATATATAAATCAAACCTGCAAGTCCTGAAATGGCTGAGACAGTCAAGAGTCCAGCAAGACAATAAGAAAGCAGCTGCTTTCCACGGCTGAACACCACTGCCTGTAAAGCATCTATGTATTTTTTTCCAGTGGTGCTTTATTCAAATTCTAGGGAAAGCATCAGTCTGAAACCAGTAACTGATGGGAGTAACAGTTTATAGGTTACAGAAGGATATTTTATTGTTAACGGACTGTACCATGTAGGAATTAGGAGGGGGTGAGGCGGCAGGCAGGCAAGAGCAGAGAGATGCTACTATTTTTTTTCCCCGAGCCACCGCAATTACTCTGATGTGAATTTTTGATGACTTCCGACATATTGCATGGTTAATAATCGTTTCAGCTGTCATGTTTGGTTAATGTGGAAAATGCATTTGCTGCATTGTGATGCAGCACTCCAGCCACAGATTGTAACACCAGTTGTGAAGCTATTCCCTTAACTGAGCTGCATGAATTTGCACATACCATGAGGCTGAAATAAATGGTAGTTTGATTTTTATACAGCAACAGAAAGCTCCTGCCATTTTAGACCTGCAGAGCTGTTGGTACAACTTGTACAGGCAGATAATTTTACTGCATATTAATTGGTGTCAATGTTCTTTAAAGGGGAGCTTTGATTCTCTATTGTTTTGCTGGGTTTGGTTATTTAGCAGTTAAAAGACTGAGATACTATTTAAACATCATGCTTTTTTGTAGCTTTAAACAGGTTATTTAATTGTAAGCATATATACATCAATGAAACTGTCAGCACTACAGAAATGCAGCCCTGTTATTCACACAGGCTCAGCCTACTTCTTCCTCCATACGATACTTAAGAATGTGTGTATATATAACCTTGTCTTACAAATGATTGCAAACGAGGGGTGAAAATAAAATGATTGTACATGAGGGGTGAAAATATGCTGCTTACAATCAAAAATAGAGGATTTAATTTGCCAAGTACCACTTCTTCACCTACACATTAAACATCAAACGAAAAAGTATAAGGTTACATAAATACTAGCGTGTCTTTCACTGTCACCAATAGAAAACAATGCTGCAAGCAATCATGCAATTACAAGAGGAGATGTAAAACGGCAGAGATGAAACCATGCTAAGAGCCAGTCACCCGATGATTAAAGTCAGGCCAGTGTATTCCAGCAGTCAGGTGATGGTGCCATCATTACAGTGCAGAAAGCCACGGAAAAATCGAGAAACAGACCACCCCCATCTTAAAGAAAAAAATTAGAAGCACCAAAGGAATAAAGAATGCATTTGCTAATATGCAAAACGTACAACCGTGAAGAAGCGTTTCAAAAAACATGTGTGTAACACTATTGGAAGTTACTGTCACAGGTCCCAAGTGCACATTTAACCCATGATGCCAACCCAGCTCCGCTCTGCGAACTGCTGGTGACACTCCCAAATTCAAAGTTCATCTTTTTAAATTCCAGAACAACAGCCCTGCTGCCACAGTACTTCATTTCACAGTTCAGTAATTCTGCTCAAAAAATGCTCATCTTGGATTTGCAAACACACACAGGCAAAAAAATCCAGACTTGGGATATCTACGTTTAATGAAGAACAAAAAGCTATCAGAAGAGTGTTTTACTGTGCATTAACACTGATGTATCTGCAGAATTGCCACCAATACCACTAATTCATTATTTCCACTTCTGTTTAAATTAAAACAACACTGCAGAGGTATATGTTGGACACAAATTATCAGAAAATATGGTGCAGGATATTTTATGTAAAAAAACACAAGAGTCTCTGAATTAACATTGTACTCTCTGGCTTGGGAGCAATTCCCATTAACAGGGTTATGTCTGTAGAAGGTGCTCTGTGGTTCAGGCTCACCTACCCCAAAGGCATCACTGTGCACCTTGCACAATTCAGAGTTTCACAGGTAGCAGAGTGATCTTTTACACTGTATTTTGGCTTTGAAACTAGCAAACTGGATCCTAAAGGTGATTTTCCTCAAGCCACTGCAAGGAGCAATCCCTCCCTGCTTGTGACCAAATGAACTCTGTACCAAATATCTGAATCCTCCTACCAGGCATCTCATGAGTAGAGAAGACAGGTCCAAATCCAGCATTCTTCATGAAAAACTGCAGTCAGTTGCATTGCAGGGAAAACTATTGATCACAACCAGCTAAACCCCGTAGTGCAGGCAAAGTCCCTTTCGGGAGAGGAAGGTTAATACATTTGCAGGGATAATTTAACTCTGGCAGTCCTCCTGCATTTCTGAGCATCCATGCCTGGCACCATCCCTGCTGCTGGGCTCGCCTCAGTAACTTGCCACTCACCTCACACACACTGCTCTGGATTTGGACAGCTTCTCCCTCTATTTACCTCTAGTTTGCATAACCCACTAGTGGTGCAGAGCTAGGAGCACAGAGGATACACAGAGCTTCTGCTTTTTAGCCAAACCTTGAAACAGGTAAAGGTACCTGGAGAGACAGTCAGCTCTTTAGGACACGCTGCAGCGTCACCAGGGATTTCAGGAGCACACCCATTCATCTGGAGCTGCTAGCTACAACTTAAAAGATGCGGACATTCTCTGTTATTTTCTGGCCATGTAATGTTACTGCAGAAGCTACTCACAACTGCAGATCTACGCATTATGATCAGCACAATTATATATCTATATTTTGCTTTACATACTGCCTTGCCAGGAAAACCTTCCGGCTGTAGTTCAGCACAGCAATGTCTCCCCTTACCTATGGATTTCTTAAAGCAGCAGCTTTGAGGGATATGAACAGAAACTACTCACCCCAAATGGCTGTTAGTGTAAACAAGTCTGAGTGGTAACCCAGCTAAGATGTCGGAAATGCTATCTGTTTCACTGGCAATCAATTTAGTGGAGCATTCAGTCAGCTCACGCATCAATCACTTCTGCACTCCGATGTGACTGTGGGAGGAGAAGAGGGGAACTACTGTTCAGGGCTGCTGGGCCACAGCGAAGGAAAAACGTAAGTCTTCCTTCTGATTAGAAAGCATCTTAACTCTAAGAGAATGACAATGCAAAGAGAATACAGAAGCCTCTGGAATAAGAATATCCTTCTGTGTGTCAGGATCATTCCCTCACTCCATCTATGGGTGTCCACAATGACCTCCTGCCTTGTCAGCTACAGCTGCATCTCTGCAGTGAAGGAGATTCCTTCATCATGACTACAAAAATCAAAAGATGCAATCATCCCTACCTTAAAAAAAAAGCCCAAACATGCTAGTAGTCTGCAATCACTGGTATTGTCTCCCCTTCTTTCAGTCTTGCACTGGACAAGGATAAGGGGTAGAACATGAAGAGCATCCCTGGATCTGCTCCTGTATTAGCTCCTTTTTGAAGTCCTACAGTTTCAATGTCTGCCATTGCCGGTGAGCATTAGCCAGCAAAATTGAGAGACAACTCTGGCAGTGAGTTATAAAAGCCAGAGGTAGCTCCTTCCCAAAAATCTCTTCTCTGCTTAATTCAGCACTGTAGCAGCGGCAGCAAATACTGCACTGTCACGCTGGCTCTGGAGAGAGCCTTAAAGCATTAGCTGATCATCTCTGCAATACCAGCAGGGTGATTATCAGCATTAATGACAGGCCAGGTCTCTTCAGAAGCAGGGCTGCCTCTGCCTTCAGCTCTGCACACTCATCCTCCCCCTTCAGAGGGATGCAGAAATACAAGCCAGAGTTCAGGAGTCCGCTCCAAGCAGGTTGCGGTGAAGAGAAAGAAAACCCAGGTTAACACTGTCACATCAATACAGTTCTATTCACACACAAACAGTGCAGAGCAAAAAGTCAGATTGAGTGTATTATGATGCAACTGGCCTATCTAGCAGGGAACTTGGGCTTTGTTGCAAAGGGCTAACTTTCATGGACTAAGAGAACATGAGCCATCCAGAGTAAAAAAATCCTAGAACTGAGAAGTGACCAGCTTCAGTAACATTCAGTATCATCATCACAGAGAGCCATCCTCCTGCAGGGGAAAAACCACCAACACACTCACACTGGGAGTCGCTGGCTTGCTACAGAGCTCAAAGGAGACCTGAGCTTCAACACAGCTTTGGAAATAAATTTTCACCAAACAATAGGCAAGATGTAAAGACAGAGAGTGGGAAACACCCCTGAGAGCACTGATTGGGAAGCAGTGCTTTGTGTGACCAGGGAGATGCAGGGGAAAGCGAAATACAAATACTGTAAAATCAGAAAAGTGATGCTGCCGAGCAGGGGAGAGGTGGGGGGAGCCCAGCCAAGCAGAGAGGATTAGCACCAACACTGGCAGTGCTGTTCCTGCCATCCACACCCCAATTAGCAGTATCATTTGTCAGGATGAATGGGGAACTTGCACTCAATTCGGCAATTTGACAGAGTGTCACTGAACTACCTCACGTCCATATTTATCCAAGAGGCAAGTGCAGGAACCAGTTTTAATTAGAGCCTGTTTAACAAAGAACCGAGGGTATTACCCATGCTCTCACCATCAAGTGATAATTGAGATGTAATCGTTTAAACAAAGCGCAACAAGTGTCCATTTACCCAAAGCCATTGTTAAATATCCACTAGGAGATTATTTTCAAAATTATAATGTGCCATGAATATGCAAACCACTTTCCATCTTTAGCATTGAAAAGAATAATCACCTTTAAAAAACCCCACACCACCAAAAAACCACAACTGAAAGCTAAACAGCTATTTTGCAGCAGAATTTGAGGAGTGTTTTAAACATGCCAATGCTAATTTAAAAGATGGGGGGAGAGAAGTAATGGCTCTGCTGTGGGGCCATTAAACTCTGTCTGGAAAGCCCTCTTTTGTACAGCATTAGCTTGCTCTAAGTCCGTAATTATGCAGAGAATGTGTTAATTTTTAATTCAGATTGCTAACCCCTTTTTTATGTACAAACCCTGCACGTCAATCCCTCTTGCAGATGACTGTAAGCACCGACATGACCAAATTCAACTCTCGGTGGTAAAAGCACGGCTCTCCCTGGGAGGTTTGGCCATGCGTTGGAAAGCAACTCAACTTCATAGTAAAATAGCTCTTTTATAAAACTGTCACCTCAGCATCATGGCAAGCAAATCCTCTCGACCCACAGCCTATTAAACCAGAACCATATGGTCACTGATATTCACACCTTCATTTCAGCATTCTTCTGTCTAGCTTCTGAATTTCTCAAGGTAGCTTCACAGGAAGCGGAATTCCCATGTCCCTCACATTCTCAAACACAGAGAAGAGCAGGATGAGGAAGTTAACCTAACGCAGCCTAGAGGCCCACACCAAGTTAATGGCTGACAAACACTAAGCCCATCGTTCATCTCTTCTGACTCCTACCGATGCTGGCAATCCACTGAGGAACCTGACTTAAGAGCACACTTTGACACAGTCCAGCAATGAATTATTAACTCTGGCAGAAGCCACAAGTGTCAACCAGGAGCAATCGTGAGCCTTCTATGACAATTAATGAGAATGTAATTATCAATGCTCCTGCTTCTCACAAAATGTCTCCAAATTCCCCATCACACAAAGCCCAAAGGGCACCAGACAGACATGCACGTCCACACATATGAAAGCACAAACAATTCTGTGCTTTTATTTTTATTTCTTCAGGGTTGCATTATCAGTTGCGACAGGTCTGAGAAAAGAAAGCTCTGCCTTGCCACTTGCATTACAGCAATTATACATGGATTTGAAACACTAAGAGTCACATATGAAGAACTAAGTCCATATTTTTAACAGTAATTCAATCCATGCAGTCACAGCCTGCAGCTGCAGCTGCCTGCAGCTTCAGAACCATCCTTTCCCATGTTACATCACACAGCAGAAGCTGTTTGCAGCCCAGGGCCTAACCGGGCACATACACAGAAGAAGCTGTGGCTCCCAGCCTGCTCACCAACAGTGGACAGATGAAGATAGATGAATTTACCTCTTATGACAATGAGTGCTGCCCTAAAGGATGTCCCCAGACTCCTTTTGAAAGGCATGGGGACCACTGTGCAATTTGGATGTAATCTGTGGGCCTTCAGCAGCACCCCAACTTTCAGGAAGAACAACTTGCTCAACCCTCTGCCAAAGGAATCTAGACAGCTCCCCATATTAAATCACAATGTGCCAAGAGACAACAAACACTAGCAATGGACCGAATTTGACCTGCTGAATGCCAAGATGCACAAGGATGTTTGCTTGGGATGGGATACCATGCAGTTCTGAAATTTGCAGTGAAAAGCCAGGACGAAGACAACATTTTGGGTTTTCCTTAGCACAGAAGCTAAACTTGTGCTTTTTCTTTAATTACAACTGCCGACTCTGAAGAAAGTGGCACTAGAACTTCTGGGCAGCATGGGAAATGAACACCCACAAGCACACTTGTTAAACTGAACCACAGCAGTGCCTGACTGCTTTGTCAAACCATCCTCGTGTTCCTCACACTGAAAGCACAACTGAAATCAGTATTGGCATCTCAGCAGGCTTAATTAGAAGTCAGGTCTACTCTATTCAGGTCTTTATACTGTGCTCATTACATTAATATCCAAGTGCCTTCCAGTCCTGCATTAAGTGACGTGACTAACATCTGTCAACGTTGTTTGTTCTCTTCTCCATTTCCTGGAAGAGTGGAAACACAGTGTTCAAGCGGATCATGGAACAGTCAGCAAGTGGGAAGGGAGATTTCTCCAGCCGTGGCTCACACAGAGTATGGCCAAGTCTGCTTGTTTATTGGTTTTATATCACCGTCATCAGCAGAATGATTAAAAGCACCAGGTCTCCTCCCAGCAACATTTCCGTGCAGGATTGACGTGATTGGAAGACAAGCAAAAATCTGTCCTTTGTGGACCAAATTAAATCATTTGGAATTTTATCACTTCATTTCTCTGCCTGAATCTCCTTGCTTTGTCATCTTACATTAGATAATACTGAGGATACAACTTCCAGCGGAGGAAATAAAAGCGTCCATCTGTTGAATTTGACTAAAAAGGACAACAAAGGTATGAACAGCTTATCCTGCACTTTAATCCCTTCCAGAACACACCACATCTTAAAGCTACAGAGGTCTCACCTGGATATCGAAACTAGAAGACTAAAGTCAGTACTTACTTCTTTTGTATTCATGTGCCTTTCACCTTTCCCAATGATCTTCCATCTGTCTATCTCTATCCTTTTGATGCTGAAAGTGCTTATGTCACCATTGCTTCTGAGTTATCACCCAGTAATTTTTTGCAAAGATATTGGTGAGGACTGAGACAGCTAGAGAATGGGAAGAGTCAGAAGGAAAAGAACTGGACAGGATCAAATCTTAAAACTCAATTGAGATGAAGGATTGGCAATGCTACATGTCTTAAGGTCGGGTAGCTGGTGTTAGGCAGATGCTTCCAGTAAAAGCAATTGCCTAGAGAAAGGTCCAACTCAAGAACATAAACTTGGTAGGGATTGGGAAACAATGGGCTGCCAGGGATGAGACCTTCCACACCACCTTCTCCCCAGTTGTCCATCCAAACCTCCAAAACTGAAGGTAACAGAAGCCCATTGAAACTGAGTCACCAACTGTTGGATTAGAAGAAAAGCGAGGACTCATTCCAGGCGAGTGAAGGGAATACACAGAGCTTTCATTTAATGCAATGTGCATAGCCATACAAAATGGGGATTAGTCTCCCACAAAAAAAGAACAACCTTTTCAAGTGTATAGATAAAGAGACTCTCAGGAAGGGACAGAGGCTGACTCAGAAAACTATTAAAAGGACAAAGTGACTTTCAAATAGAGGTCACTAGTTCAGACATGAACTAGATCAGCAGTGGCCAAGACTAAAGCATGTAAAGACTGATTAGTGGTGTAAATAAAAATGTGTTGTTAATCCTCCTTGAGCTCCTGCTACACAGGAGCCCATACGGCAAGATCCATGCAGAAAGCAATGCAGAATTTACTTTCGGTCCAGACTCAGAGAAACAGACAGGGCTTAGGTGGGTACCCAGACACCAAGTGCCTGTCCCCAGTCAATGCAGAACTGTGACAGCTGCACTGCTCCATTTGCTTAAAATGGGTAAGTTATTCCTTCTAGTCAGGACACTATCTTAGTGTGCTCACGTTTGTTGCTGGATACATAGCATCAGATACTGCACTGAACAACACCCACTTAGCATCTGTAAACAAGCACTAAGATCACATTGCAGGTTTCGGGTATTATTTCGTCAGAGAATTTTCCTGTGAAATTACTTTGCTGATTCATTAATGTCATACAACTCACATATTCATGAGAAACAGACCACCAAATGTCATTTATCCTTTCCCCCAACACTGATCAGAAGAGGCTCCAATTATCGCTAGAGATCTCACAGCACTGCAGACTCAGACATGTACATTATGAGAAGCCTTACTGCAGAACATCCTTCCAGAAGATGCCCAAAGAGGATGGACAGGATTCCAAAACATACATTTCACTAATGAAAAGCAGCAAACACACAATATTTAGCACTCAGGAGGTACATCTAGTGATGCAGGTGCTTTAACTTTGGTCATCAAGCACAACTTAGGTGTCTCCCATCTATCTTCACAAGGAATTGCAGCTCTAATGCCACACCATGCTGTTAAACACAGACATCCAGTGAAGCACTATCCTTCTCATTATTATTGGGCACAGTAAAACAGGCTGCAGATGTATTTACCAGGGAGTTTGTGTCAAACTACCCTCCACCTACTATTCATTAAGAAAACACTTCCTTGTGGACCTGCAGTTTCAGTAGCATAGTCATCATTATACAAATCAATGCATACTTTTATATAAAAATATTTGTTGCAACTCAATTATAATGTAGCATATTATTCATAGACTATTACTGAACTAGGGTCCTGCAAATAGCATTAATTCCTGTATGCATTTATTGGAAGTAAGGACATGCTGGAGGCAAATATACAGAGTACTTAATTTCCTTTTTAAAGAAAACTTTTATTAATATTTGTTCCAAACAAGATCTTTCAGTTGCTGAAGTTTAATACTACACAAAATGCATTTTCCTTAGGGTCCTCCATTATCAGCAAGGCTCTTGCGTTCTTTCCACAGATTTTCTTTGCTATCTAATTTGAGAGACTTGGGGGTTTGGCATTCAAGGAATGCAATCAAATCATGCCCCTTCCAGGCCTTCCGGGACACCTATTAATTCACCCTCCTGTAGAGAGGGAGTTTATCATCTTTTGCAATTGCTAGTATCTAAAAAAGTAGAACAGGGCAACTTAAATTGGCATTGCAATTATTTAAAGTCTATAAATAGCTGTTGCCATAATATTAATTAAATTGCTATATGGTAACGTCCTTTCTTTTCTACCTTTTAAAGCTAAACTCTGAATAAGTCAGGTAACCTGGGACCATGCCATACAAGAGTCCATGGAAAATGAGTACAAATGCTTAGAAATTGTATTGTACTTCATACAAAGATGAGCTGAAAATCTAAAGTAGCTTGTTATGTTCTATCTTTCCCAGTTGGTATGACAGAGAAGATACTAATTTCCAAACTGCTTTATCACCTGTCACCCAAACTCAAAATTTTGAAAAATCACCATAAAATTCCACAGACCAACCACAGTAATTTAATGGATATGAACTGCATAGGGAAAAAAAATCTGAAAGTTCTTCTCCAACATCTTTGTACATTTTGGAAAGATGGTGAACAACGGCAACGGCCACCTCTGCATGGAACTATCAGATCTGTCAGACTACTGAAACAGGGGAATGGAGAAGGTCAGAGCAGTAGGGAAAGAAACACTAAGTCCAAGATATTCCATGGCAGAAAAGTCAATACAAATACCAGCACAAGCTTCATCATGGTAATTATACCACTCACATTGGTATTTGCTCAGATGGAGCAATTGCTACGACTTCCCAGTGAGAGAAAAACATCTATTTTTTTTGGCAAAAGTATCATACTATTTTCTTTTTAAATGGTGACCTCTTAACCCTGCCTTAAAAAACTTTATTATTTAATGGAAAGCTGAAATGACAGGAAAGGGACTATGGCAAGTCTTGGCTACAAGTCTAAGAGAAAGAGAGATTAAGTAATGCTCAGGAGAGTAGCCAGAGGGCAAACTTTTGGCTCCTCATCTTTTGTCAAGTGTTTCCCCTCACAATTGGGAGAGCAGAAAGTTATTTTGGTCTCCCTTAATTTCCAGTACTTCCAGCTGCAGTGACGTATTTAGACTTTGTGTAATTATTGGTTTTGATAGCAGGTTGTAGCAAACAGGAAAACCACCTGACAGAACCAGATAGCTGAAAATGCCATTTTCCACCAAAAGTGTGTCCATGCCACCACCCAAAACCACAGACATGCATAACCAAAACAAGCTTAATCCCTTCTGTGTTGTGAAGGTCTGTGTTTCTATATAAGGGAGAGATGGCTCCCAAGGATCCCAGGTTACCTGTACCAGGGCAATTAGAAAGGAAGAGTTTGGGGTCACTTCTGGCTCGCCACAGCAGCAAATGATTCATAGCAATTAAAGGTGCCATCCTGTCTACCTTATCAATACAAGAAAGTCACCTCAATTATCAAGACAGCTGCTTTCTACAGGATTGTTCCTGTGCAAGAGAAATAGCATCAGGCCTTCCATACCCATCTCTGCAAAACCTGATATGGTCTTTTCTGAAAGAAAACTGGCCATCAGTAGCACGGCCCTGAGACTTGAGCAGAAGAGATCATGCCAAACATCAGCCATTAAACCAAACTGGGAAGTACCCTGGGAACTCAGCACAGGTTACTGATGGTGCTGCAGGGAGGAGAGGGCACGCCTCATCTCACATCTGAGAAGCATTACCCAATGACCACAACACACATTTTTAATGGGTACTGCTACTAACATACAACACACTTGTGAAGGTGTTTTTATACAAATAAAAAGCTTTCCTCTAGGAAAAACAATGACTAGTTTAAAATGAGTAAATTAGAGTCAGTGATATTACTCTACATCCCTGAACGTCTGTCAGCAGCTCAGCAAACGCTGGGCACGTCAAATATGAAAGGTGACAAGTTTCAAGAGGCACAAACCTCAAAACATCAGGACTTCTGCCAGCCTCTGTCTGTCTTCTTTTCAGTGTCTCCTGCTTCAGAGGTTCATTTCAGTATGTGAAGGTTAACAAACACAAAACAAGGAAACTCAAGACTTGCCTATTTATCTTTTTTTTTTTTTTTTTACATCCAAACCACATTAGTATTTCGGATAGACAAATTGTGTTATAAATGCAGGATTTCAACATTCTGGCACCAGGCCTACATTTTAATGGACATTCAAACACTAACTAAGGAAATGGTTGTGCATTAAGCCTATCAATAAGTCAACAATCAATACATCAGTATTGCAATAAAAATACAATGCACCCTTTATAACTGTTGCTGGCCTCATCCTTCTTTGTCAAGCTCAAGTCTTAATAAAAAAATAAGAGTCTTGAAGCAAGAAATGAAGCACATACTATTTCACAGTCATTAAGCATTTATCTTAAAGTCTAGATCTAATTGGTCCTCTGAACTGTACAGATTTTTGTTTTTCAACTGTGTTCTGAAAGGGCAGAAGAGTTGGGAATAAAAAGGACAGAAGTTCAGACACAAAATTAATCAAGCAGGTCAATAGGTAAGAGCAGCAAAATAAAGAAACCTCAAACAGCTAAGCCCCAAGCAACTGCAAATTAGGAGCTATTTCCAACTTTATCTCCAAAAAGCATCTCAGTCAAAAGAAAACAAAAAAGAATCCCATCAAAGCATACTAACATGTGGGTTTTAATCCAATTCATAGATTTTAATTGCCTGCACAACATCAGTCCTGCACGATCCCCCAACATATCCTATCAGTTTGATCAAATGAAGCCAAAGGCAGTCTCTGCAGAGCACAAGTTTTGCACATCCTCTGGAAAGCATGAGCATCAGGCCATATTGCTCTGCAATAGAACAAATGCTTTAAATTTAGTTAACTCTGGCTTCCAATTTGGAGCCATGGCCACAATGCTGAGCCATCACTGTATTTCGTAACAGTGGAAAAAAACTCCACAGTTTCTGGGTGCTTGGAGCAGCTGCATACGTTTGCAAAAAGGTTCAGGGTAAGCCTGTTTTACAGGAAGAAATGCTGGCAGACATTGATCCAATCCTGTGAAAACTGAATGGAAAAACAGGAGGACAAAACCAATTAAATTGATCATTTTTATCTCCACAGCCTAGTAAGCTCAGTACTGAAATGGAACTTCATCATGGAATGGCTAAGCCAGCGTAATAGCTTGGGTAAACAAGCCAACTGAATTCTCCATTTTCTTCTCCGAGTCTGCAAATACACAGAGGGAAACAGAGAATGATTGTTTCAGAAATCCCTCCACAGATCCCTTACGTTTATTTGCTAAAACTATCTTGCATCCCTGGGGTTTCAGCTATAAACAAGCAGAGAGCATGGCTGGGAATTTGGAAAGACTTTTTGCTGTTATTTTGAAGTCAGGGCATCTGCATCTTGAGGTTGAGCTCTGCGAAAGGAGCCGACGTTGCAAGTCTAGCAGGCAAGGGACAGGAATACCCAAGTCGTCACAGACCACAGAGCAGTTTGCCAGTGCACAATCCAAGCTCAGGAGCAGGGTATGTGCCCAGCAACAGGCTAGGCCAGACCTCTGACCATTAGGTTTTGCTACTTCATCTCACTCTCTCTACATGAGGCACATCTTAAATAATCCATTCCTAGTGAGAGTCACACTACAAAATACTGCTGCATAAAACGATTATATTGGGTAGCAGGCAGTATCTGTATTGACCAAAGTTTTAGCCTACAACTCTAAACAACTCACAGTTTAAAGGGTTTTTGCATGGCCACAATTTGAGCTCAGAGCAGCAACTAACAGCAGTCTTTGCCCAATTTCAGCTCAGAGAAGTTGAAGATCTGCAGTCCAGATTGGTGACAGTCACTGCAAGTGTCTTAATAACAAAAGGGTGGTTTCAGCAGAGCTGCCACGGGACAGGTGTTTGTAGCACAGCTCCAGTTTCTTGTTTAAGGTGGGGAAAGGAGCTCTGATGAGAGTCTGTACCACAGGGGCTGCCAAGGACTGTGCTGCTCAGCACTGCCAAACCAGAAAACTACTGATGGAGAGAAACAACCTTATTTTTCACAAGGTCTGGTGGTATCTGAGGTAGGGAAGTTAGAGGCCAGTTAAATGTTGTCCAGTGTTGATCAGGACTGTGAACAATAAAGAGGTCTGAGGAAAGATCACAAAGGAAAACATCCCTATAAGCTTCCACTACAGAATCTCACGATCTTATGAGAGCCAGTGGTAAATGCAACTTGTAC
Organism: Atrichornis clamosus; assembly: GCA_013400975.1. NCBI lineage: Eukaryota > Metazoa > Chordata > Aves > Passeriformes > Menuridae > Atrichornis > Atrichornis clamosus. Next base: position 148,140 of record WBMZ01003775.1, read on the forward strand.
TTCTCAGCTGAAGAAATTGATGCATTAGGATGGCATTTCCTGAACTCAAAGTCAAGCACAAAAATCATGACAAAAATTGGATCAAAATCCAGCTTTCCCAATTTCCTGCAATGAAAAGCAGCTGCCACAGAAGGCCATTTTCTAAGTAAATATATTCATCAGGGGGTGCCAGTCAGGCAAGGATCCAAAAATTCAAGGGTCAGGTGCTATTCAATATTTGAATCAGTACAATAAAACACTGCATAAATATTTAAACTGGCACTCCTGCTCCAAAATACTCTTGGAACATATTTCAGCCACTTGCTTTCAAAGTTTGTAATAGACACATTCCCTTCTTTCTTCTGTCCTGTGGAACCTCTGAAAAAACCCCATTTCCTGTTCATCCACAAACAGCAGTTTGCTGGTTTGTTTTGAATATGCTGCTTTCAGTCAGCAAGTACAAATGGAAAAATCTCAAGTGCTGAAATCCTATATTCTTGGCTCTTTATGAGCTCTTGTTCTAAATCTGCCCTCTGTTCCCCAAAAAAACCCAAATAAAAAACCAAAACCTGAAACTCCAGAACACTCTCCATTTTTACATCTCATTTATAACCTCTGCCTTCAAAAGCTAATTGCTTGGGCTCCATTTCAGTTGTTTTCAGAAAGTGTGCTATAAAACAATGTAAGATGAAATTTGCCATTAGACACAAAGTATGCAAGATGTATATTTACTTAGATCTCAGCATAGATCTCAAGAAGTCAAAGGCCAGGGACAAATGCATTTTGATATTCCATGTGCAGTTGAACTCCCAATTGTTTCAACTTGACATAGAAAAAAATATCATGTCAGTCATAAAAGTAAGTTATGCTTATGAACTTGTAGGGCAACAATTCCCTACTGTCAGTCACCACCTGCTGCCCTGCCCAGTCCCTGCTTTTAAACTACACGACATTCAATGAGCTGGAAGTTGCTGTAACTGGAGATAGAAGCCAAGCAGATGAGCACAGCCAATAACTGGCTGCACTCTCTAACAATTCAATACATTGAATTGCAGCTCTGCTGGAGATTCCAGTCCTGAGATCTCCACAGTTACACTCAATACTGATTTGCATTAACCTGTTCCTATTTCAGCCTTCACTTCCCTGTGCTTCCATGTCCTAGGCCTGTCAATGTACCTAAGCTACAAAATAGCTGAAGTTTCTCTTGAAGATAAAGTTTAAAAGTCTTTTAAAACATATTTCAATAACACATCTTAAGAATCACTAAGGTTTTTTTGTAATAAACACATCTAAATATCAACCACAGAAATTTGACATTGCATCTGACACCTGCAGAGTTTTGCTTCTACTCCTGGTAGCAACAGCTTGTTCAGCAGATGCTTCTAGTAGCACCTAGGCAAGTTGTACAGAGATTAATAGTAAAAACAAACAAACAAAAATCCAGACCCAAACCACACCCAAAAACCAAGCAACAAAAGACAACTCTTCCTCTTTCAGTTTCGCTGGGCTATCAGAAGTAACAATTAACTAAATTTTTGGTATTAATGCAAAAGGAAACTCTGATGATCCCACAGGTAAGATTACTCTGACAGACTGTACCACAGTATACCAAAAGACTCTGAATTCATACAAACACTTCAAAAGGTAGTGCTGCACTTCAATTATTTATATTTATGATGGCCCTGAAAAAGAAGAGTCCAGTCCAGTCCACAAAGGAATTAGCCGTGAGACTGTCAGTCTGAGCAAGCAAGATTTAGTCTGTGAAGCTGTGCCCATCAGTGAAGGCTAGACTCATGAACTCACTACACTGATTTCACAAATGGTATTGGAAAGGCCAGTACTTCAGCCTTTCAGAGCTGGCACTTGGCAGGGCCAGCCGCCTTACACTAAGCAGCATTACTGTGTGACCACGTGGAGGCCTCTTTGTGAGAGGAAGAGGTTGACACCTGTGGTGCCAACACTCCTGATTTGCTCTGGAAGCTGTAAGTTCATTTTATTTAAGATAATTAGTCAATACTACACAGCAAGGCCAATGATCCAGTTTTATAACTGTACCAAAGGGTTGTTTCAAGACGTAAAAAACTTGAGTAAAATAAATCAATAAGCTCAGGACTTGTTTAAACTGAGGTCCTACCTACCTACTCTCCCTGCATAAATTCACATATTTAACAGAACTCCTCAGCTTCTCAATGAAGTGCTTTAACTACACATTCAGCTTACAAAAACAAACTGCAACACTCTGAAAAATAAATTGTCAAAGACACAAAAACCCCTTTTCTTTAGTGACATGTGATAGCAATTCAATTTCACTGTCTACTGCGTGCATTTTCCATACAGCAGAGAGGTACAGGATACTGGTCATGATAGTTTTCAATTTATCACTCTGAAACTTGTGTTACAAAAAGGATGAAATCAGCAAGCCATTGCCTTTGACACTAGAAAGAGCCTCACTAACAGGAAGGTACAGCCTGCTTGGCTGTCTATGCCCTGCATTGGCATGGACAACCAGATTGTAACTCCTGCACCAGATGCAGTGCAACAGCAAGTCTTTGCCTGTATAAACTGCTTAAAGTCAATTAATCAACATATAAAAGACTGCCAGCATAAACCATTTCCATTTTAAGCGGTGGACATCCTTCTCCTTCAGCATCTGACCTGTCAGTTTCAAAGTATCAGAAAATAACTGATTTTTCTGGCTGGCCACAACCATCCAGCACTCTTGCCACAAGACAAACACTGGATTTGCAAAAACCATTACTAAGGTGTGTTCTTTCCTGCAGATGACACCAAACAGGGGTGCTGAAGGTAAAAGGATCCACCTCAGAGGTCTGCATAAAATCAAAGGATTTAGAAACTCCTCCGCGATGGCAAGACGAACCTTCTCTGGATCCACAGGGGCACTTCCCACATGCAACATGTTCTGCTGAGCTGTCTCTGCAACAACACGAGTCCTTGAATTGCGCTTCCCACCTTCCTCTCTGAATATGTGGTTTCAAGCAACATTTGTTGCCAGGATGCATTGCTAATACATAATATATTGGCTGGAAATTAGTATTTCATCTCAGAGAGAGAAAATGTTACAGGCACTTCTTCCGAGGCAATGCATGTCGAAGAGTTTGAGGAAAAAAATTTTTAAGACAAACAGAGCAAACCTACAATCAAGAGGAGACAGATCCATTGAGACAAACAACTAAATCCTGCCCTTTAAGACACACTGCAGATTCAACCCCCTGTGGGAACAAGATCTGTTCTGCTATTCTGCTGCAGAAGAATGTTATTTCTCAAAGCTTAGCTCTGGGTATTTATTATAGGAATAACTTCTGACTGAAGAGCAAGACTGACTTCTCTTTTCCTTGGTGAGGCTTTGCAAAAGGCATTCCATTTCTGGCATTCCTGGAGATAGATGGACTCATACATAATGTTTCCTCCCCAAATCCAGCACCCCTCAATATCAGCAAGAACCATTCAGCCTTTAGAACAAGCCCCAGATTCTTTTCACACAGGTGACCGTCCTGCTGACTCGGTGAACCTGCCCTACACCACGGTCAGGAAAGCCTAGAGCTTCCCAGCTGCCTTCTGACAGCTCTCGAGAGACACAAGGTAACACCCCTTACATGCTGGAGACATTCCTCTGAGAGAAAATGCCAAAGCAAGCAAATAAAACCCAGAGGAAGGAAGGACAGAGGAAGAGAAAGAACTAACAAGTCTGCTACAGTGACTAACAGAGTGACAAGTTACCACAAACTCTTAGCCAAAGATTTCACACTATTAGTTGATGGAAATCGTTCCCAACTCAATTTCCCCTTGCTCCAGCAACAAGTCAAAGGAGGTGTCCACCTGGAGTGCTTATTTTCATAATTCACTAAAAAAAAAAACCCACAAAAAAAGAAACCAGTGTTTTCCTCAGAAGAGCAAAAGAATAAAAACAAAAAGACATTAGAAAAGGTAGAGAATAAGGCACCTAAGGGTATGAAACCACAGACAAACAATAAAACATTTAGCATAACTTTAACTAATTATACACAGCACTGTCATGCCCTTCATCTTACCAGCAAATATGAAGCAAAAACATTAACCTCAAGTCAAACAGCAAAACAAAAATAAGAGAAGTGATATTGATTCACTGCATCTGTTGAGTAATCAAGCTTCTTACCATTAGCAATGAGCTGTAAGTTTTCTGGATAAGCCATTTTTAACCTTGGAAAAATTAAATCAAGATAGATGGGGACTAAAAGAAATATAGCATGGTTAGATCTATGAAAAACAAACAAACCAACCAGAGTACACGGTCCAAATGTGTAATTCCACAACAAGATGGATCTTTGCATCCAGCTTCCAGCATTTAGCTTTCACTAGGACCTAAAGATGGTCACGGTCTCATTTAGTCAAGACAATGGTGAATCTTTTGACTACTGCATTAGCACTTACTTCAGATTCATTAAAACCTTCAGGTTTTTGTATCTACTTAATAGACAGAGTAAAACAATTTAAATATGCCATTTTCTGCTACAAGCCTTGGGGCAGGAAGGAAATAATGAATGTTTCAGAGTTACTATATGGTAACCATAGCAGGCAAATCAATTACTGCTCAGAGGATCTGGAGGTAAAACGTAGGTTCTACTATCTATTTGAAATGTGGGTTGTTTTTTTCCCCTCTCCATTTCCTCCCCCATTCTCTTCAGAAATTTCTTTTCTCATACATTAGAATCTGGCCAAAAAAATCTTCCCGGCTTGCAAACACATTTAGAGATAAGGACTTGTCATGATACTGTACAGAATTCCCACCTGTGCACTCCCATCTATCCAAGATTAAAATCAAAACCTTCACAGATTACTACTACTGCCTTTCACACTGAGTTTGGCAACACAAAACATCATTATCAGAAAAACCAAACAACAATGTGGTGTTATCAAATGCATTGTGTAAACTGGATTTACACCCTCAGAAGAGAAACTGCAGGACAGATTTGGGGAATTGGCAAAAGCATGTGACATGAGCTGGGAACACTTCTGGAATGAGTAACATTAAAAAAAAGAAACCAAATAAGAGCTGGTACTTTAAATGAAGTAAGTGTTCTAGAAAGGGCAAATCTGGAAATCCAGTTCATATAGGTCTGAACAAAAAGGAAACAATGTCTATTTGAACGATGCCAAGATCAAGACCAATAAAAGGGGGGAAAAAATTAACACAATCTGTAATTGGATTGTGGAATTTACCACCACAGAAGATGGCAAGGCCAAAAACATAATGGGATTAAACTGACTCAGTACATATATGGATACTGACAGTACCTAGAGCTGGGTTTAACACTAAAACTGTGGAAAGAATTATTATTCCTCATGCTTCAGGGATAACCAGTCTCTAACCACTAGGGAACAAGCCAAAGCCTAATAAAGCAAGCAGGTATCCCCATGAACATCCTTGTCAGTGTTTCTCCTCCAGGTTATCCAGTGCTGACCATAAGCGTGTAAAGGCACCCAAAGAGATGTGTCCAAAACGCAATCTAAGAAATCAATCATGACACCTTTAGTTTCAGCTGATCCTGTATCCCTGATTCAAGTCTAGGATAGCCAACTGAAGGATTCAAAAAGGTTTAAAATAAAGCTGCTGAAATTGAAACTAAGCACTGAGGTGTTTACTACCACTTTTCGTCTTTAACCAGCTTTTGAAGAGTGCTTGTGTGACACTGGCAAGCCTTCCCTTTGCTCCCTCAAAAATACCAAGCATGAGAAAACCTCTCTCCCCTTTCCCACCTCCATCCCACAGTAGACACTGAAGATAACACATAATCCAAAAACAGATGCTTGAAAAGCATAGTCCACAGAGATTTTCACTGCAGTCACAACAGCTGGCAACACGATATTTTATTCCTCTATTAAGTTATTTTAAAACTAAATCTCTCCAAACTTCTCAAGCCATTTTTACCAAGCCAACAATTAAGTATGCTGTTGCAATTAAGTTAAAAATGATCTGTTAGCTCTGGCTCATAATGCTGCATAAGCATTTTGGTGCTTCTGCTGGAAGCACCATGCATCTTGCATGCTTGCTGAGATACAAATAATAGAATGGTATAGAAAATCTCCAACTCATCTCCCTAAGCTTCTTTCAGTCATTTCCACATGCAAAGAAAACCAATGAGACATTTCACAGTAACTGCTTTTTGTTTAAACAGTTTAATTTTTTAGCTCAAAGCAAGCAAATAACTCTTTTGCACCCAAAATACTGTCAAAGCAGGGACTTCAGTAAGAGTGGTGAGGATGTAATACATGAATTCAGAGCAGAAAAGCAAAGGGATTGAATACAACTGGAGTAAAAAAAAAAAAAAAAAAAAAGAGAGTGGAAGAAAGATGAGAAATAAAGGATAGAAAAGAAAACAGAAAGGAAACAGTGAGAACAGAAGTTGTGCCAAAAATCTAAATCAGTGAAACAAATGCATGTATCCTTAGTTTTACCTCAAAAGGCTGCAACTTTCTTTCAGGAACACATCTTGGCAGGAATAAGAATTTCATTTTGACTTCAAAAAGGAAAGTTAAAAAACATCCATGCACACAACCCAAACATTTCTTCCGCAAACTGCCAAATTTTAAGGCTGCCGTTTTGCATGGGGAAGCTTACGTACATCCACAGTTTGATGCCCAGTCATTGATAAACTGCTGACACTTCTTAGTTAGTGACTGTTTTAAACCAAAGCTTGATAATGCCCAGGATTAAGATTTTGGATGTGGAGTCAAACTGACTAATTACAACAGGGGCGAGGAGGGCAAGCACAACAATATTCCTGTGGCCTTTCCCAGACTGCTAAATTATCCAATGGTTTAGCAATAAACCCCAGAGGAATTCATCAGTGGAGAAACACTTTCAAGAGGCTTGAGTAAATGAGGGGACCTTGAGAGAGAAGGGGAGGGAGTTGAACGCTGCAGCAGCTGCTGCTTTTCCTAATAAATTTGATGAACTGCCTCACTGAATACAAAGTGTCGAGGGTTTTATGCTGTTTGTGACCACAGGAGTTCAGCGAGGGAGTTTGGCCTACTCACATTACAGATTTCCCTTACGGAACAGTGATTCGCTCTGTACAGCTCACAGCACCATGAGAGATTGGTTGAGAAAGATGGTCAAGACAATACTCATGTAATAAAGACTAGCAAAAAACCCTGCAAAAACAATAGATCAGGAGAAAGGTAACAAATTCACCTTTCTTACAGGTCAGCTCCAAGCCCCTCTGTCTCATTTCAGACAAGTTTGCTGAAGATCAGAATCCTTTTTTTCCTACTGTAGTTGGGAAACTTTCTTTACTTCTCTTTTCAGAAGAGCTAAAAAACCATATTGATTTAAATAGGTAAATGTTCATTTTATAGCTTAAATCCATTAACCCACTGCTACACTGGAACTGAAAGCTTCTGCCATCTGTGAAAAGTCCCCTCAACAAGACATTTGTACGGCTGTGAGCAGTGCTTCCCAAAGACAAGGGCTTCCATTTCCAATTTCCACAGAGGCACTAGGTTGTCATACCAAGGTCCAGGGAGAAAACTGGATTGCTTTAAAAATAAAATACATAAAAAAATAATACCCCCACCTTCAAACTGTGGTCTTATTATGCTTCTACTGTATAAAATGCTGTTCATATATTAGAAATGTCATTTACCTTCCTCTTAATTTTAGACCTTTTTACACCTTAAATGCAATGCAGACGAAGTGGGTTCACTTCTGTGTATAATCAGTTCCACTGTGAAAATCCAGCACAGTCCTGCAAATCTTTTACTTCAGAGTTATAATCAAGGCACTGGAAAACTCCAGATCCTCTCCTATAAGGTCTGTGGTTTATCTGTAATGGTTTTAAAAATGTTACAAAACAAAATGGGAGTTGTGCTTTGCGAAAGCTACATTTGAGCCTCAAATACATAAAAAACCCCATTTATTTAATCCAAGTAACTGTTCTATCCCATGATATGTGGAGGAGGCAAACTGTCAGGTTGTAAGAATTTGCATCTCAGCATTGTTTCTTCTCACCAATCTGTAAAAACGCAGAGATAAAACCATTCTACTACACTTTTTCCAGCACCATGAAAACACCAATTCTAACAGTTCATTTGCACATGCTGAGCACACATTGCCTAGGTTAGTAGTCAATACAAGACCTCAGCAAGCACTAAATTAATGGGACAGCATGACACTAAGAGGAACCACGTTGCCAGAAATGACATCCTCCTGGTTAGATGCAACACAGATCCTGAAAGTCATTAATGATGCCACAGTTCTTCCTGCAATAGTGACATTGCTACAAGCAGGGTCTTGGTGAAATTCTGACTCAGATCCTCACATCCGGGTTTGCTCCTGAGTTTCAGCTATTAAAGGATGCTGCAATGCTACCAAGAGTACCAGAGATGTCCACATCTCAGCACAGGATCCGTGATGTCCAAACTGCATTTTATACTGCATTTGCTCCTTCACAGGAGTACGAGTTAGAAATTCAGGTAGAAATTGGAACAATTTTCATCCAAGGGCAGAGCTACACAGCAAAAGGAACAATACAGGGGAAGGGGAATGAAGTAAATATTATGACTCAAAATCTGGTATCTGTTTTAAGATGTTTGAAGTATCTTAAAAGTCTACAGTTGTACCTATTTGAGATGCAAAGAACATATCTGGATTAAGCAGACAGGAAATGTGAAATGTGCCAGGACATAGCAGAATTTAAATAGATCAATAAACACAGCTACTAGAACAAGAGTTCCCAATTTTTCCATCTCATGACCTTGTACTAGCATAAAGTTTTGAAATGTCCCTTTCATACCCTCTTGTTTACCCATGACAAAAGAGAAAGGCAGATCACACCTCTTCTCTCCCTGTTCCCAACCCCTTAGGGTTAGGCATCTATGATCAGAACCATGATGAAGTAGAAGATCACCACATAATTACTCCAATTAGCATGCAACCAAGGCAACAAAATAAATCTGAAATAATTCAGTATCATAAAATTTACTGAATTACTGTAATCTGGCCAACTAATGAAACACCTGAGTATTCTACATTAAATGTGCCGTGGTTTGGGCTTTTGAGGGGTGTGCGTGTTTGTTTTTAAAGTTAATAAAGCCAGGGTAATTTAAAAATGCACTATTAAACTATGCTGCTAAAGCAGTAATGAAAAAGCAGCAGAGAAAACTGCTGCTTAGATGTAAACTATGCACATGAGGGAAAAAGTGACAGGCAAAAAACCCCAACCAACCAAACATCCAAACCCCTGAAGTAAATTCCCAATGTTTTGGGCTTTACTTTTTTCCTCAATTGTTTTTCTCTACAGCATTATTCACTCATCTACCCGATGCCAAAAGGAAAGAGGGTCTTTTGTTTTGTGTGTAGTTTTTGCTTTGTTTTGTGATTTTTTTATTCCTTTTAGCTTTGAACCAAAACAAACCCCAAAACCCCATGCTGGCTAAGAACTAGAGAAGCCTGCACTCTTAAATCCCAGTCACATCCCAGTCTACACACACCTTGGCACTTCCCAGGGCATCCTTTAATCAGCACAGGCCTTGGGAGGCTCAGGGCCAGCCCGTTCATTCAGAGGGGCCCTGGGAGACCGTCAGTGTCAGGAAGGTGGCAGACAGGCCACTGATCCCCTGGCTGCCTCGCCAGGGTTGTCAGCTGCTGGAGGCCCTGCAAGCCTCATCACCCAGCAGAGAGCACAGGCAGGCTGCAGTTTATGTACAATTGTTACATGTTACTCAGAAGAAGGAGACATCAAACACATCAGAGATGAGCTGAGGAAGTTTCTGTAATTTATGTTTCCAAGGTCCACACGCCTTAGCTCTATTTGCTGCATGTCAAAATACTCATTCATTCCCCACCACCACTCTCTTCAATTGTGTTAAAACTGCCTCTGGCCACATTTAATTAGCAGGATATTTATATTCTTGATTTACATGCCTAAATGTGTACATTAAGCCTCAAATCCTGAATGCAATCAGTGAGACAACCAAGGCAAAGAGATAGCAGGGTTTGATACTAACATGCACTAGTAACAGGAGGACAAAAAAAATTACTTCTAAGAACCTTCGTAGAGAAGTATTTTTGGAGCCAAACATTTCTACAGTTTTTTGAAGAATTCCCAACTATGACCACAAATAATACCTTTCATTCAGACTGCAGCAGTGCAAAGAAATCAAGAGCTAATGACCAATCCTTAGAAAAGCAAGGTTAAAGGTTGTCCTCTTGCATTCACCATCGTGGCTCTGCAATGGTTAAAAGGTCCCCACAGCTGTGCTGGCATCATCGATTAGGGTGAACAAGGAAGCGACAGAAAAATAAAGCCACCTTAATTTCAAGCTCCATTAGAACTGAAGGACTTGGGGGCGGGGGGAGAAATCAATGTTTGGCAAATGAGAAAGGACAAAATCTGCAAAAGGAAAAATGCATTTTCAGGCTAAGCTAATGCAAACAATGGATGGTGAACAGCACTTGAGGTTGGCCCTTTAAGGTTGTGTCAGCATTTCCATTTATAAACTCTGATTTTAGTTACACTCTAGTAGATTACCACAGGCTTTGGTATTATTCTAGCAGATACCACAAAGTATATCACAAATGGTAACATAAAATAGCAGTAAGAGCTCAACTGGTGAATAATGCACCCTTTCAGTACCTGATGTCAGAGTAAGAGTTTTTAAATTATGAGGTATACACAAACATACACACAAACGGAATATACAGTGCTGAGAGGAGCATCCTGGGACCTAGATTCTACCAACACTAAAGCAGAAGTCAAAGCTACCTTTGATACAAAACCTGTTTACAGTACTTTGAAAAGCTTGAAAATATCCCAGATACTTAATTTCAGTCTCTGTTGCCACTTGGACAGATTTCAGTCTAACCCTCTGCCCTCATTTCGATAAAAGCTCTTATTTCTGTATCTGGACCTCCAGAGAGCTACTCAGTTAATACTCTGAACATCAACACCCAGAATTCAAAAACAAACCCTAGCATGCAACCTTCCATTTCAGTTCTGCTTACATCAGAAGGCCAAGGTGAAACTGTTGTACAAATGAGATAATTCAACAAAATTTTCCTTCAGTGTAATAGAGCCAGGCTGTCACCTCAAACTTTCTAAGCTGATAAGCCATGCATGCAAGGAGAGCTCGTGTCTGCTTCTAGCATTCATTCCACTAATCTGCACAGAGCTGGACCAAGGCTGAAAAATGAGAGCAAACCCATTTTTTTAAATTACCACCATGACTTTGGGCTTAGATATTTCAAAACAAGCACACCGGGGATCAAATCTAGCATCAAGCCAATGTGACATGTTCAAAACACAAAGCCCACAGTAAAGCATAACATACACTGTGGCCAGTCAAACTATCTCAGCTGGAATAAACCAGGCCTTGATCTTGCAATTAACTCCTACCAGGTACCCCAAATCAGTTTGGCAGAGCAGCACTGAACCTCTCCCTGACCTCCATACAGAAACCAAACAGCACAAGTGCAGGGGCCAGGTCCCACCTCACATGTTACAACAGCACAGCCTTCCCATAGTCTGGGAATAATTTCTCCTCTGGCAGCCATTACTGCGACCTGAGGGGATCTGCTTGACGTGCTCACTAGCAGAGGACATCACAGTTTGCATCTTTGGAAGAGTGAAGAAATATCTTTTCTGAACAGAATGTCATGTTATGTTTACACACATATACCTCATCTCTGGGATACAGACTTTCATGATGAAGCCTTACCTTGGATTTTTAAAAGCCAAAAAGAAACAAACAAAAAGACCCAAGCATATAAATACATGCTAAATATGACATCAAGAATCACTTGACTAACACATTCAATTTTGAAAAGATTTTGCCAAAATAGGGTATCTTGACAATTTAGAAAAATCTTTATGAACTCATAGCATAAGAATTATTATAAACTGAATTTACTGCAAGAAGTGTTTGTTGTTCTGCATGCAATTTAAGAACATAAACTGAAATGAGAGAGGAAAAATACAAATTCCTATAATTTAATGGCAAGCCCAGAATCTTTTACATAATCTTCCCGGCCTGCTGCTCTAGTGGGAGACATTTCCTGGACTCACAACCCTTTTATGTGCAAGCAATCTACATTTTACAACTGATAAATAATTCAGATAATTAATTGAGCTGCAATTTGGTGCACTTTTTAGTCAGCACTATAGAGTACCATTTAAAGAGCTTCTGTACAGAAAGTCCCTCCTGCTTGTTAACCCAAGCAGAGACTTCTGTTAAGGTGAATTCTTAGATTCTCTTAACACTTTCTGAATATCTCACATCAGCATCCTGGGACTTCACGCCCTAGGATGCTCCCCTCTGATCTTTCTTGCTGTGTTTTACCCTCTATATAAGAAATAGGGTATTTCCTGGCACTCTCCTTCTGCAGTGCTGATTGCTATCATTTGAGAAATTGGATTCTAGCATATCTCTCTGTGCTGGCCTCCTACAGGCTGCTAGAACAGACTGCACTGGAAGAAGAAACAGAGACAATAAGTAAATGGTTTAGATAGGAATGCAGGAGAAGCCCAAGCGAACTGCTAGAGAAATCACTAGATGAAAAGGAGTGATGTGGGAACACGTGGCAGGAAGTCTAAAGAATATTTTCATGCTGTAAGAGCCTTGATAGAATTTAAAAGTCAGCAGAAACCTAAAATTCATACAATAAAGATTTAATCATATTTGTAACCTTCACATAACTGCAACAGTCAGCAAAGTCTAAGCATTAGGTCTGTGCCTCTGGCACATTAGAGGACTATCAGCAGTGTCTAACATGAAGGTCCTCCTACATAACTAACAACAAAAACTTAATAAAACTGTTCTGCATACCAGAACCTACAGATGAGTGTAGAGACTTGTCCCTATTCTAAGCAAGTAACTTTCAGGTACAGACCACTGTTGAAACCAGCCAGACAGCTTGAGATGTGACTGCAAACATCCTCAGACAGAGCAGAGGATGATGTTCTGTAAGGCAACATAAAAACCCTTGCAGCTGTTAACTGCAAAAACAATCAGGGACAAAATATTTAAAACTGACACTTCACTCATGTGCCTCCAAGACAATTCAAAATGGAGCCCCTTCCCACTGCAAATCACTTTTAGCTAATTGACTACAAATGCTTTCTGCATATGGCCAGCAAAAAAAATGTAAGATTCAAAGCACACAAGTATTAGGCCTCAGAGATGAGTCATTAAAGTGATCACTGATTAAATCACTAGTGTTAATCATGATTCAAAACAGCAAACAGGGAACTTTGATTTCAATGATTGATTTTAATCCTGTTTCTCATTTGTACTTTTTAGCTCTTTTCCTAAAGAAAGGGCTGAATATCATTGGCTACTTTGGTCATTTAAACACATTGATTTGTAATTAACCACTGGTTTTATGTTAAATTTGAAGCTTTTCCTGAACGGGAGGATACATTCAAATATTGACAAGAGTAATTAAAAAATATACTGGAGATAAGAAAACGTACCAGGATCACCATCAGAATACACCAGAATCACTATTTCAAATAAGGCCTTGAGATCTGGTATAATTAAGAAAGCAGAAGATCTTCACCTTTCAATTAGGTAATAGCATAAAATGGGATTATTATGCAATCATATCCATTTTCTCATATGCTACAAATCTCAGCTCCAAAGAGTCAAGAGCTCCACTGCTTCTGGGCTTGAGAATCTACAATGAGATTCTTCTTACAGCAGAAAGGAAAAACAGTAGAAATCAAAGAATGAACAGCAGTAATAAACCTAAAAAAAAAAAAAAAAAAAAAAGAAAAAAGAGGCAAGAGTTCTTGAAAAAAATCTAGACAGAATGAGGTCAAGAAAGACAAGTACCAAGTTTAACATCACCAGTTAGAAAGACAACATCAGAAACTGGAACAAAAAAATAAAATGAAAAAAGACAGAAAGTGAACAATGCTAGTGGTTTACAGCTCTCACTCTATGATCAGGCAATAGGTAAAGTCTCCAGAGAACACTAATTTTTAGTGAAAGAGAGGCCTTAGAAAACTGGGATTAAGTAAGTCTGCCTGCAGACAGGAGACCACAGGGCTCCTAACACTAGAATGAGATTAAACTAAGGACCGTCCACCCAAAATGGATGGCATCAGATGCTAAAATAAAACCTACATCAGATGAAATGGGGTAATTTCACATGCCTCCCTTCCACTCTTGAATTTAAGTAGTTTAGACCATACTACTTCTGCAAAAAAAGAAATAACTTACAACTCTTTTGATCCTTCTAAGTGAGCCATCTGCCAGTAAGGAGAGAAAAGATAAGCTTCAAAATGATTAACCAGTAATTCAGACCGTTACCTTCAATGCAACCCACAACATCAATTCCATTACCAGCTCTTAACTGAGTAATGAATGCTGCAGGTTTCATCAGGAAGATATTCTACAAGGGCAGGCAACAATCAGAAAGCAAAAAGAGACGGGTCACAATAATTTCTAAGACATCCAGGGAAAATTTACAAGATTAAATCATCTGGTAAAGCATATGAAACATGGCAAATTCAGTCTACCACCAAGACAAGGTTATGACATCTGACATACAATGAAAGAAAAAAGCTATACTCACCTCTTTTACTTGTTGACTTAAATGCCCCCTATTCCAACACCTCAAAATTGCCAAGTAGTTCCATATGTGTTTTTCCAATCAGACATTAAAAAAAAAGTCTCAAAAGTATGAGGGAGAGTTATCGCTGGGCAATTTAGGCTTGTAAAGCCAATGAAGAGAGGTCCACAAAGGGTTTAGGTATGTACCTAGTTCCTCTTGACTTCAGCAAGAGTTTGGAACTTAAAGCACTTCTGTTCGCCTTGGTACATAATGCTGCTTCTCATGGCTAACTTAAACACCTTTCATCACTGAAAGCAGCATCTCTCCTCTGTATTTTCTCTGGACAGTGAATTAAACAGAGAGCAAGACGGTCTCCATAGAGGCCTTAGAAAACCTTTGAACCACAACACAGGAATGGCAGTGACAAGGGCAGTGTAATTCACATGTCACAAATGTCCCTACCTGGATGTCAGTGTCCTTCACAGGTTCAAGAGGCTCAAATGTAGTGGCTGCACTTAGACTCTCAAGTCGCTGAGAAATGTGAGATATATCAAGCCCTCTAGACCCAAGAAGAACTGATCTATAAGGAAGAAATTGTACAGATATGAAATTAGTTTTGAACAGATGGAACTCTAAACCCAGACTCATTGCCAATATTTAGGTCAGCAGCTAGCCATGGACAGACAGTGCTCCCAGATGTCTCATAAAAACTGCACAGAACCAAACTCTGAACAGCCCTATGTGTCTGTCTAAACACCTCAGCCCTGCTGAACCTTCTGCTGTTCCACTGCAGTGCTGCACAGCTGCCAAGTCCTTCCAAAGAGAAAAAATGCACACCACATTGGTAAACATCTTCAGCAGTAGCCAGAACAAGGTACTGCACTTTTTGGCTTTAGTGTCCAAAATCAAGAACAGTAGCTCCTCAGATAAATCTTTCAATCATCCTATTGTTTTTTGGGAGTAGGAGAAAGGTGGGAGAAAAAAACCCCAAAACACAACTTAAAACCAGCTTTGCAGTCATTCTGTTTCTCCTGGCAGGACTCACCACACGTTGGAAACCGAACCCATAGACAGCTTCCACCCCCTGTGCAGAGTTCCTAGCGTCAGAGCTCCACACTTACGCCTTAACATCCGCAGTCTCCTGGGAAGTGCGGGTCAGAGTGCGGGAACGCAGGCGCTCCCCGGCCTGCTGGATCTCCTGCAGGTTGCGTTCTACGTGAGGGAGCTCGGAGATCCCTTCTGTCTCGGCTGCCAGCTGTTCTGCCTGCTGGAGCAGCTCTCCGAAGCCTTCCGTGTCCATCTCTGCTGCAGGTTTCACTCAAGACACACAGAAACCTGCAGAGAAAGAGGGAAAATTCTTGCTCAGCTATAAACAGTTTCTACACTTGTGGGGTCACAGACAAACCAGCAAGAGCAGGTCTTCTAGAACAGGATACACTGTCTATTCTCCCCAGGCATTAAACATCAAGGAAATCCTTTCAAGTGGACTCAGAGAGCTTTCCCTTGCAGGACTACAATCTACAGACTTGTCAGAAGTGGGATGCAGATGCCGTATGACAGAGCATACATTACCTTGACACAAAGGAAGGTAAAAGCAGTGAAGTGTCTGAAGAATTTGGTGTTAATTTAGCTATAAACTACTTGCATACACACATAGATAGCTTGGAGATCTGGACTCCATGATCCTTATGGGTCCCTTCCTATTCTATTATTCTGTATTTTTATATATTATAAATAGAGATGCATACATGTGCATGTATAGGAATGTACGAGGGCTGAAAACACACATAAACATGAAGTTAAATTAATAGCAAAACAGTCAAGCTATAGATGCACATACCCATAATAATAGCTATCTATTAAGATGTGTTACTGCAAATAAGTGCATGTTGTTCCAATGTAGAAGACCTGTGTCTAAATTCGATGCCTACAGAAAGTTTTACCAGTGTGAGAATTCCTTGCACAGACCCAATGACAGAATAATTTAAAAAATTAGAGCATAAGGCAAGGGCGGTAACAGACAAGGGCATTAAATGCATCATGCAGTTCTAAATTCAGAATGGAGCCTGTTATTTTTACAGAGAGGACAAAAGCATACGTGCTTGGGATCGCTGTGGAAATAGACACGTAGCTGCAATGGTGTCCAGATTAGTGAAATATGAAACCCAAAACCTCAATTTCACATGCCAAATCATGGTTTGCAGCTAAACCAGCTACGTGCGATGAGCATCAGGCACCTCTGTAAAGTCACAGAAGATCACAGAAATCCATGATGCTGGATGGTGCTACAGAGATGGAAATCTTCAGCACAGTCCCTCTCTCATAGCTTTTGCACACAAAACCAGAGGGCCTGGGATGAAATAACACAAACCAGATCTCAAGCATTTACTCCAGCTGTTTATCATTTACTCAAAAGTAAAATCAATGGAGGCTATCTGGTTCAAGGGAGCCCACTAAGAAGAAAACAGGGATTTTTATAAACCAACAATAGCCTGCAATTCAAGTATTTCTTGGTACCCCTCAACCATACCAAAGCAATTTACAGTATAATTTGAACATTCCTCATGTTCTCAGTCTCACCCCCATTTCCAAGTACAACTACCAGCAGTAGCAGTGCTTTCCTCTGTCTGGACAAATGATTTAAAGGCACTGCATGATGATTCATTCAGACATATGTAGTTTGAGAGAGAAAGCGATCCCTCCTGCCTGGGTGCCAGGACAAACCCTAACAGCAGCATCCAGGAATGGAGAATTTCACAAGCACTCCCCACACACTTCTGGAAAGCTGGGGGAGGGAACAATCATATTTGCAATGCGTTGTTAATCAGGTGAGACAGCAGAGACCGGATCTGTTGGAACAGACCAGCGTGCCACCGAGCTGGAGTGGTGGAAATAAGCAGTTTCATGCCCTGCAATGCAGTACAGAACATCTTTCCAGTGTTTACTTGCAATAACTCAGATGCACCCCTGCCAGGAACAGCCTCTGTTGGCAGACATTGACCAGAACAGCCACACTCCTGTACATTTAAGAACTGACCAGATCCTCCAGGAGCTGACTGCGAGAACAGCACAGACACCAGCTTGATTTGATCCAATCTGGTCCACTTCCTCTCTTCATTACCAAGATAAAAAGCCAGGAGTGTAAGAAACTAACTTCTCAGAGTGCTGAAACCAAGTGTGAAGAATCAGTGCTACAGAACTGCTCCCAAACCTGCACTTTTTAGCTGCAGACACCACAGTAATACCATGTCAGGTCTGTCGCGTAAGTTTGCCTGTGTAGGACAATTGCAACAACTCTGTGAGATTGAACCCAATTCAGCAAATAGGAATAAACTAGTTATTTTGGAGCAAGTTAAAGTACCTGTGATTATAACCAAGCACTGGAAGCAACATTTCAAAACATAGAGAGCCAACACTAAACAGCTTTTTCTAGGTGACAGAATTCAAACATTTAGACTGAGTATTGGTGTATTCATAACAGCACAAACAACTTTGTCTCCACCCTGACAGAATTTACTGCATTCAAGAGACTGCAGTCTGACTCTTCATGCTGCTGTGCAAGATGGAAACTGCTACCACAGTAACGAGCACAGGGGAGGCAGATTTTCATGTCTGGCTGGGGAAGGAGCAACAACTGACACCTAAGGGAAAGAAAATACGTCAGAAATTAAATTAACTTTGGTGAAACCACATCGACCTTGGGCTAAAAGCCAGGACTGAAAAGGCTCTTCTGTAAAACAACTTTGATGACTTATCAGTAGAAGCTGCTGCATTAGACTGTGATTCCATTAAACCCCAGTTTAATGCTTCCCAAATATTTAAAACCACACATAAGCACTATATATTGTACAGGTTGACTAAGTTTAAGGCAAAAAGAAAATAGAAAAGATGACAGGTTTCTTAAGTCTATTCAGACTGATTGTAATTGATGATTTCTTACTTAAAAAACACTATAAACTCCTGAAGAGCACTACAATGCTATCTAAGGAAGAGTACTGTAGCTATTCTACTCCAAATATGGCCACAATGAACATTTTACTGCACTAGATTCAGAAAGACACAAAGCTGAAATACTCCAATGCACGTGCAAGTGTTTGTTGTACTTCACATACTGTGAGGGTTTGTGTCATCTAACTAATTAACTTTGAGAAACAGTAAAAAAACTAGATTTTTCCAGTGCTTTGGGGAAAAGAAAAGAAGAAGACATCACGGGGGGAAGGAAAGCCTCGCCTACTACATTCGGAGTAGCCGATGAACCAAGAGTTCTATGAGTTGCAGAAAGATTCTTCAAAACAGGAAACAATAAGGAAGAAGTCCAGTGCTGGCTTCTCACAGTGGTTCCCACTTCAAAGTGCTCACGTGACCCATCCTGAGGAGTTAGGATCAGCTTCTTGTGGAAAGAAAACACAAGAGCACAGCAGTAAGAGTAACCCAGCAATTCACTACTTGCTACAGCCAAGATCTGAGGTTAAAGTGCTTTTTCGACAGAGTGCAGCAGCTCCTGTCTACTAAGCTAAACATGAAAAGGTCCATTTAGCAAGCCTAGGGAATTCTGTATGAGCAGCAGCAATAACACCCAGCTCTCTGATGGTATTTGGCATAAGGAGACATCCAGACATTTCAGAGAGGAAGTCAGCAACATAATCCCCATGTTACAGACAGAACTGATTAGGAAATGCAGAGATGAAAATCAAAGAGCAGGTGGACAAATGTACAACTCAAATATCTGCTGCACATTTTCAGCACATCACTCTCTAGCCTGTAAAGCACAGTAATAAATCTTTAAACAAACCTAGCAGAGGGAAAACTTCCATACCCTAACAACACTGAAACCAGATGAAATCATGATAGACCAGCTTAAAAACAAATCACCTAAAAGCTCCAAGCTATATTTGGTACTCCATCTGGTGCAAGAGCCTGTTCCCTCTGCAACAAAAGGCAGATGCAGGAAAATCCTGAATAGGCCACGCAACAATCTCCCAAACCTATTGTTTCTTCAACCACTGATCAATTAATTCTCCTTTGCGTTCTATAAAATGACTTTCAGTCCTGCATATTTTCTTCTTCATCTCATCTGTAGGTAGATATGCAAAAGTCCCATCTTCTTATGACCCCAGAGAGTCCTTACAGTACATATGTTGAACAAAAATGGGGTTTTTTCTAAGTTTTAAAGACAATAACATTCAGTTACTTGCTCTTGCAGTGTGAGAAAAGACAAAAAAGGGCACACAACTCTTCTCTACACTGTTCATTATTTAACCTGGAACTGAAGAGTAGGCATTTAAAGTATTTTCTTCCAATACACACTATCACACATTTGTCAACACTTCCTTTTATCTGCCATCAGTTCCTCATAGTGGTCTCAAGTCTCCACTGTTCTGAGTAACTGACTCAGCTGGCAGTTTTGGAATCTTACCAGTCTCCCTCTTTTCCAAACACTTAGTCCTTATTTTAACAACCCAACTCTCACCCTACTCAGCAGGTCACTAACTTCCACAGGGTGGCAAACTGGCCCTCATTAAATAGAGCATTTGGTTTAGTATTTTACTAAAAATAAAATACGCATATCCTTCCCCCTCACTGAATTTCCTGTCATAGCAGCACCACAGGAACATTATGGATTTAAATGACAGAATCACATGTATTTTTCCAAACAATTTTAAGCTTTTTCTATTTGTAAGTTTTCCCAACTTCTTAAGACACAAGCAAACAGCAGTAAAGCACACAGAAACTGGCAATTCTTTGTCACCATCATCTGAGCTCTCCATGCCGTAACTACTGTCCCTAAGACAACGTGACCAAATTGCAGGAGAAAAGAGGCATCCCTTCCTTGCACCTGGACTTTAATTCGAGTCCTTTCACTCACTGTTCATATGTTCTGGGTTACAATAACGTTGGAACACAGATGACACCTGATACTCCACAGCAGTTGCTAATCAGATACCAAACACTCAGTACATCCAGAACTCAAGGTTTAACACAAAGGCTGTTCAACATCACATCACCAAAGTCTGTTGTCTGCAGCTGAGACTAAACAGCAAAAGGAAATTACTCTTTACACTCAGTACACTTTATAATGACTGGGAAAACCATAAACAAATGGCATTCTTTACGTTTAGGAACAGAACTCTGCAGCCAAGGTGTGCTGTAAGAAATCCTTATAGTCATTTTCACCTGTTTTGCATGAGCAGTCAATACTGCTGCTGGTAGAAAGGACTTGTGAGCCAGGGTTCGGGAAAAGGCCTCATCATAATCTCATTCATAGACAGTCTGAAGGGTCCACGTTAAGTGTTTAAAGACACCTATCTTCTCCTGCATCAAACTTACCCATCTGAAAAACACCAGAGCCCCAAATACCATAAATGGTTTACCTTTTTCATCTTGCTAGGCATGCACGAAAACAACGCTTGGCAACTTTGTAGTTGTTTCATGGTGTGATTCTTGGGGCTGTCCTGTGCAGGGCCAGGAGCTGGACTCAATGGTCCTTGCAGATCCCTTCCAACTCAGAATATTCTATGATTCTATGAACTACGAGGACACACACGCTTACCAAAACCTGCTGCGAAACAGCAGCTGAGCCGGCGGCAGGCTGTGAGCACTGTGCCTTTCTTGAGCTCCCACCACCAGACACCTGACAGTGGGTACTATTTCCCTCATAGTAACCTTCCAGTATCTGAAAGCAGCCTATAGCAAAGCCAGAGAGAGACTCTCTCAAGAACTGTAGCGACAGGACAGGGAGTAATGGGTAAACACTGAGAGAGAGGAAATTTAGCTTGGATATTACGAAGAAATTCCTTGCGTTGAGGGTGGTGAGGCACTAGCACAGGTTGCCCAGGGAGGTTGTGTCTGCCTCATCCCTGGCAGTGTGCAAGGCCAGGCTGGATAATGCCTTAAGCAACCTGGTCTAACAGGAGGTGTCCCTGCCCGTGGCAGGGGTGGTTGGAACTAGATAACCTTTAAGGTCCCTTTCAACCCCTTAACATTCTATGAATCCCTAGAAACCAACCAGTAACTCTGCAGTGGTGAAGAATGACCCCCATGCACAGAACTTGAAATAGAGATACCAAAACACACACACACAGGCAAACCCGTTCTCCTGAAACCTTTCCAGACAATGAGCTTCTACTCCCTGAAGCACCAACACGGTACTTTAGTAGAACACTAAACTCCCCTTCTACAGCTGGGCTTGGCACAGCCGACAAACACAAACCGGCTCGGGAGACCCCTCCTCGCGCATTCACAGCAGGACTCGCTGCGTTAGAGCGGGTGACTGACAACACCAACTCTCGAGGAGTCCCAGGAGGGCCCACGTGGAGGACTACGAGCGCTCCCCGCCTACCCCCCGCCGCAGCGGCCTGCGCGGGCCACAGAGAGGGAGCCAGGGCCGGGGAGCGGCTGCCGAGGGCTCCGGACCCGGCAAGGAGCGGTCAGCAAGCACCGAAGGCGGGGAAGAAGCGGGGAGAAGAGGCGGAAGGACGCGAAACCCCAACCCGCCCGCGCGGCGCCTTCAACTCACCTGCGCTCCGCACCGCACCGCCCGCCGCGCCCGCCGTGCCCGCGCCGCGCGCCCCCATTGGCCGCCCTCTCGCCCTTCCCCGCGCTCCCATTGGCCGAGCCGCAGCGCTTCCCCGCGCTGCGTGCTTCTATTGGCCCCGCCGCCGCTCTCCGCCGCGCGCCGGTTCCCGCCCCCTCGCGAGAACAACTTGACTGAGCGCTCGGAGGCGGACGCGCACGGAACGTTGTGGGGGTGCGGCTGCCTGCGGAGGCCGCGGGTTCGAGGCTGTACTTCGCCTTCCCGCCCTGCGCGCGCCGCGCCGCGGCGAAATCGCCGAAAGAGACACACAGACAAATAAAGTGCACAGGGTTCTTCCTCTCTGTTCATCCCCTCCCTTCTTAGTCACCGCTAACTCTTGCTGGCAAATCCCGTCTGTGAGCTGATTCCTTGGAAGGTAAAATGAGGATAACGAATTCACCCCGATTTTGCCTCCTATGGCCAAATACACCTGGAAACAAACTCACAGCCATCACCGGTGCAGTGGTGTCCTGAGGGTGTATAGGGGTCCGCTGTGTTTGATCCCCTCGTGGGCACACACACATAAATAGCCTTAAAGCACATATTGACAATGACAGGGGAGGTGTCAGGCAAAATCTGGGAACGGGGAATTTCATGGACCTGCAAAGGTACATCCAACTGCCTGCTTGCCTAAGAGGCGATGTTTGGACCTTGCCGCTATTCCAAAACATCACCCATCAAACCCTCAAAGCTGAACAGATTTCCCCATCAATATAGCCTCTACTTCCAAAAGTTCCCATGTAAAAAGCGGTTCCCAAGCCAGAGGCAGCGCTGGCACAGGCTGCAATCGCTCCCCCTAATTGCAAAGTGCATGTAGTGTGTCAGGGTGCATCCTTGCCTGTCAATTCAGTTTGAGGGGAGCACTTGTCGCCGGCAGGATGCCCTGGTGGAATGGATGTCCTGGTAGGATAGATGCCTTGGTGGGACGGTTGTCCTGGTGAGATGGGTGTCCTGGCAAGATGGGTGCCCTGATGGCATGGGTGCTCTGGCAGGGTGGTCGTGCCACCCCAGCTCTCCCTGAACCCGTCCAGGCTCCCGGGGCAATTTTCCAGAAAGAGAAGGAGAGTCCTGGGCCCCCCGGGGACCGGTGCTGGTGGCCCCCGGGTCGGGATGGGGGAACGGCCGCCCTGAGGAGCCGGGACAGGTAAGGAGCGGGCACAGACAGGGACCGAGGGGAGCGGGGGCAGGCAGCGACCCGGGGCCGGACGGGCGGCGGTGCTGCGGGCAGGCAGGTGGCAGCAGATCCCTGTGGAAGGGCTCGGCGGCACCGGGAGCGGAGCGCCTGTCCCCTTGCCCGGGGTGCACAGGGTGCTGTCCCCGCCACATGAGACGCTTGTACCCTCTGCACTGGTTGCCCATTCTCTCTACACTGGGTGCCCATCCCCTGAGCGTAGGGTGCTTCTCCAATCTGTGCCAGGGATGGTTTAGACTGGATTTTAGTAGCAATACTTCACTGAAAATGTTGTCAGGCACTGGAACAGGCTGCCCAGGAAAGTGGTGTAGTCACCACCCCTGGAGGGATTTAAAAGACATAGATGTGTCACTTGGCCAAATGGTTTAGGGGTAGGCTTGGCAATGCTGGGGTAGCAGCTGAACTTGATGACCTTAGAGGGATTTTCCAAACTTTCCAATAATTCTATGACTCTGTAATTTCCCCTCTGCACTGGGTGCATTTCCCCTTTCCCCTGGGTGCACGTCCCCTGAGAACAGGGTGTTATTTCTCCTCTGCACACGTGCCTGTCACCTCTGTACAAAGTGTGTTTATTCTCTGCACTGGGTGCATGTCCCCTCTGCACACAGCGTCTGTCCGCTCAGCACAGAGGTGTCTGTCACGTGTGCGCAGGGTGCTCGTCCCCTCTGCACACAGTGCCTCACTCCTCTGCACAGGGCACACATCCTGTTTGCACAGGGCACGTGTCCCTCCTGTACATGGTGTGTGTCAGCGCCACGCAGGGCCATGGACATCCATCATCCCTCTGGAATTCATACAGAGTCAGAAAAAGCGGAACTGAATGCAGCCCCATGGGCAGCTGCAGGGCTACTCATCTGGGAGTGCGCCCAGGACCCGCCTGCCCTGGCTCCCCTGGGTGCCCAGAAGGGGTGCATGGTCACCTCCAACCACCTCTACAAACTGAGCTGGGCTTTCTTTGGGGGGCTGGATAAAGCCCATCAGCCTCTACTTGCATCAAGCAAAGGCTCCCATCACCCTCCCGCAATACGCAGCTGTCCGCAGACTGAGAACACTTCCTGCTTCATCAAAAAGTGCCTTATTTTTTTAAATAGAAAATACTCCTGAGGGGACCGGAAAGCCCACAGCCACCTCACTGAGAACAGCTACCGGCAAAGCCAGGCACTATTATGTACATCCCAACTCCTCACATGGGTGCCTGCACCCACTTTGCTGGTCCTGTGGTTTTCCTCACCCCAAATCCCTCCTGGGGAGGCTGGAAAGGGCACCAAGGCTGGGGGTCCCCACCCCTGCCAGACGGGCGTGCAGGCAGAACCAGCAGCAGGCAGAGCAGGCTGGCAGCGGCATGGTGCAGAGGTGTGTGCCCACGTCCCACCCTGGCAGCCGCTGGGAACAGGGAGCGGTTGATGCCTGGGGCACTTCCTGTGAGGGGAAACCCCATCCCCGCCCGGCCTTGTTGCTGGTGTAGGATGCCTGGCCCCAGGGGGCTCAGCTCACAGCCCCTCCGCTGCTGTGACCGGGGTCGGGTTCGCAGCCTTGCTTCACGTGGCTCCAGCAGCAGAGCCATGCCAGTCCACGCAAAGCGTCTTCCCGTGGGATTTATTATTTTTTAAATGCGTTTAGGGCAGGGCAGACCCTTAAAACTCATCTCCAGCACTATACCTCTGTTGCAACAGGCAGTGCTGGGAGGCTGCTTAGGCAAAGACAAACTAATGCAATAAGGCAACACATTTAAAAGGCAAATAGGTGCTGAGCTGGGTGTTGCTCTTCTCACTGGCAAGGCTGGGTGCTGAGCATTCTGGGCACCCACTGCAGTGCCATGTGTTGAAGCCTGGCAAACCTTTGGGGAAGGGGTAGGTCTGGATTATCCTGGATGTCTGGATCATCCCTGGGCACTGGTATTGCCATGCTCCCTCTGTGCAGACACACCACTTTGTGCCACTCAGCCTAGCAGAAAAGACTGTGTGAGTACCCAAGGGCCCGATCTTGCTGTTTTTATAAATTTGTCCTGTCCCTGGTGCCTTGTCACCAAAGGCTGGAGGAGACTTCCCTGCCAGGCAGAGTGTCCCATTGCCAGGCACAGAAGGGGTGAGGGCAGCAGGGCTGGGAACCTACATCTGTGGTGAGGCACACCCAGGAGATGTGTACAGGCAAGCAGGTGCCTAAAAATGACTATTTCACTTGGAAGACTTTCAGAAGTAAAACACATCCCATGCATCTTCCCATTGCCCTCCCTCAGCCAGTTCCAGCAGCCACCCCTCATCCATGCAGCTGAGCACTACATTCATGCCTATGGTTACCTGTCCTCCTCCATCACAGGTCATCACAGCTCTAAGCAAGGTGCTCCCCAAAAAATGAGCTGGAAAAAAATGCTTGGAGGTTATGCCCACAGCAGGAGCCACAGACTGTGGCTGGAGGTATTTGGCATGGGAAGGCTGCAGGGAAAGTGCCCTTTTGGGGATAGATCTGCTCTGCAATGGATTGGAGCTTGCAAAGCGTGAGCTCTTGAGGAAGGGAAGTTTGTTCCCATTAGGATTTGTCCAAGTGTTCTCCAGCAGCAGCTCAGGGCACGCATACTGACAGCCTTCATCACTCTCCCACTCACCATGCTTGCTCTCACAAGCTTCCACCGAAAGGAAGCTCCAGTGTGGTGCAGAGGCACCAAAGAAAGCCAAAGAAAGGCTGGAGGGGACTGGAGCCCCCCCGCCATTGTTTGCCCACATCCCTGGGCATGTCACCTGCCCTCCCTGAGAGATCAGCACCTTCTAGTTGTCCAGAGCCACCCCACATGTGGATGAAGTCCATCCCACACCCTGTGAAGCTCCTCTTCTCCTCCAGAGAGGTGCAGAGACCACTTAGGGAAGGCCACAGGGTGTTTGTGAGCAGCCCTCTCCCACCCCACTGCAACAATTCCCACACAGGTGTCACAAGTGCTGACCGTGCTCAGCCTCCAGCCCAGCCCAACAGCAGCACTCGCACCTCCAGACAAACTCCTTTATTTCCATCCAGTTTTACCACTGGTACAGAAAATACAAAACATGAAAAAAAAAATAGGCTTTTCTGTGCCCCCCACCCCCCGTCCCCGAAGCGTGCCGGCTATTTACAGGCAGAGGCGAGCGGCTCAGTGGCAGCAGCTGCACTTGCTGCTGGACGGCTCCTTGCACACGCAGCCCTTGGCACAGTTGCTGCAGCTCGCAGGGCAGCAGGAGCAGCAGCCTGTGGGGGGACGCAAGAGTTAGGAGGTGGGTGGAAAGGATGGGGGTTCCATGGGGCAGGGAGACCCTGTGGAGAGTGGGAAACACCACTTCTGCATGAGCGAGGCTGATCCAAATGAGTTGGAGGTCTCCACCGAGGGTTCTACAGGGCAGGGGCAGCCCCTCAAAGTGGAATTGTGTGTGTGGGTGTCTCAATGAGCCAGGGGAAGAGGGAAGGACCCCATGAGGGTCCTACAGGGCAAGAGGGGAGTGGTGGAGTCTCCATAGGGAAACCTACAGGGCAAGAGGGGTTGTCTACAGGACAAGAGTTGGGAGGTCCCCATCGGAGTTCGACAGGGCAAGGAAGAGTTCCCTTGTGGGGCAGGAAGGTGTCCATGGGGTCCCACAGGGCAAGGAGAGGCTCCCCTATGGAGCAGAGAGGTGCCCATGGGGGTCTCACAGGGCAGTGTCCGCTCCCCGGGCAAGGCCGGGTCCCCCCTCCCTGAGCCCCCCACTCACTCTTGCGGCAGCTCTGGCAGCGGCAGTTCTTGCACTTGCAGGACCCGGCGCAGGAGCAGGAGTCACCTGGGGAGGGAGAGCGGAGTCAGCCAGGACTCAGCCAGCCGGGAGTCAGCCGGGAGTCAGCCGGGACAGGATGGGGCACTTACCGGCGGCACACGTGCAGTCCTGGGGATCCATGGCTCGGCTCGGCGTGGCTCGGCTTGGCTGAATCTAGCTTGGCTCAGCTCGTTCCGGCGGGGCTCACAGTGGTGCGAACCTACGCCGGCCGCCCGCTATTTATGGGGCAAGGCGCAGGGCGGTGCTGGCGCTGCGCACGGAGCAGCGGGGCCGGCGGGGCCGTGCTCACCCTGGGGCCGTGCTCACCGGGGGCGGTGCCGTGCCGTGCCCAGCCCGGGGCCGTGCTCACCGGGAGCCGTGCTCAGCGGGGGCCGTGCCGTGTTCACCGGGGGCTGTGCTCGCCCCGGGGCTCTGTTGTGCTCACCGGGAGCCGTGCTCAGCCCAGGGCCGTGCCCACCGCCGGGCCGTGCTCACCGGGGGCGGTGCTCACCGTGGGGCCGTGCTCGCCCCAGGGCCGTGCCCACCGTGGGGCCGTGCCGTGTCGTGCTTACCCGGCTTACGGACGTGCCCGCCCACCCCCGTTCCCAGCCCGCTGCGGGGAGCTCGGGGTGTCCCACCCGCACCCCTTCCCCGGCAGGGTGCTACATCTCGGGAGACCGAGACTCTGGAATGCTCAGGGTGTGAGGGTAACAGCGCTGGCACTGCCACAAGGTCCTGCACCCTCGGGACAGCCCCGTGAAGCTGCCCAATGTGCCCAGCGTTGTGGTGCAGCGTGCCCCCCACCCTAGGGGTGGCCATGGGGTGCACGGGGCTGTCCCTGGGGATGAGAGTGACTGTTTTAGCATCCAACTGGAGTGGGATGCTGGGCAGCCCCCGTGGAGCTGGAGTGCTTGGATGCCTTCCCAGGAGGGATGAATCATAGAATCATAGAATATCCTGAGAGGAGGAGTTTGGAGGAGACCCACAAGGATCATTGAGTCCAACTCCTGGCCTGCACAGGACAATCCGAAAAAGCACACCATGTGCCTGAGAGTGTTGTCCAAACACTTCCTGAACTCTGCCAGGCTTGGTGCCACGACCATTTCCCTAGGGAGCCTGTTCCAGTGCCCAACCACCTTCTGGATGAAGAACCTTTTCCTAATACCCAACCTAAACCTCCCCTGGCAGAACTTCATTCTGTTCCATTGGGTGAGCACGGGGATGCAGTGTGGTAGCTTGGCACTGCCAGCTGGGAGCTGCTGGGAATCACACTTTCCCATCCCTGTGAATTTTTCACCTTGTAACGGTGTTTATGTGCCAACTGGCTTCCACCATCTCACACATGCTCATGGCCATTTCAACATCCAGCTTGGAAAACAGTGGCTGGGCCAGGGCCAGGCTGTCCCTGTGCCTGCACCCACTGCTCTTGGTGGTGTCGCACATGGGACAAGCCTGGGCTCAGAGCCGGTGCTGCAGACAGGGTCCATTCCCTGGAGGACTAGGCCAGCAGGCCCTAGGACCAGGAGAGGTTCAGTGACCCTGGGAGGTTGTGCCAGGGAACGGCTCGTGCTTGTTTGCAAAAGCACGGAGTTGTTTTTTCCTGGCAGTATTTGCCAGCAGCAGTGAGGCGAAGCCAGCAGGCATTGCACACGCCACCAGCTGAGCGGGAAGGAGGAGAGGTGGAATCACCGAGCACGTGTGGTCTTACTGCACATAAACACGGGTTGCGAAATCACTTCCCTCCCGGACACCCCCAGCGCGGTGCTGCGGGAATGTGCTCCCCCCGAGGGCCCCCCCTCCGGCGGGGCGGGTTCTACTGCACCCGTGGTTGAGGAAAGGAGAGCCTCGACCACTCAAAATGGGATCGTGCACTACTACACGGGGCCATATCAAAAGTGGGGGATGAGTGTGCAGGAGAAAAGCTGCAGGGAAAGCAGGGGAATTCCCAGATTCCTAGGAATCCTGCATGTCATACAAGGAGGGGCTGTGCTGAATCCTGGGACACGTTGTCCCAGGCACACGTCACTGCTAGCGGGAAGAGGCAGCACAGCATTCCTGTAGAACTGTGTGTGGAACTGGGATGGGAGAAAAGCCTGGAAAATGCCTGGTTTCCCAATCTGAGCATTTCCACTCAATATTGAGGTCATCCCACAAAGCAGGACAAGCAAAGCATGGAAGAATGAGTGTATATCTCCTGAGCTGTGGGCTTGCTGAAATGTTGTGCCAGACATCAACGGGCAGAGGAGAGCTTGGAGAGGGCTCCCGTGTTACTGCTGGTATTCCAATTTCCCGGGGCAGGGAGTAGTTAAACTGAAGGCTGTTCCCATGTAAAAGGAGTGCCAGGTCCAACTCTGATTTTATAGCAGCCATAAAGTGAGCAGTGGAGCCACAGCTGCCCAGCACTGGTCTCAGGGCTCAGAGTTGGGATGCTGTAACTCCCATCTGCCCTGCCACTTCCCCTGAAGGTAGGGGACGGCATCCAACAGTTGCTTTCTATCACACTGCCATGGGGCACAGGGATGGGCACAGCACAGAGCCACGGGGCAGGAACAGTGCAAACCCACAGGGGCCTGCAAGGTCAGATGGATGCTGTGAGCCCCACTGATAGCAAACACTCCTTACCCTTGTTGTGGACTCACCAATGATGCTTTTGCATGGTTGACACTTCAATCTCTCTGGGCTGGAAGGAATAAAGACATCCCTGGTCTTTGCAGAATGGAGTTTAGTGTGATTGCTCCATGCCTGCTGTGTGTCTGCCCTGCCCTACATTCAGCTGACATAGGGATGGTGTGGTGGTGCCCGTCAGAAGTGTGGGGTGATGGTGTCATCTCAGGGGACACCCTGAGGGAGGAGTCCTCCTGGACCACAGGGGTATCCCCTAGGGATTGGCACAATGAGCAGCCTTTGAGCTGGGGTACTATGCTGTTGGCCATGCCAAATCCCTGGCTGAGTCCTGGCAGTGATGACTGGGTGGGTCAGGAAAGGTTTTGCACCTAAAAGGAGGTCGTGAAAGGCTGCGTTTAGGGAGTGGAGGGACAGGCAGGACCTGTCATGTTCCTGGGAAGCAGCAGGGTGGCACTTGGCACCTGCGGTGCAGCGTTCAGGCAGCAGCATGACTATGCTTGGGTAGGGTGAGCATCCTGCCCTGGCATGGGCATTGCAGGCATCACATCCCCTCGTGGGCTTTGCACCCCAGCATGGGCACCACATCCCATCGTGGGCATTCCACCCCATCACAGGCATTACATCCCATCGTGGGCATTGCATCCTGGTATGGGCATTGCAAACCATAGCTGGCATCACACCCCAGTTTGGGCATCACATCCCATCACGGGCACTGAACTCTGCTGCAAGCAGTGCACCCTGTCATGGGGATCACACCTCATTGTGGGCACTGCACCCCATGGGGAGGAACGAAGTTGAGGCTCCCCAGAGCACCCAGCCAGGCTGGCACAGGTGGGGAGGGGATAAGCAGTGCGGTTCTTCCAGCCAGTTCAACTAAACTGCCAGGAGAAAAAATAAACCTGTTTCCCTGCTGCCCCACCTGCTGTGGAAACATTCCCCCTGGAAATGGGCAGGGCTGGGGCGGTTACTACAGTGAAAGCTTGTAATAACGAGCTGCTCATTAGCCCTGAGGACTTCTGGTGGAGGAGACAGCATGGGATTTGCCCCTGGGTAACAAGAGGGTGGGAGGAAAAAAAATAAATCCCTTGTTGTGTAGGGAAAGTGTTAAAACAAGAGTCAGAGCTGCTGGTAGGGAAAGCAGAGCCAAGATTGAAAGATAGGAGCAAAAATAAGACGCAGGCTCTTTGCCATGACCCCCCACACACACTGCCTTCCTGCTCCCCAGGGAAACGGCCCCATCCAACAGAAGTGCCAAGTTCCTTATGGACCTTTATATACATATAACTTTATTTAGGTAGCTTATTACATGTCAAAGTGACAAACACTAAAGAAATCTGAACACATATATAAAAAAAAGACAACCAACATACACAATAAGGTTATTCTTCTTTGGCCCCCAGATGTGCATCACCCCCAGATGTGCAGCCAGGGGTGCCCTATTTGCAGCAGCTGCACTTGGCAGAGGGAGGCCCCTTGCAGACACAGCCCTGTGCACACTTGGCACATCCTGCTGGGCAGCAGGAGCAGCAGCCTGTGGGAGAGAGAAAAACATATTAAGGACATTTTCAGGTCTCAGGGTGGGGCTTTGGGGGTCCCACTGTTTTGGAGACCTCCCATGTAGCAGCATCCCCATCCGTGGCAGCATCTCCTGGGGTGTTTGTGCAGCCAGGGCTGGCACTGGAGAGGCAGCAGGAGAGTGCAGAACCCCCAGGGGTTCACCTGGATATCCCCAGTCCCTCTCTTTGCAAACTCTCCTGCACGTGGCTCTGCTGAGGGTGACAGCATCGGAGCACCCAGAGGAAATCCCAGTGCCGGCTTCCTCCCCAGGCATCCCCTTGTGCTGAGTCTGAGGTGCTATTGAGGGGAACGCTCAGGTTTAGGTGATACTGGGTGGCTTGTATTGCCTGCAGAGGGGGTGGGATTCACACTGTGCTCCTTTGGGGGAAAAAACTCTACACGAGGAATAAACTCAATTCTGGCAATCCTGAGCCTGATTTGATTCAGTGCATACACAGACGTGTAGTGAAAACCCCACTAAGTGTTTCTACCCCCTCCTGAGGGACTCAGGGATCCCTCTTACCTTTTTTGCACGATGTGCACTTGCAGTTTTTGCATTTGCAGTTGTCCCCGCAGGTGCAGGTACCACCTAAAACATAGAGAAAAGGAGAAAAAGAGGTTGAGACGAGGTGGTGGGAGGGGATAGCCACATCCCAGAGATCCGCGGGGGAGAGCACTGCCTCCCCTTCGAGCATCTACTGATGCTTCAGCCTCGCTCAGCAGGGAGGTCACGGCATTCCCAGCCACTTCCCACTGAGATGCTCCAAGTGTGACACCGCAGTTCTGGGAGAGGATTTCAGCTGCTCGCCCAGCCGGTACAAGAGAGAGCATCGGCAACGGCGGAGGAGGCCGGCTTTTGGGAGTGTCGGTGTTCCCGCTGGGATGCTCGGGCTCTCGTTGTCCCCCGGGATGGAGGGAAGCGCTGGCTTACCTGTGGCGCAAGGGCAATCCTGAGAGTCCATGTCTGGCTGGGCTGGGTGCCTGCTGTCGGACGCGTTGCGCGATGGGAAGAAGCTTTGGCAGGAGCCGCAGCCGCCTCCTATTTATCCTTGGCCAGGCGAGAGCGAGTGCAAAACCTCCGCCCCTGCAGCCTGCGCACGGCTCAGCCCGGCTGCTGCCCCGGGCGCTGCTGATTCACTCCCCGGGCGGCCCAGCGTGACCTGGGGCTCCCGCATCCCCCCGCGTCCCTCTCCCTGGGGTGCTGTGGCAGCAGGGAGGGCTGTCGGGGTGACCACCCCTCTCTGCTGAGATGGTGGGGGGGTGCAGAGAACGGCCAGATCTCATCACACAGATGACACCTGTCTTGGGAGTGTTGCTCTGCTCACAGGGGCTGGGGGCTGAGGGGTGCACCCAGGGAGTCTCCCACAGTCCAGCCATTGATTGATTGATTGATTAATGCCAAAAACAATCTGCCAAGCCCCCAGATAACTTGGGGGGTACATTAATCCCAGGAGTGTCACCACTTCTGGGAAATCTCTGTCCTCTCCTCTCAGAGCTGGCACAGTGGGGTGATGGGGATCTGGCACCATGAGGTGACACTCAAGACCCTCTCCTGCGGTTCCTACACCCTCCCTGTGAGCAGGAGCAGCAACAAGCTGGACTGGCCTGGCCAGAGCCTGCCATGCCCTCCCAGTGCCCCAGGACAGCAGCACCCACGTTCCTTTGGCGCCGTGCGTGGCACCTTGGGGCCCCGTCTCCTTCCCGACTGCGGTGCTCCGTCCCACTCCTCTGAATTAATTTCCATGCGCCATTAGCCAGGTGTGCAGAGGAGGAGGGTGGCGGGTGAGCTGCCATCACCCTGGTCAACTCCTCCAGCTGGTTTTACCCACCCACTCGAAAGTGTACTGAGGGTTTGGAGTGGAAGGCACAAAAATAAATTTACACTTGCTGAGATTTTGGGCATGGGGACAGTGCGTCTCATGTGCAGGCATCATTATCAGCTGTGGAGCTTCCTTCCTCCTCATCCCTGGGTTTCTGCGTGCTCTTTGGTGTTAGTGATACCCCATCCCAGCTGCCCCCTGCTCTGAGACTCCTTTGCCTTGGGGTTTTATCCTGGCTGGGCTTTTGCCTGCAGTACCTGGCTAAGGCAGTTTGTCAATGCTAATCCAGCCGAAACAGTGGCCCAGGGAGTATTTTACCACTCAGCTGTCTGGGCTTGTGCAAAAGCTTGTTGGGTGACCTGATGGGGAACATTGCCAGCACCCCAATGCAGCATCTCCTTCAGCCTTGCCAGGCCCATGTGGGAAATCGGTATGGAAAAGCCTGAGGAAGGCAGAGCCGATGGGCCCCTTCCTCATCTCTGCCACCCCAGAGCAGCTTGTTGGTGCCCTGACATGCCAGCCCTGAGGTCGTGTGAGTGTCACATTGCTGCTGATGCACTGGGGTGTGACGGCAGGGGATGGTGCCAGGGATCAGGTGTATGTCAAGGGTGTTATTGCTCCCGTGGGAGCAGGAAAACACAAACATAGGAAACACACGTGCTAATGGCCACCTGCCACCCTGACTATGGCCCCCTATGCTGTGTTGGTGTCATGGCAGAGGGGGGACATCTCCTTGGGATCCTGCATTTGCTCTGCTCCTGAAATAATCAGTCAAGCGCTCCTGCAGTGCAGGAATATGCCCAGGGAAATGCTTCCTGCCATGTCACGATGGATACATGGAGAACGGCAATACCACCATGGCATCTGTTGTGTCTTCCCCCACTGCCCGGCACCCTTGACCACCCAGACAAAGACTTGCCCTGTCCCCAGTTGGTGTTGGCCCAGGGATACAGGAATAGGCAGTCCCTTCAAAGTGGTCCCGCTCCTCCAGTTTGGGTGGGGGAAGGTGAAGCCCCTGCCAAGGGAATAGAACAATCTCTACCATGAAAGGACAGGGTGCAGGAAAAGCTCTCCAGCATCTATTCTCAGTCAGACTCCAGCCTTATTTACTTTCTTTCCTTCCTTTTCGCACAAAGGGAAAAAGCATCTTTCCAGATGATATAGGACTGGGAGTCAGGGCTCTGGTAGATCTTTCATTGCTCCTGGTCTATTCTGTAATTAATTTGGGATACATTCTGTAATTAATTTGGGATGGGGCTGGAGCAATGGGTTGTCAGGCAGACACACACCAGCCAGGCCACCTCCAGAAGCAACCAGAAGCAACATGTGACTGGGGTGATGAGCTGCAGAGCTGGGATCCCAGGGATACCTTCCTGCAGTTTAAATACCCCCCATGACAAGGCCTTGCCAGTCTCAGTTTGTCTTCTGGTCCCTGCCCTCTATTTGCCTGGGGATTCTCGTTCATTTAAATGGGCCTGATGCTGCTGCCCAGAGCCGAACAAAACAGGCAGGATCCCTGCACCATATTTATTCACCAGCCCTTGCCATACCAGAGCTGTACCCCTTGGCACTCATGTCCCCTGCGTGGGATTCCTGGCTCTGTGCCCAGGCATATCCGTGGCAATCACCCCGAGATTGCCAGGCAGATTAACACAGGTGAGTCAGTGTGATGCTCCAGGCAGAGCCGGAGATGATGCTCACCAGGGGGATGGTGATAGCTGAGCATCACCACGGGCATGTCAGGGACAGGGCTCCCTGGAAGGGAGTGAAGCAGGCTGACAGCTTCAGGACGATGCGGCAGAGGCACCTGTTCGTGTGACACCTGAGGTGCCTAGAGCTGATTGCTGAAAGCCACAGGACGGTGCCAGGGCTGGTGCCGGTGACTCAAGGCTGGTGCCATGCAGGCGAGGAAGGAGGCACAGCAGCCAGCTCCCGCAGAGGTGAGCTGGCACAGGTCTGTCCTGGCTCCCTGCTGAAGGACTCGTGGCTCCAGTGACCTGTGGGCACGCAGAGGCACATAATGGACCGGCATCAGCCTCCAGCTGCCCGTGATGCAGCCACCCAGCATATCACCTCCAGGGAACCCTGCAGACCCCCTCTTCCCTCTCTGATGACACGTCACCCCAAAGTGCTCGCTCTGGGCTCATCATCCCCTCCAGAGCAGTGATGGCTTTAGTGACCTGTCCTTCGCCCAAAAACACCCCAGCAGCCTGGGGTCTCTGCTAGCAAAGCACCATGGCTCAGTGGGTACGGACTGTGGGCAGGGATGCAGGGAGCTACGAACCCAGTGTGGGCACGGCACAGAGACCCCAGGGGAGAGTTCTTGAGGGTACCCTGCCCCTCACCATTGCCTATTGCTTGCCAGGCAGGGTGCTGATGCACCCCGGAGTGCCCCTGACACTGCAGCAGCAGAAAGGGCAGCTCAGGTCTGCCTACTCCAGCTGCCTCTTTGTGTTGGACTCTGGGCAGCAGAGCCACGGCTGGCCAGGGCTGAGCTGCCAGAGGTGCACTGAGCCATAACCCACCTGGGACCAGCCTTTCAAACCCAAATAGAGAAGACAAGGGGCCTTATTTTAGCACCCAGTGAACACCCAGCACATGCAAGTGCTGAAAGCCAGCAGGAAGCCCTAGGAGTGATTGCTGCTTAGAAAGCAGGCTCGGCTTTGATCCAAATCTCAGGTTATTGTTTGCTGATGATAAACAAGTGTTTGAAACACGGGAAATAGCTGCTGACATTGTTTTATTTTGCCGGCACTTGCCAGCCTTTTGGCAGAGGAGGAAGAGGGTGAATCACCCCTTGTCTGCCCTGGGAAGCCATTCCCAACCGCTCCCCATGTGCATAGGCAAAGCCTTGGAAACATTTGGGAGTGAAACCGGATCAGTGGGGTGACCTCAGGCTGTAGAGACTCCTTTCTTTTTCCCAGAAAATTGGGAGCAAAGACTTGTTCCGCTCTCTGTGGCAGACATTAGCTAAACCCATTGTCTGTTTTCCCTCCTTGCATCTTCCTAGGAAGCTGCCTGCTTCCCTGCTTGCACCTTGATTGAAGCTTTGGGAAAATACATCCCTTCTCCAGATACCAGCCATCAGCAAAGATGTGGTGTGTCCCCATTTTCCTGGGGAAATGCCCTCCTTGGGGACTTTGCTGGCCTACATCACGTCTGTAACCATAGGAAGGCACCTTCAGCGAAGGCCCGCTGGCAGTGGGAAGGGGACGGGCAGATTTCCATTAAGCAGGAATTGCACGGTGTGCAATCCTGGGACGCTTTCACAACCCGGCAGCACGCTTTGATGTGGGCTCTTTGGGAGCCGCCGTGTGACCCAGCCGGCTGCGCTAGGGCTGAGACTCCCAAGGCTGGGATTATGAATCGGGCTCAGCTGCTGGCTCATCCTATGGCTCCAGGCAAGGGCTTGGCACTTATTCCCTATTTCTTATCTGGAAGGGAGCTATCAATATTACCTTCCCCTTGAAGAGGCAGTGAGGAGAGGACAGGGATTTGCTAATTATTGATTTTTAGGGAGAAGAGAAAGGAAGAAATGCTGAATTGATGCCATGAACTGGGTCCAGGAGAGTGAACTGACCCTGCAAAGCCCTTGCCAGTTTTGAGGTGTGCATCCTGAGGGACCCCAGTGAAAGGTGGGAGCTCCCGCCTGGCAGTACAGGCTTTTGGGGACGGGTGATGTGTGTTCAGGCATGTCTGGAAGATGAAAGGGCTGATTCCTCTTTTGATCATGAAATTCTCATAAATGTTAATGGGAACTACTTCGAGGTCTAACAAGGGTTGAATTGCAGCCCCCAAGGGAAGGAAGGGGGTGAGGACCAACAAAGCTTTGTCTGGGAAATAAAAAGGCTTGAATTTACCTTGTCCCCCACCTGTGAGAGCAGAAAACTGGTGGGTCAGGGGCTGCCCGGCATCTCTGAACACTCTCCTGTTAAATGGGTTCCCCAGATGTTCCCCCACCTTGCCCAACATTGCTGGCACCTGCATGGCAGGCTTTAAGCATCACCTTAACTCTAGGCATCATTTTAACTCACCAATCTAATGCTTTCCCAGTGTACAATTTGGTTTTCTTCTTTTTCTTTGGGGTTGGTTTTATCTTTTTTTTTTTTTTTTACCCTTACATCTTTCCTTCCCTTTTGTGTCTTTCAGGTTCCCACAGACTTCAAACTCACCTGCTTCAACTACTTGCCTCCTCCCCTGGCTGAAACGTGACCTAAAGTTTCCAAGTATCGTTACCTTGGGCATATTTAATTATTTTATTCCCCTTTAGTTGCTAATTAGAAGCCAAGAGTAGAGGGGATGAGTAATTCCCTGGGATGTCAAGTAGACACTTGCCTGAGCTTGCAAAGAAAACACCAACCCCCTCAGTATAAAGGTGTGAAATAAAAGGATGTGATATTTTCCTTGATGTCTTTATAGCCTTGCTCCTGAGATCCAGAGATCCTTGTTGTCTATCCTGGGAATGATTCATACAGCTGCTGTGCCGGATCCTGCCTCCCCCGAGAGTAGTGTAGCTGTGCAGGCAGAATCTGGCACAATAGCTCTTTCTATCCCCATCCAAAAGCATCTCCCATCCCAGGGATGGGCATGGAATGGGGGAGAAATGCTGCTCCAGCTGGGGCAGCATACCTGGGATGGGGAAAAAGAAAAGCCCCTGCTAACAGGCTTATTCTTCATTTTAAGAAGTACTTAAGTGTGCAGATGCAATTCTCATCCCTCCCCACTCCCTCCAGCCATATTATTCCCTCCTCGAAGGCTGGGGATGGTTGTTTTTGCCAACATTTCCCCAAACTCATTATCTGAGTGCTCCTCAGCATTCCGCTGCCAGGCAGATAAAGGCATCGTGAATTTTTGGTTAGATTTTAAGTTTTTGCCAAGAAACACCTTCTGGGTGTGTGACAATCCTCATACCTGTTGTGCTGTCATGGCCAGCTTCTCCATGCAACCTGCCTAGAAAGCCAGCAAGCTGTGTCAAGCATGTTTGATTATATCATATCTATATATGTATATACATATCTATCTAATTCATTATAAAATCTTTTATTATATTAAATAATATCAGTTTAAACAGTATCATATTAAATTATTATCATGTATTAATATGTTATTAGGAGCTAGAAAAGAGCAAACACTGGTCACAGGGCATTACCTGCCAAGCCTGTGCAGAGTAGCCAGGAAGGAGGATGGTGATGATCTCTTGCTGGATTTTAAGACCTCTGCTCTAGTGAAGAAGCTGAATAATCTCTTGAGTACATTCACACCAATCCTGGCTGCAAAGCAGCCCCTGTCTGTTCAGCAGTGAAACCCAGGGGCTCAGTGAGGATTTTATGGGATCTTCCCCCTTGTAAAAGTGGCAAAAGCACTCCCCCTGTCCTGAGTGCTGCTGGATGCCGTACATTTGGATGTAAATAAATTTTATTATGTTTTATTATTTTACTTATAAAATAAATAAATTTTATTTTATTTTATTTTATTTCATAGATGATGGGTCTTTCAAATGAAGGCAAATCAGTGCTAAAAGCCAGGATTTCAATATTAGGAGTTTCAGAGCCAGCTGATTCAAAGTGGCAGCTGTAATTTAACTGTGTTGCAGACGTGCCAAACCCAATACCATAATTAGCGATTCAAAATAATATTTACAGCTCCCATCATACATATTTAGCAAGAAGTTGAAATTTCCATCTATTTACAATTTTGCCAGCTTAAAAAGGTCTCTAAGCCCAGTTTTTCCCCCATTTTGCTTGGCTGGGGTTTGTGGAGCTGGCAGAGCAATGTTCATCACTGCTGGGAGGAGAGCTGGGGATTTCGTCCCTGCCTATTGCAGGGGAGTTGGAACTGGATGATCTTTAGGGTCCTTTCCAACTCAAACCTTTCTAGAATGCTGCGATTTTCCCTGTGAGGACAGTAGTGTTTCCTGGCCTAGAGCAACACCCTGTTGCGTGCCTAAGTTCACGCCGGTGCTTTGCCTTTGTGCTCTGGTACCCAAACCAGCATGCGGGAGGGGGGACCCACTGCACGGCTGGCACTGACACCCACGCTCACCCCAAACAGAGCCACAAAGGGGAAAAAACACCCTCCTTAATATGCCACAAGCAATTGCTGCCTCGTTATCCACAAGTATAATGGCACATTGATAGAGCTGCCAGAGAAACTTGGTAAAAACAATTGAAAAAAGAGAAGAAGAGGTTGTCACACTCAGAATCGCGTGATCCCTGCTCGAGCGCTGCTTTTGAGAGGCCTCCTTCGCATGCGGGGCAGGGATGCCGCTGCCGGCCAGGGCTTGGCCAATGCACAAGGAAATGCCAACTGGGACACGCCTGCCAGCTCTCCTAGAAGTAAATGAATCTTTGCCTCAATCCAGTGGCCTCTGCAGGGAAGGAAGAGCTGTTGTTCCAGTGCATTCTTTTCCAAACCTGCCTCTTGCTGGGATGTGGATGATAATGCGCCAGTGAATGGCAGGTGCTGGATTTGGGCACTGTTGGAAATCACAGTGTATTTACAGCACCCATGAGGGTTATCATGTTAAAATACTTCTTAAACCTACAACAATTTACGAATTTCTAAAGCCACGACCTTGAGCCAGCATTTCCCTATCCAATCTGGGCAGGGAGTGGGCACTGCAGGGAGACCCATGAGGGTCTGTATACCAAAATCCACACTGGGAAAGGGATTGACATCAGTATTTACACTGTGGCTCTGTGGGGGTTTGCCTGCTGTCCCCCACACTTCCAAACTCCTCCCAGTGCCCCAATGGCTGGATTCTGTATGAGCCAGTGCATAATCCCATAAAGCAGCAGCAATGACGTTCTGAGGCTGTGCTTTCCTGGCTGCACGGGGTGTTGTAACTCTGGGTTGGATTTTACTTGCTTGCTGCTTCTCAGTTGGAAATACTTCTGGTTTACACACAAGTGCCAGGCTGCTAGGGAAGGTGTGAGAAAGTGCGAGCGTGGCAGTCGGCGGGCAGCAAGGGGTGAGGTGAGGGGGCTGGGACAGAGAGGGGACACTCCTTGGCCCCAGCTGGGTGCTGACCCCGCAGAGGAGCTGAGTGTTGGCGGCCACTGCGGCTCTCCAGGGGACAATTGCCTCTAACCTCCCGCCCCTAGCTGGTCCCCAGTACCTCCAGTTACTCCCCCAGTTCTCCTGACCTCTGCAAATGCCTCCCCTAGTCCCAAACCTCAAACTGCCCCCCAGTCCCCTGACTGCCCCCTGCATCCCAAACTGCCCCTCAGCTCTTCTGACCTGTGCATTTGCCATCCTGGTCTTCTAATCCCACGCCCCAGCTCCCTCAGATGCACCCTAACATCCCCAGTTGCCCTCCCCACCTCCTCCAGCCCTACACTTCAGTTGACCCCCCAGCTCCCTTGACCTTTGCAATGCCCCTCAGCCCCAGCTCCCCCAGCTGCCTCCCAGCTGCGCAAACTGCTCCCTCAGTCCCACTCCCCCGCTCCCTCAGTCCCATCTCCCCCAGCTGCCTCCCGGCTGCCCCGGTGGCCCCCAGTCCCACTCCCCCGCTCCCTCAGTCCCATCTCCCCCAGCTGCCTCCCGGCTGCCCCGGTGGCCCCCCGTCCCGCGATCCCCACCCCCCCGTCCCCTCCCCCCCCGCTGCCCCCCGGCTGCCCCGGTGGCCCCCAGTCCCGCTCCCCCGCGCCCTCAGTCCCATCTCCCCCAGCTGCCTCCCGGCTGCCCCGGTTGCCCCCAGTCCCGCTCCCAACTCCCCACAGTCGCCCCCCCGCCCCGGCTCCACAGCGCCCCCCCGCGGCCGCCCCAGGGCCGCGCCCCTCCCCGCTGACGCGGCGACTGCGCGTGCGCGCGGGCGGTGGCGGTGCC